>CM053787.1:239191623-239791623 GCA_028749045.1 Cupressus sempervirens | reverse complement strand
ATGGAATCCAATAGAATATATTGTTGGGATTATAACACATGGTGCAAATGTCACTTTTGTGGTGAGAATGGACATATTGGAGCAAATTGCATAAGAACTCACATGAGGGAGAGAGACCCTACAAAACAATGTTTTGTAGGTACAAAACTTGGACATCTAGCTAGAAACTGTATGAATCGAGCTAAAGTTGAAGATGAAAAGAAAGCAAAGGCTAACAATATCAAAAGTCAAATGAGGTAGCAATGGATAAAGAAATCTCTAGAGAATGCAAGTAAAAATTCTAAAAATGTTGATAGCTAAGTCAATGAGTTGGGTGATTCAAACATTTCAAACTGATTAGCCATGGAGATCATTGGAAAAGAACATCCTATATTAGTTGGACAATCCACAAGCAATAAGATCTAAATCAACATTTCAGATGCATTGGTATCACCAAGTTAAAGACCTTATCAAGCAAAGTCGGGTTGCAAGAGCTTACCAAGAAAAGTTAGGTTGTAAGAACTTACCGAGAAAAGTTTGGTTGCTGACCTAATTGAAATTGAATATAGATGGCATATACCAAGTTTAAGACATAACCAAGCTTATTCTTATCAAGTTGAAGATCGAAGGTATCTACCAATTCATAGGTATTTTCCGAGTTGAAGACTTAGTCAAGCATCTCATCCTTATTGACTTTAATAGGATGTCATTTAGTTATCTTGTGTACAATGCATTAATGGCAACTTGAAGATAGATATTTGGTGAAAAAGAAGAATTGAAAGGTTTATTTTTCACCATGAATTTGAGAGTAAAAAGAGCAGAGAATTCTAGAGCCTGAGAGAGATTCTATGTGAATTTGTTAAAGTTTATTTCTCCAGCATTGAGTGATATGGCATATTCATCTAGTAGCAAGGTTAAGTCAAGTTCTGAGATGCTAATAAGAAATTTTGTGCTTATAGACCCAAAGTTCAAACTTTGTCCGACGATCACAAAAAAACTAGACCCAGTTGGTGCACATTCACAAATTCCATTGAAGGTATTCTTGATACATAATATTAGATTCTTTTATCATTGTTTGATTCAAGAATTGGGAATTTTAGATATGAATCAAATGTATGAGGCACTTTGCATGGATGGAAACCTAAAACCCAAGCATAAACACTTGGAAACAAATGGTTTAAACCATATTTTGCATATGTCGAGGGATTTCCAAATCAAGTGGATTAGGTTTATACTTAATTGTGTTCATGAAATGCAATTTTGGCTTGACCAACCTATCCAGATCACAAAGAAAATGATTCATAGGGTTATCAGGATTCCATGCTAGATAGACCTAAAACAAGAAAAACTTTTTGTCAGGTTGAGCTAGCAAAGAAGACTTTTTCCAAGTGGGATGGCAGAGGAGTGAAGCTTAATGGTGTTATAGACGTGGAGATCAAGTTTGGAGTTTATGTGATTGCTCTCAAGATATAAGTTCCAACTGAATGAATAATGTCTTGTGTGAAGTTGTGGACTTAGCATTCGAGGTGGTCAAGAACAATCTATCCTTTGACCTCACCGAGTAGTAGATGATCCAATTAAGCAAGAACATGGAGAGCATCTAAGCATCCAAGTCTAATCTCTATAAGTTTGGATCACTTCTTGTATGTTTATCCTTTTATATTTAGAAGTTTTTCCCTTTAAAAGGTATTGTAGTATGGAAGAAAGATAGATCTATCTTATGTCAGATCAATGAGTTTATAGCTAAAATGGGAGATAATTTTGAGGGCATCGTGGATGCATATTTTGAGACCTTTAAGGAAAGGATGCAAAGTAGGTTTGGAATACCTAAGAAAATATTTGATGATTATGAATAGGACATATGTTTCCTTGTGGACTATGAAAAGGTACATATACAGGTAGTTAAACCTAGAGTTGCATGGGTAGGACCTATTGTTTATGAGGTAAACCTTAATGATACTAAGAATATCATAGAGGCTCTTGTCAATGAGACTTTGGACCCTAAAGCACCATATTTTGGAACATATGAAAAGGAAAAAACCAAGATTTAACTTGAAATCAAGGTTCCTCAAGCCTTGAAGAGAGGAAGGAAGAAGGTTAAAAAGATTCAAAAGGAAAATGTGAAATCTGGTTCCCCTCTTCTGCTCACAGAAGGAAAGGGAGATGACATTGAAGAAGAAGAAGGAGCAGAGGAACATGAAGAAGATGAAGAAGATGAAGAAGAGGAAGAAACATTAGAGGAACCTCCAAAGAAAAAGGGGAAAGTAACCATAAAAAAAAGAACTACAAGGTCCTCACGTACATTCTTCACTAGAAGACCCAAAAAGTCAAGGAAGAAGCTCAAAATTCAAGATGAAGATGAGCAATAGATATCTTTCAAAAGGTCTACCCCAACTTTTGAAGAAAGATTGAGAAGACTCATAAAAGGAGGAGGTATGGCATATTTCAAATCTCTTAAGTTTGAAACAATAAGCAAGGAAGAAAAAAAAATAGATAGAAGAAGCCTTAGTGGAAAAGATAGCTAAACGGAAATACTCTCTGAGTGAATTAACTAATTAAGTTCTAGGTTTTACACTTAAGGCAGTTGCACCTCATTAGGAAAATGTAGTAAATATTTCCAAGGATAACAAGGAACAAACCTAAAGGAAGGTAATGCCAGAACTATTAGATAAGGAAGTGAAGGAAGCATTGAAAAAGCATGAACAAAAGCTTACTCCTAAGTTCAATGCATTCCTAATTTTGTCTAATGATATTGAATCTGTTGTAAAATCCAATACAAATAAATGGAAGAACATTTATAGATTGAATGAGATAAAGCCCACTGAGGAAGTTGTGCAAGTTGATGATTTTGATGATGTTGATTATGATGAAGAGGAATAGGATGATCAATCATTTAGTGAGGATCTACCAGAGATTTAGGATATTCAAAATTTTGATCTTGAGAAGATTGCAGCAAAGGTAATGGCCTCCCTCCCTAATTCTCTAGGAAAAGCAATAGTTTGTCACTGAGTCATAGATAATTGAGCTAAATATTGTTCAACCTAGCACTCAATTGGTTGTTGGAGCTATCTTACCAAGTATATTGATGAGTATTCTCACCACTACTTCATCTACTAAGCAGCAAGCTCTACTCTTCATAGCAATAAGCCAGATAGAATCACAACAAGGTATTGTAAATACTCCTACTATTGTTTTTGCTACTAGTGTTTCAATAGTAAGTGCAATGACAATTGAGGTTAAGCCTCAACCAAGCACTAAGGATTTGAGTAAAGGAAAGGAAATTATTCCTTCCTATGTTCCAAAGGAAAAGGGTAAAGAGGTAGAATCCTCCATTGATGAAATTGACCTAGATGAGTATATAGTTATTCGAAATTGGGATACCTTTAATCTCACTCCCAAAGAGATGCACACCCTTGGAGAGATTTGGAAGAAAAGAGAAAAACAACAGAAGCTAAGAGTAGAAAGGAAGAAGAGGAATCAAGTGCTAGAAGACATAAAAGGTATATTTGTTGATGCACTTAGTATTTAAATTGCTGAAAATAAACCTATATTGGACCAACTTGTTGACATAGTTCACAAGTTTAATGAAGATTTAAATGGACAAGAGAAGCTACTATAGAGGGAAGAAAGAAAGTTTGATAACAAAGTTTTGGAGAAAGTGGAACAAAAGATTGCCATTGATCAAGTGGAATTGTCCACTATTCTTGTTACTATTGAAAACTCTATAAATAATGTTGTTTCCTTATTAGTAAAGTTAAGTGATACTACAAATTTCACCAAGGAAATAAAGGACAGGTTGTCTAAGATAGATACTAATATGAAGGCAAATGCACACTAGTTGTCACTTGACCCAAGCACTAGCTCTACACATTTCATCAAGATCAAGTATTTGACAGACTTGTAGGTAGAATTGTTGAGAGAAGAAGCCATAATCTAGGCTATAGTGGAAGATATTTAGAGTTTGATAATTCCCAACATGGCTGTAATATAGAAATATATTATTCATACTAAAACATTAATCCATGACAAAAACATTTCTATTGTTGATCATATGATGGAATTATCAGCTGAAGTACAAATAGCTTTGCATGCTTCCAAAGTTTTGCAAGATAATTGGGACAAAACAAAGTCCATAATTTTGAAGGTACATAGTGATTTCCTTTTACATTTTGGTGTTACCTTGTAAATATGCATTTTTGGCATTTGTGTCAAAGAAAAGGGGGGAAATAGTTATATCATACAAAAAGGAAGAAATGTATATACAAGGGAGAATACAAAGGAGGAATATATCTATGAAGGGGGAAATATATGTACAAAAAAGATATAAATTTTTTTTTGAAAAAGCCAAAATAGAGTCAATGTCAGTCAAGTATCAACATAACAGTCAAAACTGAGTTACAGACCCAAGCACATTGATAGGGGGATCTTTGACTTGTATTTTTTTTATGTATTCAAAAATTTTGTATGATAAGTTTTTTTTGTCACTAATGCGAAAGGGGAAGATTGTTCACCTTATGGTCAAATAATTTGTCAATTAATGCCTAAACACTTAATCATTTGGTTGGTTACATTACTACCGAGCTTCATAGAGTCTATTGTGCTTCTCAAGATAGTACTACATTTGGGCTCGAATTGTGACAATGGGCCATCACAATTACAATAGTAAACTATCGCCCAACTGACATCAGTCAAAATTGGCTCCCCTCATATGGGCATCAGACTTTTTTTGTTGCAAGTTGCAATGGAAAGGGTAATCAACCATAATTTTCATAAATTGGGCTATAGTTTTAGCAAACCATTTAGTTTCACTGTAAGCATTGCAATGGAAATTTGGCAAATACACCATCACAATTGTGACATCTATGTGATAGAAATGTTATGTATCTGATGACAAGCTATCAAAAACCTCTATTGCAATGGGGATGAGCATGTGGCAGGAATTTTTTTGGATCGATGGCCAACTATCGCAATTGTAATGTCATGTTATATTAATAATAATAACAAATTGGTAGCAAAGTTGAATAGCTATGATGCAATCATAGGTTAATATTGAGCTTCACTTGGTTTTGATAATAGTTTAATATTCTCTACTAATCAAAGCCAGCCACATGAAGGTGGAAGCTCATTTGCCCCACCCCACCCCCCCAACATCTAGATTCCCCATTAACATATAAAATCTTTAAGAAATGATCAATATTTAAAGTACAAAATAAGGTTCTAGACCTACAAAAGTGACATCACTTTCCAATCTTCTAGTGAATGTCATTTTTTCATCACATCCAAAATAAGATTTTGCTACTCTGAATCAAGAATGCAAATGCAACTGTGTTCTTTATGCATGGACAATAGGCAGAGCTGAAAAAATGCAGCATGATTACATTTATTTAATAGATCTACTAAGTTTTTAAAATTATAGACCATCATCATGAACAATGTTTGTGATGGTTTATAACTTAAAATACCTAATTAAAGACCTCTAACAAAAGTGCAAACTTGTTGCATTTTGCAGCTTTGCCTAATGTCGTATGTGATGCAGGAGCATCTTGCATGGGAAAATTATTGGAAAAAAAAAAATTGAAAAAAATTGGAAAAAAAAAAATTTGTGGAGGAGAGAGAAAGTGACGAAAATTAGAGGAGAAATAATAAAAAAAATAAAAAGGAGAAAAGAAAGGAAAATGGGATTTCTATTTTTGAGGTGCATAGGTGGCATAATAGAAAAAATAAAAAATAAATGGTTGTAATTCCATTTATCGAGGTGTGTGGGAAGAATTCTAGAAAGTTATGAATATTGTAGAAAGTTGTGGATACTGTAGAAGGTTATGGAAGTTGTAGAAGGTTGTGGATATTGTGTAGGTGGAATTCTAGAAGGTTGTCGATAAGTCATGCATTGGGTGGTAAGTGCCTATTTAAGCAAGGCATATGAGCATTTCTAATCAAGCTCGAGAAGAAGGTGAAAGCTTGAGAAGTAGAAGCTCGAGAAGGAGAAGCTTGAGAAGGAGAAGCTTGGGAAGGTGAAGGCTTCAAAGTGTGAAAGAGAAGGAGGAAGTGAGGAGTGATTTTTCTTGAGTCTTTGGATAGAGTGCCGAATGTGAGGCAATTTACAGTAGGATTGTGATGGAGTTGTGAGTGTGTAGACAGAGCGTCGAATGTGAGGCAGTTTACACTTGGATCTTGGATAAAGTTGGAGAAGAGCTAGTGACTATGGTTTAGAAACAAGGAGGTTGCTTGGTGGCTTGCGAGCACAAGTTGAGATCTTGGGGGTTTCTACCAGAGTGTGGATCTAGACTAGCTTGGGTTTGGATTAGATCTTGAGAGATCTTGCAAAAATGTTATTGTAATTGCTATTGAATTTTCAATAAAATTGTTTGAAGAATTTTGTCATCTCTTGTCTTCATATTGTGGCATTTCTTGGTTGTAATTTGGTAAGGGTGGTGTGGCCCTTGATTAGTGGTATTAGAGCATATCTTCATCAAGTGCTATCAGAGCGGACCTTCATTAGTGGTATCAGAGCATTACTTCATTAATATGCCTATGAATTGGAATTGCATATTGAACTATGGCATCCTTTTGCATTGCTTGAAACTAAGAGATTCACACAATTAGTTGGCATGCAATCATAGGTTATTGTTGAGCTTCACATGGTTTTGAGAATTGTTTAATATTCTCTACTAACCAGGGCCAATCACTTGAAGGTGGAAGCTCATTCCCCCCCCTCCAACATATGTGCATACATACATACATACATAGACAAAGATCACAAGGGTATGGCAACAAGATGCAAAGATTACAAGGGCATGAAAACTTGTTGAGTGAGTTTTATTGTTTTTATGTTGTGCTAAGATCTCTCTGTTTAGCAATATACAAAGGGGAATGTTTAATGTTGTGTTTTTTTTTTTTTTTTTTGGTTTATAATCCATAATCCACAATCCACAAGATCTCTATAGTGATGCCCAAATTAACTTCAATACCCAACTAATCAGCAAGTAACTAATTTAAATAGTTTATGGCTTAGGCATCTGCTATTCCCATTTATCATATGGTTGCAATATTGGAGGCAACATTTTTTCAAAATTCATAGCAAGTTTTGTATCATTGGCCTGATTTTAATGAAGTAACAAAGTGGTTTTTAAGGTAGAAAGGACTATTTTTCCTTGAGCTTCTTGCTAATAAGAGGATAATAAGTCAACTAAATGTAGCCCTTGACATGATAAATCAAGTTGTAGAGGGTATGACTATGGAACAACATGGGGCTAGAGAGAATTTAAGCTATCTTAGGGTGACAAAGAAATGCCAATTTGAGGTACTTCAACAACAACAAGCAGCAATAGCATATACACAACAATAAGTCTCAGCTTCCATGGGCAGTGGGATTCACCTAAATAATTCAATGGGTGCAACTCAGTTTAGTTTGAAGGAAGTGATTGTAATATATGCACAAGAACATGACATCCCTACAATGAGACACACACATGATGATCTTCAAGTTTATTGCTTTGTAACTCTCAGTATCTTTCTAGATTCTATAAATCAACAAGTGCTTGCATAATTTGGAGATAGATGGGTGATTTCATCATTAGGGCAACTAGTTGAGATGCACTACAATCAAATTGGAGGAAATCATTGATAAACCAAACATATAATGAAGAGGAAACTTGAAAACCTGAATGCTTAGATTTTTCTAAATCTAATTAAGAGGTGCAGACAAGTAAACATATTTCAAACCCAATTGCAAAAGAAAGCAATCATATAATATAGATGCACTTTAAAAAGCTTAACAAATTTACCCTTAACAAAATTAAATATATTCTAGGATTCTATACAATATTTTAGCTAGATTTTCTCATTAGAAATCATGGCATTTGGAAAAAAAACATAGATTTGAAATAAAAGTTTGTATTAGCCAAAACCAAATAAAAAACAACTCAATTAGATATATTCTAGGATTTATATTAAATAAAGAAATAGATCTTATCACAAGACAGAGGTCTTATCACCTACCTAATTAGTTTGGAATTTTGTTCTCACCAAAAATCATAAAATGTAAGAACAACTATGCCAAACATAATGTAAAAAGATGATTATCGTGCACAATCATTTTTTTAGCTCTTTTGGCACAATCATTCTTACATTTTTTTGGCCTAATCTCCAACTAGTTAGTATATATTTTGAAAAATTATTCTTGGACTATGATTCAGGAAAAAGAGAAATATCAAACTTGAAAAATATGTACATAAATGCAATTAAGTCTTAAACTTCAATTTTATAAACTTACAAAGAGAACCATAAAATTATAAGAAACTATTGTGCCTTGTACTATTTGAAAATTGTAGTTACAAGTGATAAAGTTATATACCTTTGATTCAAAGAGTGCAAATAATGGAAATGAAGTATTGCTAAAGGTACAAGCTCAACTACGTCCCCCCCCCCAGCAACAAGTGGATGGCACTGTTAAGTAGAGAATAGTTACATACATACATGGTTAAGTGCTACCTAACTATGTTGAAGGCATCTACACACTAGAGGCATACTCTTCCTACTAGGCTACCTACATAACCATATCTACGGGATCAAGACCCTTGAACTACTCACTCTAACAAATATATAGTTTTGTATTCCTATAAACACTGGTGAGCTTTACTCACCTAATATAGCTCTTTGTAATCATACACCCACTTGGGAAAATCAGGTGGTTTTCTATAATTAAAATACTATAATACCTTGGTGAAACCTTTGTATTGTCATTTACAATTAATGTAAGGTTAACCTATATATTTCCTAACTCACTCCTTATATAGTTATGTTTAAAAAATTGTAAGTATACCCGTGGCCATGCTACCTGTTGAGTGATTTTTATTTATTTTTTATTGTTCCAAGATCTCTTTGTTTATATACATACATACATGCATGCATATATACATACATACATTGTTGGAAATATAAGAGGAATAATTGAGAGGGGAGGGGTGAATCAGTTACCACTAAAATAAATTCCAGATCCCTTAGATGTCAATACAAAATTAAACTTTGAGAATTGAATACAGTTGATGCTCGGTAAACACACACAAAATGTTGTAACTCGATAAATACTGAATATGAAAACTTTAGATGTTATGTGTGATTACCATTACTTTAAATTTAGTTGCAAACATATAAAATAAAATAGCATGAACACATTTGAGACTAGGATTTAATGTGGAAACCCAATTTGGGAAAAACCACTAATTGCAACTAGTTACTATTTTTCACTCTTCTGAAGTGAGTCCTATTAGGAGCCAACCTTGTTAAAGGTTACAAAACACATTGTTAGGTGTGACCTTGTTAGACGATTTAATCACCCTATTAGGAGTGGCCTTGTTAGAGGTCTTTAGAAAATTCAACAAAACTGCCACCTTGTGAGAGGATTTACAAATAACTATTAAGTCAACTTTGTTAAGAGATTTAGATCACGGCTACAATGGTTAGAGAGTAACAATGAGATGACTTGATTTGAATGCAATTGAATTGCTGATTATAGATCTTGATTCTAGATTTACTTAATCATTCCTAATCAAATATATCTTTTTTTCTCCATAAGGATATTCTTCTTACCCTTCTGATTCACTTCTTCTTGAAATCATGAAATCTTCTATTTATTCACACACACTCTAAATCTCAACTTGGCCTTATACTTATATTTTTCATATTGTCAAGTTAGCTAGAATACAACTTAGAATAATTAATATTCATCATCTTAGTCAGCTAGAACTAATAGATAAATTAATTAAGTTTAATATGCCAAAACAAGAAAATCCTTCATTAGCTAACCCAGCTTGATAGACACTAACTCAAAAATGATTTTCTGTGTTAACCAACTAAAACTCAGTTAACACTGCAAACTTGTAAAGATCCTTTGGTAACCAAGTGAGTTTGATTAACACTGGTTCCATCCAACTTTTCCTTCATTAACTGAGTGAGTTTGGTTAACACTCATCTTCTACAGACTTTCCTTCGATGCCCAAGTGAACTCAGTAGATACTGTCTTCTCAGCTTGGCAAACTTAGGGATGCTTGCTAGACACTAAAAACTATCTTCACTACTCGAGTGAGCTTCACATACACTGACTGATAATGATATGACATTTGTGTAACATCAAAGACAATACATAATTAATCAATTGTATCCAACAATCTCCCTCTTTAGCATTGATGGCAACACAACATGTCATAACACAATGAAATTTTAGAACACGAATAAAGTAAGGAACATATCCTTTGTTTCATTCTATCCATGAGAACTCCCTCTGTCAGTGTGAACTCTTCTTACCTTCAGTTTTCTCCCTTTTTGACATCTCTTCATTAATTTTTTAAGATAGCAAACTTCTCTCTCTTACAAAAAACTTCTCCTTCTTTGTAATAACAAAAACTTCTATGAGATATGACAGTAAACTTCTCCCTCTTTGATAACAATTCTGTTAATATCAATGTACCTTAAGTATTGATTCATTTGCTATATGCCTTTGTCAATATTGCATCAACTGATTGATCTTCAATATACTCTAGTTGATGCATCACTAAAATTCATTTAGTGAGCCAGCTAGGGGAATGATCCCTAGCTTACCTCTTAGATACAGAAATGCATCCTTAGGTAATGGCTTGGTAAATATGTTTGCAATTTTTTCTTTTGTGTTCACATATTCCAATCTAACTTCTTTGTCTTGCACCAATTCTCTTAAGAAATGATATTTTATAGCAATGTGCTTTGTTTTGGTATGCATCATTGGATTCTTTGATATATTTATTGCACTAGTGTTATCACAGTATATGACTACTGGATCCTTGATCTATATCTTCATACCTAACAACAGTTGTTTGAACCAAACAATATTTGAACAATTAACTACTGCTACCACATATTCTGCCTTAGCTATGGATTGAGAGGTACAATTTTGTTTCTTGCTTGTCCAAGAAACTAGTCTTTTACCAAGAAAGAATGATCCACCACTAGTGCTTTTTCTATCATCAAGACTTCCTACCCAATCAGCATCAATAAACACCTTTAAGTCCAAATTGCCTCCAAGTTTGTACCATAAGCCATAGTCTTTAGTACCTTTTAGATATCTCATGATTCTCTTGATTTCCATCATGTGATTTTCTGTGGGGTTTGCTAAGAATCTTGCCACCATACCAACTGCTAATGCAATATCAAGCATTGTATGCACTACATACTACAATTTTTTAATCATTGATTTGTACGTGGTCTAATCTACCTCTTTGGAACATCATTTTTGGAAAGCTTATGTCTAGTAGACATAGGGGTTTGAACTAGTCTTATATCTTCCATTCCAAATTTTTTCAACATCTCCTTGATGTATTTAGATTGAGTAATGTAGATACCATTTTTGTTCTACTAAATCTATAGTCCAACAAAGAATTTTATCTCACCAAACATGGACATCTCAAATTCTTTACTCATTTCTTTTGAAAATGCCTTGCACAAGTCATCATTTCCTATGAATAAACTATCATCAACAAGTGTTTCTACCAACACAATCTTCTTGTCTAGCCCGTCTTTGATATATAGGCTACTATTATCGTTTGTTCTTTGAAAGCCAATCTATACCAAATAGCTATGTTTTTTTTCATACCAAGCTCTGGGATTTTTCTTGAGACCATTTAATGCTTTATATAATTTGTAGACCATGTCCCTTTTGTTAGGATCTACAAAACCTTATAGTTGTTCAATGTAGATTTCCTCATCAAAAATTCCATTCAAGAATACATATTTGACATCCATTTGATACACTTTAAATCCTCTATGTGTTGCATATGCTAGTAAAGTTCTAACACCTTCTAATCTTGCAACAAGAGCAAAAGTTTCACCATAATCAATACTTTCTTCTTGAGAATAGCCTTTACACACCAATCTTGCCTTGTTTCTGGAAACTTTTCCATCTTCATTCAGTTTATTTCTAAACACCCACTTTGTGCCAATCACATTTTTATCCTTGGGTCTAGGAACAAGAGTCTAGGTTTTGTTCTTCTATGTCTATTTTATCTCTTCATTCATTTCTTCAACCCAACTTTCATTATCCAATGCATCTTTAATAGTTATTTGTTCAAATTTAGCAAGTAAACATGTACTTTTCAAATTTTTTCTTGTCATTGTTCCATTAGATTTGTCTCCAATGATCTGATTAGGTGCATGATGCCTTCTAACATATCTTGCTAACATAAGTTCTTTGGATTTGGAATGAATTCAACTATTTTCATCATGAATGTCAATATCAAGCTTTGGTCCCACTATTTATGACTCAGGTCCTTCAAACTCAGTTTGAACTAGCTTAGTAGTCTTTGATTGTGACTTGGGTCCTTTAGACTATGACTCGAGTTGTGTTGTCTGCAACTCAGTAACTGTTGGAGATTTTGGGGACTCAAGAGGTGAAGCCTCCTTTCTTTTAGATAGATTTGGAAGGGTATCAATTTCATAGTAAAAAAATATTATGTAATCCTTTGGCTCTTTACTCTTTCTTCTTCACTCTTTTTGGCAAACTCATCAATTCTCACATGTGCACTTTCTATAACTTTATGAGTAGACAAATTCAAACATTTGTATGCTTTACTTCTACAGCAGTATCCTAGAAATATACCTTCATCACCTTTTACATCAAATTTTCCTTTTCTAGATTCTTTCAAGATATAACATTTGCTACCAAATACTTTCAAGTAACTTACATTAGGTTTGTAGCCATACCATAGTTCATAAGGAGTTTGATTTGAATCTTTCTTTAGTTGTACTCTATTCAAGGTATGAACTACTCTGTTGATTGCTTCCTTCCAGTATTTGATAGCAACATTCTCTTCTATCATCAATGGTCTTGCATAATCCATGATGGATTTGTTCCTTCTTTAGCTATATTATTCTATTGAGGTGTACCAGGGGTTGATAATTGTCTTTTAATTCCTCTTTCAATGCAAAAATTATTGAATTCATTGGAGATGAATTCACCACCTCTGTCTGATCTTAAACATTTCCATCTCTTTCCAAATTTTTTTTCTACTCTTGCCAGATACCACTTGAACTTTTGAAAAGCTTCTAATTTTTCTTTTAGATACATTATAGTCATCATTCTAAAATAGTCATCAACAAAAAGAATGAAAAAATATTCTCCACTAAAACTCTCTATTCCAATAGGTCCACATAAGTCTATGTGCACAAGCTCTAAAACTTCTTCTGACTAATAATGCTTGCTTTTGAAACTAGTCTTTCCCATCTTACCAATTTGGCAATTTTTGCATAGACCCATATCAGGCCTTTTCAAACTAGGAATACTTCTTACTCTTCTATGTGTTAGGATAAAGCACAGATAGAAATAAAAAATTACATGCAAATATAACCAATAACTGAAAAAATAATAGATCACACAGAAATGAACACAAGGCACCAAGATTTAACCTGGTTCACCCAATCCCTAGGCTACATCCACCAAACAACAAGTTCGATCTTATTACAATCCAGTGATTACAACCCGATTTCAATCCGTAATCCCTTACAGCTCAATATTGCTGCAAGAACCAATTTCACAACATAATGAAAAATACCCAACCCTAAGCCCTTTTATACAAGTATTAAATCGCTTTAGGGTTATAACATGTTAGTACTTTCCTAATTAGTCACCACAATCTAACAATCTCCCACTTGGGGACTGATCAGGCTCCACACTAATAAACAATTTTTCACTTGGAGGTTGATCCTGTAGCAATACCAATACCACATGGGGCTCCCACTGGATCAAACCACCCTGGACTCTGTTGTTCTTTTATTCATGTTCAGTCTAAAAGACCAACTAAAGCTAAAGAGGAGTTCAGCTTCTCCCTTGTTACAACCTTTGTCAACATATCTACTAGATTATCATTGGTATGTATCTTCTCTAGCTTTAATTGTCCATCCTCCAAAACTGACCAAATGATATGGTACCGCAACTGTATGTGTTTGGTCTTAGAATGCAGAGCTGAATTCTTAGCAAGATGAATGGCACTCTGACTATCTGTAAACAAATAATTATCCTTCTGAGGATGTCCCAATTCTTCCAAGAAGAACTAAAGCCATATCATATCCTTGGCTACCTCTGTAGCAGCAACATACTCTACCTCTGTAGTGGATAGAGCATTAATCTTTTGTAACCTAGAAACCCAGCTCACAGCTACCCCACCAACAATAAAGACATAACTTGTAGTACTCCACCTAGTATCAATATCCCCTACCAAATCTGAGTCAACATAGCCCTTTAAATTAGTAGTAGAATCCCCAAAGTGTAAACACTTATTGGATATTCCTCTCAAATATCAGAGAATCCACTTGACAACATTCCAATGCTCAAATCCTAGATGACTCATATACCTGCTAACAACTCCCACTACATGTGCAATATCTGGCCCAGTGCATGCCATATCATACATCAAGCTTCCTACAGCTGAAGCATAGGGTACCTTGGACATCTTATCCTCCTCTTCTTGTGTCTTGGGAAACATCTCCTTAGTCAATTTCAAATGACCAGGTAAAGGTGTGCGGACATCTTTAGCATTCTCCATAGAGAAATGTTGCAACACCTTCTCAACATAATCAGCTTGAGATAGCATCAATGTTCTATTCTTCCCATCTCTACAAATCTTCATACCAAGGATTTGTTTTGCTGCCCCCAAATCCTTCATAGCAAATGCATGTGCTAATTGGCATTTCAACCCCTTAATATGATCCATGTTAGACCCAGCTACAAGCATATCATCAACATATAGACATAAAATAATGTAGCTATCATCATCCAACCTCTTAAAATAAACACAATAATCTGAATGGCACCTGTTATAGCCATGCTCATGTATAAACCTATCAAATTTTAGATACCATTACCGAGGTGCTTACTTCAATCCATATAAACTTTTGTTTAATTTTCACACTAAGTTCTCCTTACCTTTGACCTCAAATCCCCGTGGCTAGGCCATATATATTTCTTCATCCAAATCACCATGAAGAAAGGTTGTTTTAGCATCCAACTGCTCTAAATGCAAATCTTCAGTAGCCACAAGACTTAAAACAGTACAGATAGAAGTCATTTTAACAATAGGAGAAAATCTCTCATCAAAATCAATTCCCTTTTTCTGTGCAAATCCTTTTACATATAACCTGGCTTTAAATCTTTTCTTACCTCCTTCCTCTTCTTTCAACTTGTAAACCCACTTATTCTATAAAGCCTTTTTACCTACAGGCAACTTGCATAGATCCCATGTCGTATTCTGTAGCAAAGAGTCCATTTCATCTTTCATTGCAGACTCCCACTGAATCTTAGTATCCACTTGCACAGCTTCATCATAACTTTCAAGTTCACCAGCATCAGTAAGTAAAATAGAATACAAAGAGGGAAAAAAATTTTGTGGGGGTCTAATTTGCCTCATTGACCATCTAACATTCACTAGTGTGTGTGGTATTTGTTGTTGCAGTTGTTGCACATCATGAGGAATGGCTGGAACATTAGCTTTTGGAGTATCATCCATCACTACATAATCATCTTCTTTCTTCTCATGTTGCTGCAACAAATCTTTGTACAACACGTTCTCATTGAATATGACATCCTAACTTCTAACAATTTTAAGATTTTCAAAATCCCAAAGCCTATAACCAAATTCATTAATGCCATATCCAAAAAAGACACATTTCTTTGATTTAGCTTCTAGCTTGGTTCTATTTTCAAAGTCTATATGAGCAAAAGCTTCATAACCAAAGGTCTTGAGAAAAGAATAACTCACCTTCTTACCAGTCCATGCTTCCTCTCAAATACCACAGCCCAAAGGAGTAGAGGGACCTCTATTAATCAAATATACTACAGTATTGACAACCTTTGCCCACATGTGTAAGGGCAACCCAAGATGCAACCTCATGCTCCTTGCGTGCTCCATTATAGTCCTATTCATGCATTCAGCCACTCCATTTTCTTGTGGAGTCCTTGGAATAGTTTTCTATCTATGAATACCATTAGTGGAGATATAATCTTCAAATTCATGACTGCAATACTCACCACCATTATCAGATCTGAGACATTTTAATTTCTTATCAGTCTCATTTTCAACCAAGCATTTCCATTTCTTAAAAGTTTGAAATACATCAGATTTCTATCTAAGGAAATAAACCCATACTTTCCTAGTTGCATCATCAATAAATGTAACATAATAATGAGATCCACCAAGGGAAGATACCTGAGCTGGTCCCCATACATCTGTATGCACAAGCTCTAATTTCTCCCTTTTGTTTTCCTTCCTAGTCTTTACAAAACTCACTCTCTTTTGTTTTCCATACACACAACTTTTACAGAAATCCATATTCACACATTTTAGACCTGGTAAAATTTTCTTTGAATGAAGTACTTTCATACCTTTCTCACTCATGTGCCCAAGTCTATTGTGCCATAGAGCTATAGTTTTATTATTATAACCCTAGATTGAATCCATGGGAATACATGAGAGGATAAAAGAAAGGGCAAGATATATGAATGATTTATTGCAAATCTAAGGATTTTGGATTTGCTATTATGATGGGATGTTAAAACATTTGGGCATGTAAAATTGTTGGACAAAAGAGTTTTTCAGGTGTTTCATTTAAAATGAGGATTTTAGGGGGAGCTTGCAGAAATGACCTCCTAGGTAAAAACAGACCTCACCATTGGATCCGGGTAGACATTTCCATAAATTTTGATATATAATATGCCCTAGTTTGGCCATGTTTAGAGGAAATGAAAGGATTTTTGATTCAACCCATGATGGCTATCAAATTTAATCTCGTCAGAATTTTCATCACAATAAAAAATGAAAAATTGCAATGAAAATGGTAAAAAGATTGTCTTAGTAAAATGGTCATAACTTTCTCTCAGAATATTGAATTTTAGAGTTCTTATAGGCGCTGGAAAGCTAATTTAGAGAACTAAAACATAGTATAGGTTTGATTCTATGATTTTTATATTTTTTCAGGTTTTCAGAGCCCTATAATCAGATGTTGTTTACTTTGAGCATGGATTAGGGCATAAATTGGGCATACAGAGGCCCATTTGTCATTGCACCAAAACCCATGACTGTTAGTGAACATGGAACACCACATAATTAAGCACTTGTGGGTAGGGGAGTGTGTTGCATCACCCAACAATCTCCCCCTCGACATGCATACTAGGTGCTTATGCAGGTCAGGAAGGCACCGAGGAGATTTGAACCCATGACCAGGCCAAAACCATGCTCTAATACCACTTGTTAGGATAAACCATGGACAAAAATAAAAAACTACATGAAAATATAACCAATAGCAGAAAAAATAATAGATCACACAAAAATGAACACAAGGCATCAAGATTTAACGTGGTTCACCCAATCCCTAGGCTACATCCACCAAATAGCAAGTTTGATCTTATTACAATCTAGTGATTACAACCTGATTACAATCTATAATCCCTTACAGCTCAATACCACTGCGAGAACCAATTTTGCATCACAACATAATGAAAAATACCCAGCCCTAAGCCCTTTTATACAAGTATTAAACTGCTTTAGGGTCATAACATGTTGGCCATATGTCAACCATAATATGTCGGCTACCATGTCGGCCACTATTTATGAAGTATGTACAGTACTTTCCTGATCAGTCACCACAATCTAACACTATGTTTGCTCATCTTAACCAGATTATCAAATTTTACATGACATAGTCTTTTGTGCCATAACCAGCTTTCTTCTACTTGAGCAATAAAATTTGAATTTTCACTGAGATTAAGATAAAATAGATTACCTTTTGCTTGCTTGCCAGATCCAACCTAATTTCCTTTTCCATCCAATAGTTTGGCCTTTCCATCCATGAATTCTACCTTGAATCCAATGTTATTCAACTATGCCACACTCCGTAGATTATGCTTTAATATTTCAACCCAATAAGAATTGTCACATACAAGTTCGTTAGTCAAAGAAATACATCCTTTTGCTTTTATGCTACAAGGTTCATTATTTCCAAATCTTACACTACCACCATCATAATATTCCATGTGCTCAAATTTTGTTTTATCTCTAGTCATATGATGTGAACAACCACTATCAATAATCCATATATCATTTTTCCAAACATGAGAGATAAGTTCCATCTTATCTCCTTCATCATCTCATTCATCTTTTACAGCAATATATATCATTTTATCTTCATTGTTATCAGAATCTTTAGCCATAAAATAAGATTTCTTACCTTTGTCCTTAAAGTTCTTGTAATTCTTGAAATCCTTCTTACCTTAGTGCTTATTTCTTTTCTTTCCATCTTTGTTTTCTCTATTTGGACACCTTGTAGCAATGTGACCAACTTCTTCACAAGAAAAATAGATTAGAGGAACTTTACCTTTGTACTTTCCTATGCCTTAAAAATACTTTCTTACAAGTAGGGCTTCAACAACTTCAATATCACTATTTGAACTCTCTTTTGATTCTTCTTATTCACATACATACATATATAGAGATCACAAGGGCATGACAATGAGATGCAAAGATCACAAATGCATGGCAACAAAATACAATGATCACAAGGGCACAAAAATGAAATCCTAGATCTCCAAAATCCACAAGTTCTCTCTCTATATATACATACATACATATATATATGCATACATAGATGCATACATACATCTACATGTGCAATTTTATCACCTTGGAAAACTATATTTGATCCTACAAGTTGGGAATAGTTGATTGTTCATTTTATTGTACCTAATCTAATGACAGTTCTATAGGAATTTTGTAATCAACCCAACTAATCAGTAACTAGACCCATTTAACTAGGTTATGGCTTATTTTTTTCTAAGAATATCTGCTATGATATGTTTTTCTAAAATTTCTTGCCCATTTTTAATGGTCTAAATTATTTTTGTACAGGATCTTGAGCTATGTCAGTTAGCATGGGTTGAGTGAGTTTTATTGTTTTATTATTTGGATTCTAGAATATGGGCTTTGTTTTATCATTGGCTTTGTTCAAATCCTGATTTTAATGAAGTAATAAAGTGGTTTTTAGGGTGAAAAGGACTATATAATGAAGAAGAAACTTGAAAACTTTAATGTTGAAATGCTAAAATGAAAGCTATTGAGGATCAAACACCTATGGCAGAGTTAGAACACCATGTGAAGTTGATTTTAGATATAAACAAAAAAAAAATATGACATAAATCATTCCCCATTTGTTTTGATTGTGGAGAGTTGCATGTAAAAGAGGGTGGAGAGCTCTGAATGAGGGTGGAGATTTCATTGTCGTGCCCTTGTAATCACTATATTTTATTTTTGTGCCCTTAAGATCTCTGCATTTCATTATTGTCCCTTGGTGGAGATCAGTGGAGATCTAGAATTTCGTTTTCATGCCCTTGTGTTCTTTGCATTTTTTTGTTGTTCCCTTGTGATCTATGTGCCCTTGCTCTACAATTTCATTTTCATGGCATGCCCTTATGATCTCTATGCCCTTTGTAGCACTACAAGATTTGGGGTCAAATTGCATCGGTAATTTGCAACGGTGATGTAATTTGTGGTGTTCAGGCCCAAATGTAGTAGTGCTTTTTCTATTATTTTCTTCAAGGGAAGAAGAGGTAACTATGTAAATGTTCTTTTCTTTTCCTTCTAAACATGTATTTCTTTATATTTCACCTAGTAGGTGATTAGAGAAGCTTCTCTTTATGTATATGTATGTGTATATAATCATACATACACACACATACATTTGTGTGTGTATATACCCATATATACATATACATATGTATATATATGTACATACATACATACAAACATACATATACAAAGATTACAAAGGCATGGCAACGAGATGTAGAGATACATATATACATGCATACATATATGCATGCATACATACATACATACATATATATACACATGCATACATACATACATACATCTACATATGCAATTTTATCACCTTCGAAAACTATATCTAATCTTTACTCAATCACCAAGAGAAAATATAATTTGTAAGTACAGATTTCTAGATACTTAGTTTGGTATGAATAGTTTTGATTGAATTCATCTTAGGAGAGTGAGTCTACTCATGGTGATAATGGCTTCATGTATTGGGTCTTTAGAGGAGAGACTTATAGAAAATTAGATGTTTTTTATGGATATGGGATGATTCATTTGTGTGAATGGTTGATTGGGTAAGTTGCAAAAAATCAGGGTGTCAGTTGCAAGTAGTTTCATTAATTAGATAAGGGAATCGACTTTAAAAGCAAGATTATCAAAATTGGCATGTCCATCCTTATGGTAGATGTCTCTATCTCATAATAGAAAATTACCTCAAATGACAAGAAAAAAATTATTAAATATATAAAAAATTAGAAGAACATTCACTTATAGTATTTTTGAAGGACAAAATTATAATAAAAATATAATTTGGTGAAAAAATTCATGAGCTATGTGGCTCCACATTGTGGCTATTCCATTGTCTAGTAGTGGAAACTCTTCACATTAAATATGAAGATCTTTAAATTAAAAAAGATAATTATCAGAGATCTATATTTGTGTTTTTTTGATAACAAATATATAGTCTAATTTTAAGAAAAATAATAGTCTTAAATGTATATGATTAAATAAAATTAAAAAGAGTACTAGTTGTAGTTGTATAATTCTTGTATTAATGATTATGATAAACAAAATGTTCAATAAAACAAGTATGAAGTAACATAATTGGATCATCTACTCAATCCTATTATGCTTTAATGTGAATAAATCTAATCATACCTAGATGATATTATGCATGATATCTTTACTCAATCACTAAGAGATAATATAATCTGTAAGTATAGATTTCTGCATACTTAGTTTGGTATGAATATATTTGATTGAATGCAAGGATAATTGCTTGTGAAAATCCAAGACATGAATGATTAATTTAATTTAGTACAATTAATATGTAATTTTGTATGTATGCATGTAAAGAAGTTCACATAGTGAGTTGGTTTACATTAATTCATGCACATATGTGTAGTGCCTCTCATGTTTGTAGTTTGTACCTTGTTCATTTTGATTTGATAGATACTTGATACTCTTATTATTTGTACTTTGAGATGACTTGAGGGTTGGATGTTATACTTTGATTTTAGTACCATAGATGCTTTACTAAGTTATGTTGTTCAATTTATCATATTTGCATGTTGATGCCATTTTGAGATGACAATAAGTCTATGATGATATCTAGTTATCTGGTATTTGGACATATCTCTAATTCTATTATGTGATAGATTTTATGCTATGGTTATTTCCTTCATTCTTGTATATTTATACTTTATGCAAATGTGAGTGATGTAAATGGATTATTTAGGAATAATTGAATAAATGGTTAAATTAATTATTTAATGCATTTATTACTTTGACTATGTTATTATATTTAATTGAATTTGATTGTGTGTTTTAGTGTGTAAGATTTATATCCTTAGTAGTGGCACATGGAGTTAGTGATTCATCTATTCATATTTTACCAATGGAATCCCTATATGGTCGATGTATCCTTAATTAATTGTTTAAATTAAACCTTTCAATTATTATTAAATCTGAACTCATTTGCATTATGTGATTAGACTAGTGAGTGTGTCTGTGCATTTAGTAGTTCGCATTGTTGCAAAAGTTGTTAAGGAGATTTTTGTGATTTTGAGTTTTCAAGCTTTAAATTTTATTGAATTTAATTTCTGGCAAGTTTTCCTTAGGTAAACTCTTATTGTGAGGGATAACCTATTTTTGTTTAGATCAATTCGAGGTTTACCTAGTCTAACTGGCTATTTTCCCTAATTAATTATTCACTCAAAAAGTGAATAAGTATTGAAAAAGGGAATTGTTTTCTCACTTCTCACTTTTGCAAAATACAAATTTGAGAGCTTTTTTAATAATCCTCTTCTGGAGGATCATGTTTTCATTCGTTGCGGGAGCTATGAGCATAGGATCTTCACGAGGCTAGTCTCGTTGGATCTAGCTCAAGTAGACCTTGCTTTGCCATGATTTTTGCTAGTTTCAATGGGCAATTTATTTTATTATGTTGTTTTCAGTTTTAGCAACTTTTCCTGTAAGGTAGGGCTTTCCTGTTTTCTTGTTTCTACTTTGTTTTAGCTTCTATTTCTAGTAGCAGTTTATCAAGAAGCTGAGAACTAGTGTTCCCCTTCATTTTTATTTGTTGGTTTTGCCTACTTGGTCAAGTATGAACATTTTCCCTATTTTCAAGATGGGGGTCTAAGGTTTTGCACCATTATGCTAGTTTTTTTTGCATACACTGTCTGAACCCAAATTTTATTGGATTCTTGGGGTTTTTGTGCCCAAAGACCAAATGGGTTTTAATTTTTAATTTTTCTAGTTTTTGGGGTTTTTACCTTATTTTACGTATTGCCCTATTTTCCTGGTTTTTCTTGCCATGATGTTGGTCATGGACCTAGGTCATCTATTTGGATGTTAGTCATACCATTGTTGCACTTTTATGTTTCATTGGGATGCATGTCACATCTTTCCTCCCAAGTCCATTTTCAGTTGAGTGTATTTATGCATTATGTTCTCATCTAGTCCTTATGTTATGATCTTTGTGATGGTGGTGCACCACACACAAGTACGTGCGTGTACATTTTTCAGGTGACTTACAAGCCTCAATCTTCCATGGTACTTCTAGAAGTTATGATCATTGGGATTGGGTTGGGAATATGCATGCCTAGGGGCACTCATCAGTGGATGAGCATGGGTAGGGTAGGGTAGCATATGGAGGGGGTTTTTATCTCGCAACCTAGTAATCATGGTGCCATACGTTGGCAGAGGAACCTTTAATTAAGTGATAACTAAATAAAATGTTAGGTGGTAATAAAAATTAAGATAATTAAATGTGTGAACACTCAATTAAGTTTGAGGACACAGTGCTAGAGCCTCCTGATAAGGAGTTGAATTTGCAGATTTGAGCTTGGGCTTGTCAATGCCAAGTGACTCTCCATGATGTCAGCCCCTGCTTAGTAGCCCATTAAGTGTCTAACCAAGACCTATAGTTTATGCATTGTCTATGTTCTTGGTTTCAGGCCTCTTAATTTTTGGTGTGAGTGTTAGCCATGGACATTTTCTTTATGTATGTTTGTGGTTGGATCATTATCTCCATCAACATAGTGGGAGTGGACCTACAACTTCCACGTGGTTGAGAGGTATAGCTACCTATACCACTACTGAGGACTGATGTACAAATACAGTCTACTATCCCAGTGCAACTATTGGTGGATGTTTTCACTTGGTACTTCAGGTTCTAGAGTATGTTATCTTGTGATTTATGCTTTCATTGGAATGCTTGTATATCATGTTTAGATGATGTCATTATTGACGTATTTCCTTATATGATGTTTATCATATGTTAGATGATGAGTTTGATTTGTAGGATTATCTTATGCTTTACTTCTAGCATGTTAGATTTTCTTATTCTTATGTTGTAGCATGTTTTAGTAGTGACGTCCTCATAAGATAGCATCGATGATCTAGTTAGTAGTTTGGGATGTTATGCATAGGGGATGGCTAGGACCCACGATGGTCTTATGATGCTATTACAATTGGGAGGAAGCACATACTTAGTTGGTTATTTTAGTTCATTAAAATTTTACTTCTATACACTACAATGTTGCTTTCAATTATTTCCCTTCACTGCTTGATTAGATGGTTAGATGCAATTTTTGTCTTTTAGTATTGTGTTTGAGTGTTTATGCCTAGAATTATGGATCCAGTACTCCCTAGTGTGGAGGTTCTAAACTCTATTTTACTCTTTAGTTTTTCCTTGGAACATTTTATGTGTTTCCTGGGTGACCATGTGTCAACATGGGGTGATACTATAAATTATCACATGCCCAAGGGAGTTCTATAATGTGATACTGGAAAGTATCACACCTCTTAGGAAGAAATTTCATGCAATACTAGAAAGTATCACACCTCCTTTAAAGAAGTGTCATATGATACTTGTAAATTATTGTATGCCCTTTAAAGAAGTGTCACCCAAACCTTAAAAGTGTTGCACCTCTTCTTAAGAAATGTCGTACAATACTGGAAAGTATCGCATAGTGTTAATTTAAAGTATCACCTAGGTTTTGAAAAAACCTATCTAGGCAGACAAAAAGCCCTTTTTGGTTTGACCCAAAAAATTTGGGAAGTGTTTTGGCTACCCTTTTAGGTGTTCCTCAATCCCTTGGCATTGCATTTTAATTTTAGAATTTTTTGATTCAAAATTAGTTGGGTGTCTTCTGTGGTTAATTATTTTGGTTAGTAGTGGCATTTGGAGAACCATTGATGTCAAGATGTTTGGTTAGTCTTTTGTTGAGATCTTTATGATCCTTTTATGTGATATGTCATGTGCATCCATACTTGTTTAAAAAAATATATCTTGGCTTATATTTATCCTTGTTCCAAGTTTCTTCAGGTAGGGCATTACATCTAGTATAAGAGCCCATGTTGCAACATTAGGCTGTATGTGTTATGCTTCCACTATGGTTTTGTTTTATGTTGATTATTATTATATTATGGTTGCTATTTTGATATCTTGTTGGTTCATGGTTTTGACTCTTATGCTTATGATCCAATTTTCCTAACATTATCTTCTTGTTCCCATAGTGATCCCTCCTGTACATAGACTTGGTGGTCAGGGTGGTACCCATAGCAATAACCATGGAGAAGAACACCAAGAAGAGGAACATCAGGAAGGAGAGGTAGAAAAGGGTAATAATGAATAGAATGGCATGGGGGCATTAATGTCAGTTCTTTAGAAGATTCTTTCTTGGCTAGGCCCTCGTGTAGAAGAATAGTGATAGGATCATGACTAGGGGGAGGGATCTCATCATGGGGATTCCCTTCATTCAAAGCATAGAAAGGAGTGCAAAAATGAATGTTCTTGTACTTCACCAGGTGGCCAAGGGCACCATTAGGGTGGTAGGGACTACAATAGTGAAGATTTCATCTAGTTGGATATCATGAAATCTCTTCACCAATCCAAACCACCATTGTATGATGGTAAGGGAGGTGCCCTCAAGGAAAAAACTTGGTTATTAGACATGGAGTGCTACTTCACCATGTACCCATATGCAACCAATTTGAAGGTAGGTTGTGCAATTATGCAGTTGAGGGACCACACATCTATACAATGGAATATTGAGGGGTAGAAGCTCCATATCAGTGTTGTAGATCTCACTTGGGACATCTTTGAGGAGTGGTTTTGAGAAAAATTCCTATCTCCTTAGTTTAGAGAGGCCCGTGCTGATGAGTTCCATGCAATTCAGAAAGGAAATATGACAATGGATTAGTATGAAATTCAATTCTTTGAGCTTAGGTAGTACTCATGCTACAATCATGATGATTTTTTCTTGATTCATCATTTCATCCAAGGCCTTAAGGATGGCCTAATTGGATAAGTCTATATGCATTAGCCTAGGACTCTTGTTCTCGTTGTTGAGAAGGAGTGTATTGCAAAGAAAAAATTTGCTAGAGGTTTTAGTAGTAGATCTAGTTCTTAGAACCAAACTGCACGATGTTTAGGATAGATGAACCATTTACCTAGTCCTTTAGGAAGGGCCAAGCCCAATTAGAACCCTCTCAAGGTGGTTATCACTGTAAGGGTAAGAAGAGGTTTTGAGGAAAGGGTGGCTAGTCTTCTGGTGCCACTGACACAAAAGGAGGTAACCAAAGCTGAGGATAGAAATATTAGTAGGATCATCCTCCCCAGAGTGTTCAGTAGAATTCTAGCAAGGGTAGTGCACCTTATCCTAACACTACTAAGGGTGGTCAGGGAATAGGTCCCAATTTCGGGGGAAACTATTTTACTTGCAGTCAACCTGGTCATATTTCTTTTGAGTGTTCTATCAAACCATCTATAAGATGTGGTAAGAGTACAACTAGATCAAAGCCTATAGTGGGAGATGTTGGGAGGAATCATCAAGTCTTTGCAACAGTTAACAACCATCAAGCTAACCATCAAGGTATAGTAGTCGAGGCTATAGGTACGTTGCATGGTATTTCAACTTCAATTTTTTTTTACTCTAGCACTTCAAATTCTTTCATTTCACCATCTCATGTTCAATGATGTGGGCTGGTGGTAGTATGTTAGGTCAATAGGTGGCAAGTTAAGTTAACCACAAGTTCTAAAGTGGTTGTAGACTCATTGGTCATAGGTTGTATTTTGAATTTGGGAACCTTTATCACCATAGTGGATCTTCGTATCCTACCTCTCAAATCATATGACATTATGTTAAGCATGGATTGGTTAGCTTCCCATTAGGCGAATATAGATTGTCATCATAAGTTAGTACAATGTGTTGATGACACAGGTGGGTAGGTGGAACTTTTGGGAGTTTTGAGACCAATTTTACTTCGAATGATCTTAGCTAATCAGCTGAAGTAGAGTGTGCAAAAGGGTTGTTAGTTTTTTCTTGTGTCTACCAATGATCTTGAGGAAGCTAAGAGCCATATAGTGATGCTTTATGATCACCCACTCTTTCATGAGTATGTAGATGTGGTTTTTGATGAGATTCTAGGTATGCCACTGCAGTTTTACATTGATTTTCAAATTGATCTTGTACCAAGAGCGAGGCCAATTTCACAAGCTCCTTACCACATGACTACTCAAGAGTTGAGTAAGCTCAAATTGTAGTTGGAGGAATTGTTGGCCAAGGGTCATATTCATCCTATTGTATCCCCATGGGGTGCAACAGTCATCTTCTTCATGAAGAAGAAGAATGGATCTTTGCGTATGTACATTGACTACTAGTAGTTGAATAAGGTGATAGTGATGAACTAGTATCCTTTGATGAGGGTAGATGATTTGTTCAATCAGATGAAGGGAACACAAGTGTTCTCAAAGATTGATCTAAAGTCAGGATAGCATTAGCTTCATATCTAGGAGGTTGATAGTCATCAAATAGCTTTTCATACACGGTATGGGCATTATGAGTTCAAAGTTTCATGGGATTGGCTAGTACCCACTAATGTCCCATCACTTCTCTTCAGTGGAAAGGGAAGGAGTATGTTTGGTTGGATTAGTATGAAGCAAAATTTAATGCTCTTAAGGAGTGTTTGACCAATGCACCAATTCTTTTAGTGCCTAATCTTGTAGGTGATTTCATGGTTTGCACAGATGTTTGGTTGGAAAGTGTGGGTGTGGTTTTGATGCAGGATGGTTGAGTGATTACATATGAGTCTAGGAAACTCAAGGACCATGAGCTTAACTACACCACTCATGATTTGGAACTTGTAGCCATGGTGCATGCTCTAGTTCATTGGAGACAGTTCCTTTTGGGACATAGGTTTGAGTTATTTGTATGAATTTTTTATACATTCACTTACTTTTTGTGATCATTATCAATTCATTTCATCATTATTATACTAAGAAGACTGCATTATTTGTATTGAATAAGCAAGCTATGATACAATTTTGTCATTTTGTTTCCTTCTTCTCTATAAGAAGTAGGGAACACGGGTTAAGGCAAAAAAACTAGTTTGTATAGATTTAATTTCTTTGTGGCCACCATTAGGAATTCATTTTCCATGGCAGCACTTAGTTTTTCTACCATCTCCACCACTGCCAACTATGCAATTCCTAAGCTACCATCTTCAAATCTTCAAAGGCGGTCTAGAGATACAAAATACCATGTCTTGATAAGATCCGCAAGTTATATCATGCCAATGTCTTTTTAAATAAATTCTAAAGAATTCCTACTTGTTTTAATTTATATTTTTGACTATAGTCATTATAAACATTGTAACCTTAGTCAGCTTTCATAGGCTAATGAAGAACATAGTTGAATACTACAATAATTTTGTGGTTAAGAATTTGTGTTTTCCCTACTCATAGTCAAATTTATTTATAGTTTGGAAGGGTATGATTAGTATACAATCTACAATTTTATACTCATTCATATATTTATTTCATAATCAATTATGTCATTGAGTTTTTTTGAACTGATTTGTAATAATATCTTTAATCTAGGGGCCTCTAATTTCAACTTCAATGGAAGAAAGAAGTTCAATACAAGAACACATTAGAAAGTTGAATCTATGAGTGTTGAAGATTCCTCCAATGTATTTAACTATATTATCTAATGTACTCTTTACATTTATGTTTACCTTAATCATCGTGTTTATAGTAAATTTGATAACCACTCATCTCATTATATGGCAGGCTGAAAAAGAGAATAGAGAGAACAAATCATTTGGTTTGATGTGCATAGGTGATAATATTACAAGGATAAATACATTGTTTTTGGAAATTAAGAGAAGATATTCATCTCTTTCTACTTATGATACAGGTTGGTCTTTACATATTCTTTTATATAGTTTGATGATATTTTTATAATGATCATGTAAATGTAAGAGACATTTGCTTGTTGGTGCAGTGCTTGGTGCTTATCCTATCAATTTGATTATTGGCCTCTCAATGGTAAATCATTTGGAGAGCTTGGCTATAGCAAGACATTTCAAACTTGAGATAAAAGAGGTTCTAGATGTCTATAGGTAATTGGGAGATATTTTTTTGACTAATTGTAGTACATTTTATGAATTGATTTCCATATTATATTGTTTGAAATAAATATTCTTCCTAAGCAAATTTTGGATAGAGAATGAAATGGTTGAAGGAATGCCATTAGCATCAGACATAATGACCATTTCTAATAGTTTCAAGATCTTGTGTTGGAATGGATATGATGTGTCTCTATGTCATCTAAAAAATGTGAAATTTCGGGCATGTAGTTTCTAAGTCAAAGATTGATTATGTACAAGAGTTAATGTGAATTTCTATTTTTTTAAGTTGAATTCCATTTGCATTTCCTATTAATTTGATATCAGAAAAAATCATGTAGATTTCTTTCTCAGTTACCTGAGGGATAGTGACTTCCTACTATTTCTATAAAATAGTGGCCAAGCTACTATAGAATTGCTGAATTTATACAAGACATCTCAAATGATGTTCCTAGGTGAAAGAATTTTTGAAGAAGCAAAATCATTCTCCCAAAATTATCTTAAAAATATTAAGATGGGTGATCAAAGTAGAGCTCTCAAAGATATTGAAGCAGAGCTAATCAATTTATTCATTAGGCTGCAAAGCATCTGACGACTTAAACATCACACACTAAGCTTCATTCTAACACTAAAAGTATTAAATAATTAAAGTTGACTTCTTCTTTTTTACTTAATTTTCTCCTTAATGTGTGATGTTTAAAGGTTTCGGCAAAGCACAAGTGTTTAAATTTATTTATGACATTAGTATATGTGGGCCATTGTGTTCTTTACAGGTTAAGCATGCACTAGATGTCCCTTGGATGGCTAGTTTGGAGAGAATAGAACATCTATGATACATGAAAGCATTTACTTTTGATGATATTTGGATTGGAGAGACCTCTTCTAGGTACCTTTTGACTAGATCCCCATATCTTTATAACCCTTCACTTTTACCTAAAGTTTAAAGTCCATATTCTTGTAGATGATCTTTGAATTGTATTACAGGATCCCATTTATAGGAAAGGATTTATTTTTATCTTTAGCCAAAAAAGACTTCAATATTTGCCAAGCGTCTCAACAAGAGGACTTGAAGGCATTGGAAAAGTGGGTAGTTTTTTTGAAATTACAAGAATAATAATACCACCATTGTTAAACTGGGAATTTGATAAGATTTTATGGTGGTTGCCAATATTAACAGATGAAGTGTAGACTCTAAAATTGGTGACCTACACTTTGCTAGACAAAAGCTTGTAGCCTGCTATTTCTCTGCTGCCTCAACACTTTTTAGCCCTGAAATGTCTACTACTCAGATTGTGTGGACTAAAAATGTTGTTCTCACTACTCTAATGGATTTCTTTTATGATGTGGAGGGTTCCATTGAAGATATTCAATCCTCTTTTGAAGTGGTTAAGAGGTAATTCTATTATAAATGATTTCAATGATCCAAACCATTTTAAAATCAGTTCTCATTACAAAAACCATCGCAAAGAAATAGTAGGTATTTATTGGAGGTCCAAATTGGGCTCAAAGAGCACAGGCCCATTTCATTAATTTATAGAAGAGTGCATAATAAATTCACTCTTTACTATAGACCAAAATTAGGTGTAGCATTTACGAAGGATAGGTGAAATAGTAAAAATAGAAGCTTGTAGAAATGGTTTGTGCAATTCTAGATAATTCTTGGTTAATTTTGTCTAATAGATAATTAATTTATCTTCTAACAGTATTGGACTGTTAAAAGTTCTATTTTTATATGGGTCTTAGATTCCTTTATATATATATATATATATATATATAAACATAGAGAAGAGTTGCTAACTTTCTTTGTTTCAAATGTTATGTAGATGGGACCCAATAGTTTTATGTAATTCTTCAGCTAATGTGAAAATTTTACTCTCTACTATTTATAACTCTATGAATTATATTGTTCAAGATATATGGATTTTCCAGAGCTGGGACATTAGCACTTAGTTAAGAGAAATTGTGGGTATATCTCCCTTGAACATAAATTATGTGTTCATTTTATTTATATTCTATAGATGCCAACAAAATTTACTTCAAGAAGCTATGCAAACAATAGATCACTAGGTAACAATATATGAGAACTTTTTTGTGCTTAATTTTATAGTGGTATGAACTACCAATCTCAATGATGGAGGCTGAATGGACCAAAACTAGATTTATACCATCCTCGGAAGAATACATGGAAAATGGGAGAATAAAAATTGGCTTGGAACCAATTATTTTTACATCACTATTTTTTATTTTTTTTTTGGGAAAAGAGGGGTAAAAATTTATTAAGATAGAAAGAAATACAACAAGGAGCTCAATCTTGAGTAACAAGATCATCAAATTCTTGCACCATCTCAAAGGAAAGTTGCCCCCTATCCATAATATTCCAACCCAGATCATGACTAGAAGCCCATTTGGCTAAACAATTGGCAACTCTATTCCATTCATGAGGAATATAAGTGAACCTAATGAACTAAAAAGAGGTAGAAAAGAGAATAATCTTATTAACAATAGTGACTAGCTGCCAACTAACATCATCAAGCTCCTATGAGGAAAGAAAGTTCACCACCACTTGGGAATCAGACTCATAAATAATCTTACTCCATCCCCATAAGCAACACTATTCCACAACATATAAAATAGCCTGAGCTTCCATGGGATTGTTAGTGTAATCACCCTTATCAACTAAAAATAATAATTTAACATCACCAGAACTACACTGAGCCACTCCCCCAATACCAGCAGGGCCTAGATTCCCTTGGGAAGAACCATCAGTGTTAATTTTTAGAACTCCATAGGGAGGAGTAGTCCAATGCCCATCTCGATTCACCTAACCTTTCCTCTGATGTCGAGGCTTCTTGGACATAGAAGAAAACCTTTGAGCTATAGCCTCATCCTAAAGATGAAAATTGAGGCATAGATCCATAACCCCCATCTAGTTCACACTTCACTTGAATATTTTCCTCAAAAGAATGTGAGATCTTCCACCAAATATGAAAAACACCAAGCCAAACATCTTGAAAGATTCAACAATTCCTCTCTACCTAGATATGCCAAAGCATGAACAATGGGCCAGCAATTCAAGTAGCATTGAGAGGAGAAGACTTTGAGGGAGCATTTCCCAAGCGGGCCCAAAACTCAGGCAAAGAGGAAGCATACCTACAAGAGCAACCCCAAGCACTCCACCAAAGGTGTCATAGCTGAATAGAATAGGAGAAATGGAAGAATAGATGGGAGACAGACTCCTCCCCATTACCACAAAAAACACAATAAGAGGGGCCCTAAAATCCACATTTACAAAGATTATCCCATGTAATACAATAGTTGTGAGCCACTAGACACATGAAAAAATTGCACTTGGACTAAGAAACTTTATTCTAGACTTGCTTCCACCACAGGACCTTGGCATCCCCAAATAATTGTCTAGTTATCTCCTAATACCTAGTAGAGACATGATATTTACTAGACAAGGTACCTCCCCAAGGTAAAACATTTGGACCTAGCAAAGAGGAACATGCTCTAGAGGTCAAAATTTGAGAAAGCTCCTGGCAATCCACATCTGTGCCTCTAGGAGGCCACTCAGAAGAATTCTTCCATCGGTAACCAACAACAAGTCCCAATTGATAAGGAGTCTTGTAATGAGCCACTTTATCCCATCCAATAGCATGAAAAGAGTCACAAAGAGTCTTAAGATGAGGATACATGGATAATATGGATGGGAATCCATCCCAAGCATCAGACAAAAATAGAGCCTCAGAACCTCCTTTACATATCCAGAATAGACCCCTCTTAACTAACATTGCACTTGTCTTTATAGTATACCAAACCATTGAGCCACAACCTTTAGGAGGAAGTGTAGAAATAGAGCAAGGATAAACACCATGAAAATATCTATGAGTGATAATATGAGCCCAAATTTGATGTTGTCTAGAGCACCATTGCCAATAAAGTTTAGCAACCAATGCTTGACTACTCAGGAGAGCTGATCGAAGACCAAGACCACCCTCCTTTTTAGGCCTACAAATAGTCTCCCAAATAATCAAGCTCCATTTAGTACTATGAAAATTACCACTCCAAAGGAATTTCTAAGAAAGAGCATCAAACTCCTTGAGGAAGTAAATAGGAGCAGCCTGAACCATGCTTTTATAAGTAGGAAGAGCTTGGATAAAAGATTGAAGAAGAGTAACCTAAGCAGCAGTAGAAAGCCATCTATGAGTCAAATGATTTACTTTATCGTAAAGCTTGGTAATCAAATTTTGCTAGAATAGACATGGATACCTAGAAATAGCAATAGGAATGCCAAAATAAGTCAAAGGAAGTGACCCAATCTAAAACCGCAGGATACCAGCAATCCTATGCTGAATAGAATCAGGAGTGTTAAAAAAGTAAATGGAAGATTTGTGCTCATTAACTTTCTAGCTTGAAGCTACCAAATAAATGTCCAAAGTATTTTGAAAGGCTTCAGCTTCCTTGATCCTAGCAAGAGCCGCAAGAATAGAATCATCAACAAATTGAATATGGGAAAGAGAAGGTAAACCATTACCCCACCGCCACCCCTAAATAGAATTCTAGGACACCTGATACTTAATGAATCTACCCAAGCCCTTAGCCATGATGATGAATAGATATTGTTAGAATTGTTTAGAATAACTTGGGGAGGGGGTGTGAATCAGTTATCCAAGGTCCAAATGCCCTATTAATACCTTTTTACTACTTTTAATGAATCCATACACTTTTCATCCATCCAAAGTTAAATCAATCATATAAGCAAGTTATAGTAAATCAATATGCAAAGATAAAACATCCAAGATCAACACATGATACAATGATTTACATGGAAACACAATTTAAGAAAAACCACCAGCAACATGCTACTTGATTCTCACTCTTCTGAAGTGATGCCCTATTAAAAGCCTACCCTGTTAAAGGCTTACAACACACTGTTAAATGTGACCCTGTTAGAGGATTTCTCCAAACTGTTAGGAATGGGCCTAGTTAAAGGTCTTTAGAACATTCACTTGGAATGTCACCCTGTTAAAGGATTTATCTTATGGCTATTAAACCAACCTAAGTCCATAGGATTTAAACTTACTGTTACAATTGCTACAAAGTAACAATAATGGTCTTTTGATCTGATATAACTTACAACATACTTTGCAGATTTTAGATCACACTTTCAGTTCAATCTTTATGCTTGGCTTCAATCACTCCAGCTCTAACTGCTTGTCTTCCTCTCAAGCTTTGTCTCCTTGAGTCTTCTTACTCATTCTACCAATGCAATCATCCTTGTGGTCGTCTATCCAAACAGAGTTCCTGTGCTTTCTTCTCTTTAGCACCTTCTTCAGTACTTCATGCTTTTATGCTTGACCACCTCTCTCTCTCTCTCTTTTCATTAACTTATGTCTTCTTAAATAGAAATCTAATTTTCCTTTACCACTCAATTCTCCCTCTCCAATTTTAGGGTTTCAAAATGGATTAGGTAAGATACAATGTATCTACCCCATATCTTGTTCTCTTCTAGAAACTTAGCCAGTTGTATCCTTAAAAACGTTCTACATGGTGTTCTGTGCCACTAGCTCATCATTCTTATCTTCCTTTTAATTGAAAAATTTATAGATAACAACCTTTTCAGCTTAGATCTGGCGAATCTTCAATTTCCAAAATAATGCAGCAACTCAGCATTATTGAGTTACTTGGTTCTGCTCGGCTCTTGATAAACTCTGTGTCACTCGGCATCTGAACTTGCTCAGCATCTAAAGTTTACTTAGCATCTAAAGTTTACTCAGCATTAACTAGAAATTTGCTCGGCTCCTTCTCTCTAATGAACTTAGTTGAGATTTACAAAAGACTTAGCTAAAACCTTAAATCTTTGATATGTTTCAGTGTGCCCATTCTTTGTATCTTATAGTATGTCATCAAATACACTTTTTCATCAATGGCTTAGCTGATCCTTGTACTTCATTACAATATCATAACTTCAACCTTTCTCTAGGTGTTCTAGTTACATCTTATTGATTGCCTCCTCCTTGACAATCAACTAATTGATAGTATTTGGATCACTAAAGCAATTGTCATTCCTGCAAGTAGCAAGTTTGACATCAATGACAAAACAATGATTGAGGACATTCTTTACTAGTTCCATATATTATTCCAACAACTTTTCTTATGATCATTTCAATCATTTCCAATGGATATGGAGAGAGAGGATCACCCTAGTGGAGGCCTCTAGAGGCACCAAATAGCTAAGAAGGTTGACCATTAAGAAGAATAGAAAAAGAGGCAGAAGTAACACAACTCATAGTCCAACTCACCCAGTCAGAGCTAAATCCAAAAGAAAAAAAATAGTCCTTAGGAAACTCCATTTAACTCTATCATAGGCCTTAGCCATATCCAGCTTAACAAACATTTCCCTCTCCCTTGAAGTAGCCATAGAGTGAATAGCCTTAGTAGCAATAACCATCCCTTCCAAAATTTGTCTTCTAGAAACAAAACCACCTTGTTCTTTTGAGATAATAATGGGAAGCCACATTTTAATTCTCTCAGCAATCAACTTAGTAATAACTTTGTAAAACACATTACATAAGGCAATTGGTCTAAACAAATCCAATTGATTAGCACCCTCTCTCTTAGGAATAAGAGTCAAGAAAGTAGAATTAAAAACCCAAAGCATCTACTTGCTAGAATAGGATTCCTTAACCATCTCCAAAAAATCATGATTAATGATGTCCAAAAATTCTTGAAAGAACTGAACTAGAAAGCCATCAGGACTAGGAGCCTTCCCCTTAGGCATACCAAAGACCACCTCCTCTAGCTCTTCCAAAAATATTGGATGCATGAGATAATCATTCATTTCCTAAGTTATAAGGGAAGGAATACAAGACAAAATAATATTTTCTTTATTATCAGCAGGAGGAGAGTCCTCAAAGAAGAGGGTAGAAAAGTACTAAGTAGCCTCCTGGAACAAAGCTAGCAATAAAGTTAGTTGGATACCTTGAGAATTAACCAAAGAAGAGATATTGCTCTGATTCCAACAAGATTGCACTATTTTATGAAAGAGGGCAGTGTTTCAATCACCTTCCTAGAGCCAATCAACTCTAGCCTTTTGCTTCAAAAAAAATTGCTCTTGAAGTTATCATTCTTCTAGAGCTCTAGAAGCAAGGGATTCAGCCCTTCCAAGATCCTCCAAGAAACCTCAATCTCTAATCTCCCTTGTGATGAAATCAATATCTTCTTGAACAAACCTCTTTATAGAGTGAAGGTTCTAAAAACATTGTCTATTCCATAACCTAAGCTGCCTTTTAACATATTGAAGCCTTTTAGAAAATGAGAACATAGCAGTACCATATGCAGGAGCACCATCTTTCCACCAACATTAAAAACATCACAAAGAGAGGAGTCACAAAGCCACATCAACTAGAACTTAAAAGGAGGATTCTTTAGAATACAAGCCCCAATGGCAAAAAATTTGATTGGCCAATAATCAGAACCCCTCCAATCAAGGATTTTTGAAGAGAGAGTAAGGGTGCCACTAACCTAGAAGCAAGAAACAAGAAATCTATCTAGATATTTTGAGATAGCATCAACCCTATTCCTTCGATTATTCCAAGTATAGAGACCATTAGAAAGTTTAACATCAAAGAGATGCAAAAGAGATATGTGCTACCGAAGAAGAGTGGAAGAAAGCCCCAATCTAGCCAAACCACCTTGCTTCTCCTCTAGACTTAAAACTGAATTGAAGTCCCCAGCTAAAACCCAAGGATGATTAGGGTGACAATTTCTAACATATTGAATATGCCTCCAAAGTTCCTCCTTTCCCACAAGATCAACAGGTGCATGCACATTAGTAACCATGATTACCTCTCTTGAGTCTAAAGTAGAGGCCACCATAGAGAGAGCTGAGTGAGAAGACACCTAGTTAAGGGGAGAAATTTTTCACAGATCCCAAAAGATAGCTAAACCATTAGCACTGCCCATAGCCCCAACACATTGGAATTGGCCATGAGACCAAATACTATATGCATTTGGACTATAGACTCCACATAAATCTTAGTCTCTTGGATACAAAAAACATTAGGACAATAATCAACTACCAAATTCTAAATAGCCTTTTTTCTGGGGATGTTATTCAACCCCCTAACATTCCATGAGAGAATAATCATCATTGAGTAGAACTAGGAAAATGAGCATCCAAAGGTTTCACTGACCTAGACTCAATCAATATATCTCATGTGAGTTTAATCTTCTCTTGGTTTATTTTGTGCCCACTCCTTAGAGGGAGAGTAAAAGAAACCCACTTAAAGGGTCTATGCATCAACCCCATAGGGAGAGGAGATCCCTTACCCTTACCTGATGGTAGCACATCCTTAACCAAGTCAGCTAGAACAACATCATTATCCTCCAACATCGCAGGTGTCACCAAAGCCTTCAACACAAGAGCTATAGGGACCTCACAATTTTGATATACCAAATCTTGGGAGGCCCCATAAGCGTCATTAGGTACAAATCCTTCATCTAGGAGAACTGGGTCAAAAGAGATAGGAGGAAGAATACCCTCCTCTAGAACCATACTATCCAACACCTCAAAGTGATTAAAACCTGAATTAGATATTCTTTCTTTCAAAGGCCTCTTCTAACCATGCTCCTTAGCTCGAGGGCAAGCATGGGTAAATCCATCCTTATCCTACATTTGAGCCTTTCCCTCTTGTGGATTCTTCCCCTTGGTAGTATTAGCCATCTGAGATTGTCCTTTCCCTGTAGTATTTGCCAAACCACTAGCATTGCCAACCATAGAACCATCCACTCCTTTGAAAGTCAAGTTCTGGGGGCACTGACACTGTAAATGACCATACTTATGACAAATTTGATAGTGAAAAGGGAGGGATTCATAATCTAACTATTGCACCCAGGAAGAAACCCCAAGACAAATTTCCAAAGAATCTGGTAATGGCTTATTCAAATTAATTTCAACACAAATTCTAGCATAAGAAATAGCCTTTTTATCGAGGGATTGATGTGCAATCACAGTCAGCTTTCCCAACAAAGTAGCAATTTGTTGGAGGATGTCTTAACACCAAAATTCAAGGGGAAGGCAAGGCAAGTGAACCCAAACTAGCACTGTTGAGGGAGATCCTTAGAAAAATTAAATCCTAAATGCCAGGGTTTGACAAATAACCCCACATGGTTGTAGAAATAAGGGCCTCCTTCAAAAACATGATCATGATCAGACATGCAAGAGAATACAATAAAAAAATAGCTATTCCCTGCCAACATAATCTTGATATCACCTTCCACTTGGCATGAGCAGTGGATCCATGCCTCAAGAGGGGATAGGGAAATCTGGATTCCAAGAAACTTGCATATCAAAGCATGCTTGGTCCAATATTCAATGTCCTCCATTACAACTGCTGGAGAAATAACCAAAATAGGGAGATCATGGCTACGTGGAAAACAACCATTAACTTTTTTCAACTTGGAGCTTTCCCCTGAATAAAATGATTCAGATCTCATTGTATGCATAGTTGGAGAAGAACCATCTATTCTCACCAATGTAGAAGAAATTCTAGGCCCTGCCATGCAAACAAAAAAAACCCCAATCCAAAATTGATTGCAAAAGATTTCCAAAAACTAGAACCCATGCAAACTTTGTCCAGCAGTTGGTAATCCAAACAGAATAGGGAAAAATATCAGTAAAGATCAAATAACAATCACAGGCTAGGGATAAAGCCCTAGCCTAGCTGGCACCCAGTGCTTCTCTACATTCCTCTCTGCATTTTTTAGTAATTAGCTTAAGAAATTATCATTGTAAATCGTCAAATTCAAGTGGATTCAAACCTAAGACCTCCCACTTAAAAGGATCACAATTTACTATTGTGTTATAAGCTCTTCCCTATCACTATTTTTTGTTTTCCCTAAGCTCTCCTGGAAAATGATTCACCATCATGAGTATAAGAGGCTTATGCAACTCATGAATAGTTGTGGGCGCCTTTTGAATGACATTCAAAGCTACAAGGTATTGAACATTTCTATCAACAAAATCAGCCCTTTGTATTACTTAATGAATATTAATGAGCTAAATTATTCATATAACAAATTTCAATGGAGGACTAAATTGTTCATTTATTTCAAAGGGAGATCAAGCAAGGAAAGCTCAACTTTGTATCATTGTTCATGAAAGAATATCCAACAACATCTATTGAGGATTCTACTAAGAGGATTAGACTCACTATAAATGAAAACACACAAAATATACTCAGGAAATTATTGCAACCAAGTGAGATCCCTTGTGAATGCAAGCAAATGTTTTGGAATATGGTCAAAATTATCCAACTATTCTACCTCCACAATCATGAATTCACATCTCCTACTACAATACTTGAACATATGAAGGCAGTTCTTTTTAATCCTATCTTATAAATTCTACCCACTTGAGTGTTGAGATAAGATGGATTTATGAAAAAGGGAAATACTTCACATAATCTAGGAACTATAATCTCTTTAAGTGAATAATTTTTAACATGATTCAAAGTTAGGGAATTGAACATGATTCTGCTTGATTTTTATATTCAATACACGAATATTTATATTCATTAAACTAAATCAGACTTTAAATTAACTAGCCTCTACTCCTTCATACTAACACTAATACAATCTAATTGCTTTTTACAATTCTAAAGAGCTGGACTATTGGAAAAGTGCTTAACAAAATGCAAACACTCATATATATATATATATATATATATATATATATATATATATATATATATATATATTGCTGAATAGTTATAGAGGAGACTAAAGATAATATAAGATAATAATATTTTTCTTACTATCCAAAAAGTGGGTTAGAATATTTTATTGTTCACTACATTGTTGGGTGTATGTGTGAAGTCCAACAAGCATTCATTTTATTCTCTATTTTTTTAATGATTTTCTTCTAATTGTTATGACTCTTCAATTCTTTCGAGTGTCTATACATATATCTTATTGGAGCCTTATTAAATATATTGTATTCAAAGAGATGAAGCTACAGTTGTGATGTAACATCAGAATTTAACATTAATAAGAGATTTCCCCTACAGTGTTGATGTAGCCATAGTTTGTGGTGAACCACGATAAATTCCCTTGTTTGTGTTCTCTTTTTATCTTGTTGTTCTATTTCTTTTCACTTCACACTTTCAGCATACTTCATAATTGGTATCAGAGCTTGGCATAGTTGCTATTATCAATTTTGGTGGTTAAAACTTTGGAATCCTAGAAGATTTGAGAGTGCATAAATTCTTAGGACATAATTTCAATCTATGGAAATTTCACATGCATTCATTGTTAGTTAAGCGAGGCCTCTCACTTGCAACTAGGGGAAGAACCAAGAAGCTGACTATAATATCAAATGAACATTGGGAAAACATTGATGAAAAGGAGATGGTAACAATATTTCTTTCATTATCTCAAAATGTCTTCTTCAATGTATCAAATGAAAAGACAATAAAGGAAGTGTGGGATGTACTTCAAAGTATGTGTAAGAAAACATCTACTACAAATAAAACCTTTATTATGAAGAAGCTCTACAAGCTCAAAATGAGGGGAGGGACTATGATGTCAAATAATATAAATGATTTGAACACATTATTATGTCAAGAAACATCATTTGGGATGACTCAAGATGACCAATCTAAAGCTATCATCTTGTCATGTTCCTTACCTGGTAGTTGGCATGTCATAGTTAAAACAATTAGCACTTCAAATTCTGCTAAGAGAAAACTAGTCTATGATGAAGTTGTGGCCACTCTACTTAGGGAGGATATGAGAATAAGTCACCAAGAATCCTCATCTATATAAGCCTTGACGATGGTCATCACCAAAACTAGAGGATGAATCCACAATAGGGAGAGATTGTTTGAAATGAAGATAGTAACATAAAGGGGAGGGGCAAATCAGTTACTAAAAAATAATTCCCTTAACCCTAGATGTCAAATCAAACTTTTCACTAATCATGCAATATTGTCTAGCTTGATTATAACTATGTTAATGTTGTAACTCGGTTAACAAAGAAATCTTGTGAATATTAAACCATTTTACCTTTTGTAAATTAGTTGCAAAAATATAAAGCATTAAGAAAATAACATGAACACAAATGACACCAAGATTTAATGTGGAAATCCAATTTGGGAAAAACTACTCTGCAACTAGTCACAATATTTTTCACTCTTTTGAAGTGAGCCCTGTTAAGAGCCAACCCTTTTAAAGGTTACAATATGTATTATTAAGTATGACCTTGTTAGAGGATTTATATCACCTTGGTAGGAGTGGCCTAGTTAGAGGTCTTCAAACACTTCAATCTTGAAATGTCACATTGTTAAAGAATTTACAAAATGATTGTTCAATAAACTTTGTTAGGAGATTTCTTTACTGCTACAATGGTTAGAAGGTAACAAAAATTTGACCTGATTTATGAAACAACTTCCTTTGCAAATTTAGTTCTCTATTGTGGCTTGTCCTCTAGATCCTTACTGATTAGAATATTCTTTGCAGCTTATCTTTCACAATTTTCTACTTTGTCTTCACTCACATATCCATCTTATTCCACATCTTCCAACTTGTTCTTTATCCTCACTATTTAAACTTTCATATATATCATGAGCTTTGATAAGTTATATTGAATACCCTTCCAAATAATCAATAACCATCCAATAGTTAGCTCAAACAATTAATTATTAAACAATTTGTATTATGTTGTCACTTGGTCAATATTAGGATTGAATGCTCGATTAATACTAAAATGATCTTCATTACCCAACTGCTCGGTCAGTATTGAGATATGCACACTTAATACTGCCAATCCTCCATTTCTCAGTTAATATAGACATTTTTGTAACAAATCAAGGGCAACACAAAATTGAAGAATTGTTTCCAAAAAACTCCCTCTTTGGCATTGATGGAAACATAAAATGTCAACATAAATTGATAAAAGTAACAATTTAATAATATCCTTAGTTTCATTTTTTATTCTCATCCATACCAACTCCCTCTATGATTCTACCTAGTTTTGTCTCAACTCCTTCCAAATTGATTTCTTCATCTTGAATTTTTCATCAATTTTATGTGAACTATTGTCATTTTTTCCATCTTTGCTATAGATTCCATCAAATGAATACAAAACTTTCCCTATTTCTTTTTTAATTCAACCGTCCCTTGAAACTTTTCCTTGTTGACGCCAAACTCTCCTTCTTTGACATCAAATACCAAAGGATACAACCTTTGAAGGTACTGTGTACCTTTGCATTGATTCATATCCATATGTATTAGATCAATTGACTCCAAACAATGATTAGATATTTAAAATAAGTTGGCAATATAATGTGCCACTTGACTAGCCTCATGGTACTGATGATATATGCAAAGATCTTGCAGCTCATTCAATATAGACAAGTAATCAATTATGTTTAATGAATTATTTTCTATCTAGACTTTGGTTATACCTTTTCCTTAGCCATGCTTAACTCTAGATAGATAGATTTAGCTTAAATGAGTCTATCTATATGATCTCAAATCACTATCCCACAACTTACAATTCTAGAGTTTCCCTTTGTTACCTCATATGTGTTGATTTCTATGTTAACACAAATGAAAAATGAAACAACACTGACAACCTGATGATATGTGAAACAACAATGACCACCTAATGAGAAACGAGAATTTTTAATATTACATAAAATAAATGTGTGTGTGTGTGTGTGTTGAATAGGAAGAAAATAGGACCTATCCTCAATCCAAATTTCCAAAAGGAATGATCCAAATTTATTAACCAAAGGGAAGTGATCAATGCACAAATGGATCAAGCAATGGAGAATATAAAGAAAAGAATAGATCCTATGGTCTTTCTATTTCAGAAGTATGTGCTTAAATTTTGAAATAGATAAAAGACAACTACTAACCTTGAAGTAGGAAAAATCTGGAAAATTTTGATTTCTTATGTCTGCATATAGTTTTAGGGATCTTTGTAAGTTTGATGAAAAGGGTATCCAGATCTGCTCTTCAATTCAATGTTCCACTCCTATATCTGCTAGAAAAATGGTTTGTTTGTTCGGACCATGGATTTGCCTTGGTCAAACCCCAGTTTGGAATCAACCTTGAAATATAAATGAAATTACAATATGTATAAACAAAGTAAATTGAACTATTCACCTTACTTATATTAAAATCCTTGTCGAGGATTTGAATCCTTGTTTGCATCCAATTATGGATGCTCCAAATGAATGTAGAAATGTATGTAAGATGTCTCAAATCAATGGCATTAGATCTTCAACACCAATCTTGAATGTATCTTTGCATAGGAAAGGCTTGGATGAATATGGATGGAGAATCTTTAGCAAGAGGGCTCCATAGATATTGAATTCTTCAATAGGTAACACTAGACCTCCTTAATGAATTGGATCTTTAATGCTTGAACACTTGAATGATTAGTAGATCTTCACTTCATAGAATAATGGATGTAGAAAGGTAATGCTTCATCCAATATCATAATGTGTCTTCGAGAAAAATGAGTTGGGGGTTCTTTATATGGAGATCTAGGGCATAAACTCCTACAGAAGGCTGACATGAGAGCATTAAATCCCAATTAACCCTAACCCCTAGAAATGGACCTAGATTAAATGCAATTTAAGAATCTACCATTCTAAAACCCAAAATAGTCGACCTAGAAGCGAAAAAAAGAAACTTTTTGAAGCCTGATATCCTGAAACTCCTAGAAATTGAAAATAGGATATGGGGTCAGGGTGGAGGTTGTCCTTGACCCTTCAAGTTATTCTTGACCCATAAAGTCAAAGTCATCAGTTTCACAGAGGAAGTTTTTAGAAAGAGGCTGGAAATTGAGGGAGAGAAGCAGAACAAGGGAAAAATAGCCAAATTCATGCAAAGACCCACTCAAAGCACTTGACATGACCTTAGATCACTTACTCAAAGGGCTAAATACTCTTAACATGGAAGTTCTTCCAATTTAAGATGATACATTTAGCCCCCACTTTAGCAAGAGTATGGACTCGATGCAAACTCTTGTAAAGTAGATCATAATGAAAAGATAATCTTATTAAAATAAAAGAGACAAAGAGATCCTCAAGTCCCTAGAGACTCAAGTCTTCATCAACTCTAAGATCACAATAAGAGAGACATCTCTAGAAAAAGAGAAAAGAAAAGAGAGTGTTATTATCTCACCCAATAAGAACTTATGTCCTATTAAGAACCACACAAGGAAACTACACAATTGAAAAGATTGAATTGAACTACCTAGTGAATGTGGCTACTCACTAGTCAACCCATCAAGGATTTACTCTCAAGAATATTCTATTCTATAAGAGTAAAACCCAATCAAACAAAAAGAGATCCAATACTAAGGACACCTTCGACCTTAAGGGATCAAAAAATATTTGAAAATGGAGGGATCAAGAGATCCTAAAATATAAATGCATGCTTTAAGGATTAGTCATTAATCCAAAAAGGGAGAAAAGGTGTCTTGAAAAATAATATATGTGTTTTTGAAAAGTGTTTGTGTGCAATAGGTGAGAAGAGCACATGCCATCATGTTAAAGTCATTATTAACACTTTAACAAGATCAATGGCTTTCATGGAAACATAAACAACTCCACTGATTATGTTTCCACTACAAGATGCCACCAGAAAAAGACAAATCAAGGGAAATAGTACATAAATATATATAGAACATAGAAGGGATCTACCTACTGTGGGGTCAATATGATCATAAGATAATATATATATGATATTATTGCAAATGAATTGACATAATTCCCCAAAGAAAGTAGAACTAAAATCACAAAGGAGGGAAGATCACATAAGAGATACAAAGGAGAATCTTTTTGGATCATGACCTAGAGACCAAAAAGAATCAGTGCTACCAAGACATAAATCCGAGAAGATTACACAAGGAAACATGTATGAACAATAGTACACATACAACATAACATGAAATACCCTTTGGAAGAATAGAGATACATATAGAGGAATAATACAATAGGTTCTATTCTTTTATCACTTTTTACTAATATAGAAACAAATATCATATAAAAGAATATAAGAATATTTAGAAAATACATCACGGGAGAAATACAATACAACAGACAAACACACAACAAAGGCTACCATGAAGGACTAGCCAAGCAAGCATGTCTCCTACTCTCCCTATCTTGTTGTATATCATTTAGAGAAGGTGGGTAAATTGCAAGAGGGAATATATCCAACATAGTAGGAATGATAGCTAGTTCCAAACAAGGATTCTCTTGAGAATCACAATGTTCAATAGTAGGTGTAAGTGTCAATTGTGAGGAAAGAATATTAGGTAAATCAATGCCAATGTCAATAGTTTCATATTCATCATTAACATCATTAGTATCAACAAGAGTATCTTCTTCATCTAGATTAATCAAAATAGGATCTAAGATACAAATAGAATTATCAAAATCATGCATCTTAACATCATTATTAGCAACAACTTCTTCTAACACATCATGCATAGTTGTATCCAAAGAAGGTAAAGATTTTTGAAGAACAAAATTACAAGGTTTATCTTGAGCACAATGCTTTTTATGACATTCGTTAGTAGATCGATTAAATTTTTCCTTACTTGAAATATGTTGAGAACTAAGAGGAACAATCACAGGATCCTTCACATGTTCTATAGGAAGATTAATAGAATTATTAGAAGACTAACAAGCAATAGCAAGAGCTTTATTAACACTTGTAGAAGTCATAGATAAAGGAGGTATGGAAGGTGTAGGAAAAAGACAATGGTTAAGATCCATAGGAGGTAAACTTAACTTGAGAATCTTACAATTCTTATAGAATTAATATGAATGGAAAAGATGATCAGGTGGAAAAGGACATGAATTAGGTAATGAAGGCCAAAATAAGTCAATGGTAGTAGAATCCCCAGGCCTAGAAGTATGATATAAACTATGATTAACTATCTTTACTTTGCCATCATAAATAAACTTAACACATTTATGAATAGGGAAAGCAACATCATGCATGACATTTAACCATGAAAAAAACCAAGCTTAACTTGAAACTGATCATAAGTAGGAACAACAACAAAGGTAGTGTTCACAATTTTTCCACAAAGTTCAATTGGTAAATCAATAGAACCAAATGATGGATAAAGAAAACCATTACAATTTTGAATCCACACATCTAATGTATCATGAAAATCATGTTGCAATCCTTTCATAAAAATATTTTCTTCTCTAATTACATTAACTAAGGAGGTAGGATCAACAAGACAACCATGAGTAGGTATCTCAGCAATCTTGGCATAAATATAAAGGGTACCATAAGGAGCTTTAATAGTCGTAGAATCATCAAAGGTAATCAAAAGTTCTTGAGATCATTTTTTCTTACATTTTTGTCAAGGTTTAGGTTGAGGCTTCAATTTAGACTTAGGTTTCAGTTGAGGTACAACTGAAACTTTAGGTTGAACTGGAAGTTGAGACTAAGGTGGTATATAGATGGAAAATTTGAGAATGCATAAATTCTCAAGACATAATTTCAATATGTGGAAATTTAACATGCATTTATTGTTGGTTAAGAAATACCTTTCACTTGCAAATAGGGGAAGAACCAAGAAGGTGACTACAATATCAAATGAAGATTGGGAAAAGATTGATGGAAAGAAGATGACAACAATATTTCTTTCATTATCTCAAAATATCTTCTTCAATGTATCAAATGAAAAGAAAACAAAGGAATTGTGGGATATACTTCAAAGTATTTGTGAAACAACATCTGTTACAAATAAAATCTTTATTATGAAGAAGCTCTACAAGCTCTAAATGAAGGAAGGGATTGTGATGTCAAATCATATAAGTGATCTGAACACATTATTGTGTTAAGAAACCTCGATTGGTATGAATCAAGATGACAAATCTAAAGCTATCATCCTGTTATGTTCCTTACCTGGCAGTTGGCATGTCATAGTTACAATAGTTATCACTTCAAATTTTTCTAAGAGAAAATTGGTCTATGATGAAATTGTGGTCACTCTACTTAGGGAGGATATGAGAATAAGTCACCAAAAATCCTCATCCATTGAAGCCTTGGTAGTGATCATCACCAAAACTAGATGAAAAAGCCACAATAAGGAGAGATTGTTCAAAATGAAGAGAGTAACTTAGAGGGGAGGGGTGAATCAGTTACTACAAAATAATTCCCTTCACCCTAGATTCAAATCAAACTTTTCACTAATCATGCAATATTGTCCAGCTCGATTATAACTATGTTAATGATGTAACTCGTTTAACAAGGAAATCTTGTGAATATTAAACTATTTTAACCTTTTGTAACTTAGTTGCAAAAATATAAAGCATTAAGAAACTAACATGAACACAAATGACACCAAGATTTAACATGGAAACCCAATTTGAGAAAAACCATTCTGCAACTAGTCACAATATTTTTCACTCTTTTAAATTGAGCCCTATTAAGAGCCAACCCTGTTAAAGGTTACAATACATATTATTAAGTATGACCTTGTTAGAGGATTTAGATCTCCTTGTTATGAGTGGCCTAGTTAGAGGTCTTCAAACACTTCAATCTTGAAATGTCACCTTGTTAAAGAATTTACAAAATGATTGTTCAATAAAATTTGTTAGGAGATTTCTTTACTGCTACAATGGTTAGAAGGTAACACAAATTTGACCTGATTTATGAAACAAATTCCTTTGCAAATTTTGATCTTTGTTATGGCTTGACCTTTGGATCCTTACTAATTAGAATATTCTTTATAGCTTATCTTTCACAATTTTCTACTCTACCTGCACTCACATATCCATCTTATTCCACATCTTCGAACTTGTTCTTTATCCTCATTATTTAACCTTTCATATATATCATGAGCTTTGATAAGTTGTCTCAAATACCCTTCCAAATAATCAATAACCATCCAAATAGTTGGCCTCAAACAATTAATTATTAAACAATTTGTATTATGTTGTTACTTGGTCAATATTAGTATTGAACGCTTGATTAATACTAAAATGATCTTCATTACCCAATTGCTTGGTTAGTACTAAGATAAGCATACTTAATACTGCCAATCCTCCATTGCTCACTAAATATTGACATTTTTGTAATAGATCAATGGCAACATACTATTGAAGAACTGTTTCCAACAAACTCCCTATTTGGTATTGATGGCAACACAAAATGTCAACATAAACTAATAAAAGTATCAACAATTTAATAATATCCTTAGTTTCATTTTTATTCTCATCCATACCTACTCCTTCTATATTTATTCCTTGTTTTGTCTCAGCTCCTTCCAAATTGATTTCTTCCTCTTGCATTTGTCATCAATTTGTTGTGGACTGCTATCATTTTCTCCATCTTTGCTATAGATTCCATCTACTGAATAGAAAACTTTCAAGGATACAACCTTTGAAGGTATTGTGTACCTTTGTACTGAGTCATAGCCATATGTATTAGATCAATTGACTCCAAAAAATTATAAAACATTTAAAATAAGTTGGCAAGATAATTTTTCACTTGACTAGCCTCGTGGTACTCATGAGATATGCGAAAATCTTGCAACTCATTCAATATAGACAAGCAATCAATTATGTTTAATGAATTTTTTTAATCCAGACTTTGGTTAAACCTTTTCCTTAGCCATGCTTAACCCTAGATAGATAGGTTTAGCTGAAATGAGTCTATTTGTATGATTCCAAATCACTACCCCACAACTTGAAATTCTAGGGTGCCCCTTTGTTGCCTCGTATGTGTTGATTTCTATGTTAATAGAAATGAAAAATTAAATAGCATTGACAACCTAATGATAAATGAAACAAGAATGACCACCTAATGAGAAATGAGAATTTTTGAGTTTGCATAAAAGAAATGTGTGTGTGTGTATATCATGGTGCATATATATATGGATATGTGTAGGATCATGGTGTGCCAAAAAGTGGCGATGTGAGAAAAATAGAGTTTGAAAATGTGTAAAAGAATTTCATAATCCACTCTGACATTTTTACACCCATCCTAATACCAAAGATAAAAAGTAGCCCCAAGCCTTATTGGGTATCCTATTTCATATTGGGTACCTGATACTTGTACTATGATTTTTTTTTCTTAAAAAGCAAAACCCGAGGGTTGTTTATTCACACTGTGTTTTATGTTTTGAGCTATGATATCTGATCCGTGAATGGATTGACGATATAGGTTAGTGATTTTTTGTTTTTTTAATGTTTTCAATCAATTTTATTATAAATTTATTAGTTTTAATTGAATTTTTAAAAAATTAGGTTTTTTTAATAGAAATTATTGAAATTTAGGTTTTTTTTAATAGAAATTATGTTTTGCGAATTAATAGGTATGGCTGACTGAAACGATGGTAATGAGGCAAGAAATATTGTTCCTCATAACCCCCCACCAAATGATCCAATGCCCCCTCAAAATCATCCACCAAATGATCCCCTACCCCCTCAAAACCCTCCTGAAATTAAGGATTTGATATTTGAATATTTCATTAAATTAAGGGCTTTGTGAACAACATATAATATTGTACCTTCATTGGCTCCTATATTATCCATATTAAAAACCATAGTGGATAACATTGAAATAGTTACCAACAAACAAAATGTCACTCTTTGTTGGCATGATGAAATGCATGAGATGTTTGATGATGTTTGACTATGATGAGGTTGCGTCCCTCAATATAAGTAAAGATTATTTGGTTGCCTTTTTGCAAATCCAAAAATTAGTTTACAAGTCCACCACAAAAAGCTGAAACTATTGATTAAATGGTGCACAAATGACACCATATGTGCGAACTTTTGGGATCGTTGGTGGATGGTTTTTGACATCCCTCCACACAATAATTTAGAGGTGCCATTTTATTTCCTTAGAAAATTGTATGCAGAATTTGTGTTGAAGCTCAAGGTGAACTATTGGAGCATGAATCCCAACATGGGTGTAGGACAAGTAGCTCCTCAGGAGAGACCTTGTGCCCAATGGAAAAAAGCTAGCACTTTTGTCCCCCCTACTGATGTCTCCCCCCCTCCTCAAGTGTAGGATCCTGATATCATTGTAGAGGCTAGCTCTTAGACTATTAGAGCCATCCATAGATTGAGTAGCCTATTGATATCCCAAGCTAGGTCAGTGTTGCCTCCCCGTGTTGATGATGTTGGTGCAAGTTCATCATCGGTGAGCTCATCGCATGTTTGTGTGTCCCATACTTGCATAACATGCAACAATATTTGTCTGGGTCCCATAGGTGATCTTTCTAAGTATTAATTTGTATTTGACAAGGATACACCAGACACATGCGTAGAGGCTACAAACCCTGATGTGAGAGAGGAGGGGCATGCAGAGGCATGGACTCCTTTTGTGTCTGTATGTGTATACATTTTTTTATTATGACATATGTGATTTAAACTTAATCTTTATAATAGAGTAATTTTAATTTTTTAGCTATACTGACTTATACATGTATGTGATCTTCATTCATGTCTAGTTGATGACTGAGGAGGAGTTGAGATATGTTGATGATGCCATGCTATCAGCTATTTCATTTGGCCTTGAGGCATCTAAAATACATTATGTTATGTTCTCATTATTTTTTCTATTTGATATTGTAGCATATATGGTTTCTGATCTTTCTTTTTTCTTGCAAGTATCACCTGTCCCTGGGGGAAAAAGTGCGGGGGATGAGCTAGGACCCATTGAAAAGGGAAAGGTAATTAGGTGCTTTCTATTTGATTAAATATCGATGCATTCTTGTAAAATGTTTTTGGTAATGAAATTTAATTACATTCTTTATTGTATAGGGTGTGGCTATTGGCGATGAGCCCATGTAGATTCTGTGTCATAGATGCTTTGGCATTTCCATTCGCATTAAGAGCCCCATTGTATGTATAAGTATCATTTATTTTTTATTTTCTTTATTTTCATAAATAAATTCAAAACTAATTTCCATGATATTAACAACTAGTATTTTGTATCTCATAGGAAACTCCTAGTGCACATGAGGTTGGATGGTAGAGTTTTGTATCTTTGATGATGCAGCCACTATATCCTGAGGAGGAGTCAAAATGGGTAAGTTGTAGTTTGAATTCTTGATCATATGTTATAAATTTAGCATGCTATGAATTATAATGTTATAGCTTAAATTGTAGATTCATCTGACAAACATATTTGAACATACATAGGCCACAATCAAAGAGGTTCAAGCATTGCCAATGACATATGAGAGGACTCCTGACCAATGTAGGAGGTCAACGAGAGAGGTATTTATGATGAAATTTTAATACTATAAATCTTCATTATAAAAAAGATCATTATGCATTTGAGTAATTCAATGTTAGATACAAAGAATCATATAAATTTAGTCATCTAACTTTGGGTTTTCCTTTTTTGTTTATGTAGGAGGTATCTGATCCACCTAGTGCAGCAAAGAGGCTGCATTTTGATCATCCACCAATAGCTTAGGACAATATAGTTGTCATAAGATGAGTAATGAGACATTTTGAGATGACATATGCCACATTGATTATAGAAACATTGATACTATACACATTTTGATGGTATGATCAGCCACATTTTGTATATGGATCTATGTATTTTGATATATATTTGTGTAATTTGTCTATGGATACATGAACTTTGATATATATTTGTCAAATCGGCCTATGGATACATGTATTTTGATGTATATTTTTTTCATTTATGTCCACAATGATATACATATGAATTTAGTATCTAGTATTGTTCAATTTATTGTGCATCATGTGCATTGTTCATATTTATGGAATATCATTAATTTTGATCATGTTTGTTATATTTGATTCAAATGCAATAATTTGTGAATAACATTTTAACAATCTTTATTATCAAATTTGGATGCAATGTTTAATTTGGAATGCTATCATGAGTTATATCTTTTTTCTATCAAAAATTCTATAGTTAATATATGAGAGTTCACTTTCTATCATGTGATTCAAAGTAAGAAAAATAGGGAAACCTTATTTATACAGAGAAACCATAGAAACGAGTGACATATGGAAAACCATTTTTTTCCTTGTGGTTTTAGTTTTAGATTGGATTTATTCCTTATCTTGGTAGAATGATGCAAAGCCCTTTAGTACACCTTTAACAAACAATAATTTAAGTAAGGGGATTCACAAAAGGATGGTAGTCTATCAAGAAATTGGGATGAACTCAAAGGCTTCAACAAAGATCCATGGCATTTTAGACAATAACATCAACACACTTTTTAACCTCCTACACAAGGTTCACATAACCCCAAATCTGATTTTAAACTCCACCTTCAACCTTGAAACTAACTCTTGGCTTCAGATATAATCTCAACACACTTAAGGACTCCATTCCTTAACCATGGATTCTATTCCCGATCATGAACTCATTCCTAGACTCATAATCTTTGATAACTAGCCCTTCACTTTGTTACTATCCTGATACTACAACTTTTCAATTTCAACATAACCTCAAAATATCCCAACTTAAGAGACTTTATTGGATCAAACCTTTTCAAATTGGCTCCCCAATAACATATCCATATGAATAACATCTATACATTTCTCACATTGATCAGATTACCCATATTGATCCACTTAACAAAACTTAGGAACCAAATCATCCAAAACATACCTTCTTGTTGTTCTTTGTATAGACCCAAACACAATCATTCATATATTTTGAACCATACTTCATTTCCTCAATCCAACCATTTAGTAATTAGATCACTTGAACCTCCATAACATATCCAAAAATCAGGCCAATCCAACAGTGGAAAATTTAGATATGGCCCCCATAAAAGCACTAAAAATTCTATGGCAAAAAAATATTCCTTTGACAATCTCATTAAAAACATGTTACCAACAAAGTGTAATAATGGAAAATGATACAAATTGCAGAAAGAAACTTTGTTTTATTACTTCTTACTAATAATACACCATACATCTTGTTTTTATTTGAACAATATAACTTAAAGATACTCTCTAACAGTTATAAACTGACCAACTTTCTCCACTAACTAACTTCTAATCCCTTTGAATCGATTGATGACAACTTATTGTCAAGTTTTAATTGTAATTTAAATTATCATTACATTTCTTGCCAATTATTGATCTAATCAACATCTAAAGGCCCTAATAAGACATTTTCCACCCTATATAGTACTACAAACCCTATAATCCCTTACATTCCCATGATTAGCCTTCTGGGCCATATTTTGCATATAATGCAACTTTTATATAAACTGACTTCATTAATGCATTCTATCATTTCACACCTTATATAGGTGTTTCTAACCTTGTATGGTCATGCTCAAACCCCTAACTAACTCATTTGCACTCTTTGCTATAGCTTTAAATTCTTAATTAGATGAGTTCACCAAAATTGGTAAGAGGTTATCAATAGCCCTCATGAGCTTTGAGTTACGACCCTTAGAAGATTGACCTCAATACGCACTTAGAGCACCTTGGAGACTCGTCAGTATAGGGTGGTCACAAATGATGGAGGCTCTCTGCGGCCAATATAAGGGTGTCACTAGGGTTCACCCAACCATCTAGAGCTAATGGCGCTAATGATTTGATGGTAGGATCAGTGGTTTCAAAGTTATGCTATGATGCACCTATGAACTGAGGCACACTGTGAGTTTTGGCATCGAGTGAGATTGTTGTGTCGAATCCAAATAGAATGTGATCTCTCAAAAATGAGATAGGTTATTATAGGCCTAGGCATGATCGTCCTATAGCATTCAATGTTTCATTGATAGCCTCCATGAGCTCTAAGTTACGACCCTCAGAAGATCACCCTCAAAATGCACTTAGAGTACCTTGGAGACTCTTTGGTACGGGGTGGCTGCGAAGGATTGTGAAAAAAAGGGTGTCACTAGGGTTAACCCACCCATCTGGAGCTAATGGCACTGATGATTCGATGCCAAGATCAATTTTTTCAAAGTTGTGCTATAATGCACCTATGAATTGAGGCACACTGCGAGTTTTGGCATCGAGCAAGATCACTGTGCCAAATCCAAATAGAATTTGATCTCTCAAAAATGAGATAGGTTATTGTAGGCCTAGACATGACCATCTTGTAGCATTTGACATTTCATCAATAGCCCCCATTAGCTCATAGTTACGACCCTCAAAAGATTGACCTCAAAACATACTTAGAGCACCTTGGAGACTCTTCGGTATGGTGTGGTTGCAAATGATGGAGGCTCTCCATGACCAGAACAAGGGTGTCACTAGGGTTCACCCACACATCCAAAGTTAATGGAACTGATAATTGGATGCCAAGATTAGCAGTTTCAAAATTATGCTATGATCCACCTATGACCTGAGGCACACTTTGAGTTTTGGCATTGAGCGAGATCACTATGCCGAATCCAAAAACATGTGATCTCTTGAAAATGAGATAGGTTATTGTAGGCCTAGGCATGACTATCTTGTACCATTCAACATTTTATCGATAGCCCCCATGAGGTCTAAGTTATGAACCTTAGAAGATTGACCTCAAAACACACTTAGAGCACCTTAGAGACTCTTCAGTATGGGGTGGTTGCGAATGATGGAGGCTCTCTGCCAGAGCAAGGGTCTCACTAGGGTTCACCCACCTATCTAGAGCTAATGGCATTGATGATTTGATGCCAAGATAAGTGGTTTCAAAGTTATACTATGATGCACCTATGAACTCAGGCACACTGTGAGTTTTGCCATCGAGTGGGATTGCTATGCCAAATCCAAATGAAATGTGATCTCTAAAAAATGAGATAGGTTATAGTAGGCCTAGGCATGACCGTCCTGTAGCATTAGACATTAAGTAATGAACCCTATCGATGGCACATTTTCTTGGTTCCAATGCATCAAGAGGGGTCATAGGTTAACTTATGACCCCTCTTGATGCATTTTATGCAACTCAATGTCCCTAGAGGCCATATGGCCCCTAGCGATGCATTTGGTTGGTTCCAATGCATCGAGAGGGGTCATAGGTTTCCTCTTGACTCATTCCATAACAACATATGTCCATAGGGGCCTAAGGGCCCCTAGGAACACATTTTATTAGTTCTAATGCATCGAGAATGGTCATAGGTTAACCTATGACTCCTCTCAATGCATTTCATGACAATGAATGTCCATAGGGGCCCTAGGCCCCCTAGGGACACTTTGGTTGGTTCTAATGCATCGAGAGGGGTCATAAGTTAACCTATGACCCCTCTCGACAAATTTTATGACAACATATGTCCCTAGCAGTCCTAGGACCCCTACTGAACCATTTGGTTGGTTCCTAAGCGTTGAGAGGGGTCATAGGTTTAGTTATGACCCCTATTGACTCATTTCATGACAACATATGTCCCTAGGGGCCTAGGGACCCTAGGGACACATTTGGTTGGTTCCAATGTATAGAAAGGGATCATAGGTTAACCTATGACCCCTCTCAATGCATTCCATGACAATATATGTCCTTAGGGGCCCTAGGACCCCTAGGGATGCATTTGGCTTGTTTTAATGCATCGAGATGGGTCATAGGTTAACTTATGACCCCTCTCGATGCATTTCTTGACAACGAATGTCTCTAAGGTCCTTAGGGCCCCTAGAGACACATTTGGTTGGTTCTAATGTGTCTAGAGTCAATGCATTTCATGACAACATATGTCCCTAGAAGCCCTAAGGTCCTTAGGGACCCATTTGGTTAGTTCAAATGCATCGAGAGGGGTAATAGATTAACCTATGACCCCTTTTGACACATTTCATGACAATGTAAGTCCATAGGACTCCTAGGGGCCCTACGGACGCATTTGGTTGGTTCCAATGCGGTCCTTAGGGACCCTAGGGCACCTAGGGACATACATTGTCATGAAATGCATTGAGAGGGGTTAGGTTAAATTATTACCCTTAATCTATGATCCCTATTGACACATTTCATGACAACATATGTCCCTATAGGCCCGAGGACCCCTAGAGATGTATTTGGTTGGTTATAATGCATCGAGAGGGATCATAGGTTAACCTATGATCCCTCTCGATGCATTTCATGATAACATATGTCCCTAGGGACCTGAAGACCCCTAGCAAAGCATTTGGCTAGTTCTAATGCATTGAGAGGTAACCCCTCTTGAAGCATTTCATGACAACATATATACCTAAGGGCCCTAGGGGTACATTTAGTTGGTTTTGAGAGGGGTCATAGGTTAAGCTATGACCACTAGGGAAGCATTTGGCTAGTTCTAATGCATTGACATGTAATCCCTCTTGATGCATTTCATGATAACATATGTCCCTAGGGACCCATTTGGTTGTTTCTAATGCATTGAGAGGGGTCATTGGTTAAGCTATGACCCCTATCGATGCATTTCATGATAACATGTGTCCATAGGGGCTCTACGACCCCTAGGGATGCATTTGCTTGGTCATAATGCATTAAGAGCGATCATAGGTTAACCTATGACCCCTCTAAACACATTTCATGACAACAAATGTCCCTAGGGGCCCTGCATTTGGTTTTTTCAAATGCATCGAGAGGGGTCATAGGTTCACTCTCGACACATTTCATGACAACATATGTCCCTAAGGGCCCTAGGACCCCTAGGGACGCATTTGGTTGATTCTAATAAGTCATGAAAATGAATGTCCCTAGGGGTCTTAGGGCCCCTAGGGATGCATTTGGTTGGTTCTAATGCATCGAGAGGGGTCATAGGTTGGTTGCAATGTGTTGACTGGGGTCATAGGTTAACCTATGACCCTTATCAATGCATTCCATGATAACATATGTCCCAAGGGGCCTTAGGACCCCTACGGACCCATTTGGTTGGTTCCAATGTATTAAGAGGGGTCATAGGTTAACCTATGACCCCCTATCGACACATTTCATGACAACATATGTCCCTAGGAAACCTACGGGCCCTAGGGATGCATTTGGTTGGTTCCAATGTGTTGAGAGGGGTCATAGGTTAACCTATGATGCCTCTAAATGAATTTCATGAAAATGACTATCCCTACACACCCTAGGGCCCCTAGGGATGCATTTGATTGTTTCCAATGCATTAAAAGGGGTCATAGGTTCCCTCTCAATGCATTCCATGACAACATATGTTCCTAGGGGCTGTAGGACCCCTAGGGATGGATTTGGTTGCTTCTAATGCATTGAGAGGGGTTAGTGGTTAACCTATGACCCCTCTCGATGCATTTCATGATAATGAATGTTTAGATGCATTTGGTTGGTTCTAATACATCGAGAGGGGTCATAGGTTAACCTATGACCTCTCTCGATGCATTTTATGACAATGTATGTCCCTAGGGGCCCTAGCGCCCCTAGGGACCCATTTGGTTGATTTGACTATGTCAAGAGGGGTCATAGGTTAATTTGTGGACCCTCTCGATGCATTTCATGACAACGTATGTCCCTAGGGGTGCTAGGGCCCCTAGGGACACATTTGGTTGGTTCCAATGCACCGGGAGGGGTCATTGGCTATCGATGAATTTCATGACAACATATGTCCCTAGTGACCCTAGGACACCTAGGGATGCATTTGATTGGTTCTAATATGTCAAAAGGGGTCATAGGTTAACATATGACCGCACTCAATGCATTTCATGACAAGATATTTCCTTCCAATCCCTAGGACTCCTAAGGTCCCATTTGGTTGGTTTCAATGCATCGAGAGTTGTCATAGGTTAAGCTATGACCCCTATCAATGCATTCTATGACAACATATGTCCCTACGAATGCATTTGGTTGGTTCTAATGTGTTGAGAACCTATGACCCCTCTCGTTGCATTTCATAACAATGAATGTCCCTAGGGTACCTAGGTCCCTAGGGATGCATTTGGTTGGTTCCAATGTGTCAAGAGGGGTAGTAGGTTCCCTCTTGATGCATTTCATGAAAACATGTGTCCCTAAGCACAATACGAACCCTAGGGATGAATTTGGTTAGTTCTAATGAATTGAGAGAGGTCATACATTAACCTATGACCCCTCTTAATGCATTTCATGACAATGAATATCCCTAGCAGCCCTAGGGCCCCTAGGTATGCATTTGGTTGGTTCTAATGCATCAAGATGGATCATAGGTTAACCTATGACCCCTCTTGACACATTTCATGAAAATGTATGTCCCTAAGGGCCCTAGGGCACCTAGGGACACATTTGGTTAGATTAAATGCATCGAGAGGGGTCATAGGTTAACCCATGACCCCTCTTAATCCATTTCATGACAACAAGTGTCCCTATGAGCTTTAGGGCCCCTACAGACACATTTTTTTGGTTTTAATGTGTCAAGAGGTGTCATAGGTTAAACTATGACCCATCTCGATGCATGGCCTTAGGGCCCTTAGGGACCCATTTATTTTGTTTGAATGAATTAAGAGGGGTAATAGATAAACTTATGACCTCTCTCAACGCATTTGATGAAAATGTATGTCCCTAGGGGACCTAAGGGCCCTAGGTCCATTAGGAATGCATTTGGTTGGTTCAAATGTGGTCCTTAGCAGCCCTAGGGCACCTAGGGATATACAATGTCATGAAATGCATTGAGAGGGGTCATAGGTTAACCTATTACCACTATTGATGCATTTCACAACAACATATGTCCCTATGGGCCCTAGTACCCCCAAGAATGGATTTGGTTGGTTCTAACATGTCAAGAGGGGTCATAGGTTAACCTATAACCCATCTCAATGCATTTTTCATGACAACATATGTCCCTAGGGATCCTAAAACCTCTAGGGAGGCATTTTGTTGGTTCTAATGCATTGAGAGGTAACCCCTCTTGATACATTTCATAACAACATATGTCCTTAGGGCTCCTAAGGGTCAATTTGGGTTGTTCCAATGCATTGAGAGGGGTCATACATTAAGCTATGACCCTATCGATGCATTTTATAACAACATATATCACAAGTGGACCTAGGACCCCTAGTGACGCATTTGGTTAGTTCCAATGCGTCGAGAGGGGTCATAGGTTAAAGTATGACCCTATCGATACATTTCATAACAACATATGGCCCTAGGGGCCCTGAGACCCCTAGGGACCCATTTGGTTGAGTCTAATACATTAAGAGGGGTCATAGGTTAAGCTATGACCCCTATCGATGCATTTCATGATAACATATGTTTCTAGGGGCCCTACAGCCCCTAGGAAAACATTTGGTTGGTCCCAATGCATCAAGAGGGCTCATAGGTTAACCTATGACTTCCCTCGATGCATTTCATGACAAAGAATGTCCCTAGGAACCCTATATTTGGTTGGTTCAAATGCATCCATAGCGGTCATAGGTTCCCTATCGATGCATTTCACGACAACATATGTCCCTAAGGGCCCTTGGACCCCTAGGGATGCATTTGGTTGATTCTAATGCATCATGACAACTAATGTCCTTAGGGTCCCTAGGGGTCAATTTGGTTGGTTCCAATGCATTGAGAAGGGTCATACATTAAGCTATGACCCTATCGACGTATTTCATAACAACATATGTCCCAAGGGGCCTTAGGACCCCTAGGGACCCATTTGGTTGGTTCCAATGTGTCGAGAGGGGTCATAGGTTAACCTATGACCCCTATCGATGCATTTCACAACAATATATGTCCTTAGGGGACCTACAGCCCATAGGGACACATTTGGTTGCTTCTAATGCATCGAGAGGGGTCATAGGTTGTCGAGAGGGGTCATAGGTTAACGTATGACCCCTATCAATGTATTTCATGACAACATATGTCCCTAGGTGACCTACAGCCCCTAGGGACACATTTGGTTGCTTCTAATGCATCGAGAGGGGTCATAGGTTAACCTAACCTATGACTCCTCTCGTTGCATTTCATTACAACGAATGTCCCTAGGGGCTCTAGGGCCCCTAGGGATGCATTCAATTGGTTCTAATGCATCGAGAGGGGTCATATGTTAACTTATCACTATTCTTGATGCATTTCATGATAACATATGTCCCTAGGGTTCCTAAGGCCCCTAGGGATGCATTTGGTTGGTTCTAATGCATTGAGAGGGGTCATAGTTATTGACACATTTCATGACCACATATGTCCCTAGCAGCCTTAGGAGCCCTAAGGATGCTTTTGGTTGGTTCTAATATGTTGAGATGGGTCATATGTTAACATATGACCAAACTTGACGCATTTCATGACAATGTATGTTCCTAGAGGACATAAAGCCCCTAAGGACACATTTGGTTAGTTCTAATGTGTTGAGAGGGGTCATAAGTTAACCTATGACCCCTCTTGACGCATTTCATGATAACATATGTCCCTTCAGGCCCTAGGACTCCTAGGGACAAATTTGGTTCGTTTTGATGCATCGAGAGGTGTCATAGGTTAAAATAAGACCCCTATCAATGCATTTTCATAACAACATATGTCCCTATGGGCCCTAGGGCCCCTAGGGATGCATTTGGTTGGTTCTAATGTGTCCAAACCCTATGACCCCTCTCGCCACATTTCATGACAAAAAATGTCCCTAGGGTACCTAGGGCCCCTAGGGATGTATTTGGTTAGTTCCAATGCATTGAGAGGAGCCGTTGGTTCCCTCTCGATGCATTTCATGAAAACATATGTACCTAAGTGCCCTAGGACCATTAGGGATGCATTTGGTTGGTTCTAATGCATTAAGAGGGGTCATAGGCTCACAACGCATTTCATGACAATGTATGTCCCTAGGGGCCCTAGGGGCCCTAAGGACATATTTGGTTTGTTCCAATACATTGAGAGGGGTCATAGGTTACCCCTCTAAATGCATTTCATGGCAACATATGTCCCTAGGGGCCCTAGGATCCCTAGGGACCCATTTGGTTGGTTACAATACATAGAGAGGGGTCATAGGTTCAATTATGTCCCCTATCACAAATTTCATGACAACATATGTCCCTAGCAGCCCTAGGGGCCCTAGCGATGCATTTGGTTGGTTATAATTCAATTAGAGGGGTCATAGGTTAACCTATCATCCCTCTCGACACATTTCATGATAAAGAATGTTGCTAAGTGCCCCAGGGCCCCTAGGGATGAATTTGGATGGTTCCAATGCATCAAGAGGGGTCATAGGTTCCCTCTCAATGCACTTCATGACAACATATGTCCCTAGGCGCCCCAGGTCCCCTAGTGACACATTTGTTTGATTCTAATGCAACGAGAGGCATCATAGGTTAAACTATGATGTCTCTCGATAGATTTCATGACAACATAAGTCCTAATGGGCCATAAGCCCCTTAGGGATGCATTTGGTTAGTTCCAACCTATGACCCCTCTCAATGCATTTCATGACAACATATGTCCCTAGGGACCCTAAGACCCCTAGTGCCCTAAGGGTCCATTTGGTTATTTCTAATGCATTGAGTGGGGTCATAGGTTAAGCTATGACCCTTATCAACACATTTCATGACAACATATGTCCCTAGGGGCACAAGGACCCATAGGGACACATTTGGTTGGTTCTAATGCATCTAGTGATGCATTTCATGACAACATATGTCCCTAGGGGCGCTACGACTACTAGAAAACTATTTGGTTGGTTACAATGCATTGAGAGGGGTCATAGGTTAAGCTATGACCCCTATCGATGCATTTCATGATAGCATATGCCCCTAGGGGCTGTAGGGGCCCTAGGGAGGCATTTGGTTTGTTCCAATGCATCAAGAGAGGTCATAGGTTAACCTATGACCCCTCTCGACACATTTCATGACAACAAATGTCCCTAGGGGCCTTAGGCCACCTAGAGATGTATTTTGTTTGTTCCAATGCATCGAGAGGGATCATAGGTTCCCTCTTGAAACATTTCATGAAAACATATGTCCCTAGGGACCGTAGGACCCCTAGGGATGCATTTGGTTCATTTTAATGTATCGAGAGGTGTCATAGGTTAACCTATGACCCCTATCAATGCATTTCATGACAACGAACGTCCCCAGGGGCTATTAATTTTATCGTGGTCTTTAAGCTACTAATTGTTTAACAGATTTGAGGTGCACTTCATTCAATTTTGATTTGTAAATTATTTTCTTCATTTTTTTTATTAATATTTTGTTTCTTTTTTATTTGTTATTTTTTATTAGTTTGTAAATTATTTGTTCTTGTATATTGTATTTTATGTTAGTTTGGAAGCTATTTTTGTATATTGAATTTGATTGTTGATTAGTAAACTATATTTTATTGTGTTTTGAATATTTATTTTAGGTTGTAAAACTGTCTTATGTGTGTGTTGAATTTTCATATCAATTTATAGTTATTATTTTTTGTATAATACAATTTTATGATAATTTGGGTAGTTTGTCTAGTTTAATTGTTACCTGAGCTTTCTTTCATAATCAGTATGTTCATGAGGTCTAGTTTACCTCAATTCATTTGGTGCTTCAATGTATGTGACACATCATCAGTCATTAGTTTACCAAGTGCACTATCAATTGGCTTAAACATAACACTCTAAAGATTGATTCTTACCCTAAACATGTTAAATAGGGCCCCCAGGGATGCATTTGGTTTATTATAATGTATCAAGAGGGGTCATAGATTAACCTGACCCCTATTGACGCATTTCATTATAACATATGTCCATAGGGACCCTAGGACACCTAGGGACCCATTTGGTTGGTTCCAATATGTCGAGAAGGGTCATAGGTTAACCTATGACCCTTATCGACACATTTCATGTCAACACATGTCCCAAGGGGCTCTGTGGCCTGTAGAGACACATTTGTTTTGTTCTAATGCATTGTGAGTGGTCATAGGTTAACTGATGACCTCTCTCAATGTATTTCATGACAACGTATGTCCCTCGAGGCCCTAGGGCCCCCAGGATCCCACTTCGTATATTTGAATGTGTTGAGAGGGGTCATAGGTTAACTTATGACCCCTCTCAATGCATTTCATGACATTGTATGTCCCTAGGAGTCCTAGGGCCCCTAGGGATGCATTAGTTGGTTCTAATGCATCAAGGGGGTTCATGGGTTAACCTATGACCCCTATTTTTTTAAAAGAGGGGTAAACGCTTTGACCTGAAGCTATGAACCAGTGAGGCCACAAACGGGGGACCTCATCCCCATGAGATTTGAACTTTGATGGCAAGGATAACAACACAACAACTTAACCATCACAACATTCCACTATTGGCAACCTATGACCCCTATTAATGCATTTCATGATAGCATAATTCTTTGGTGGCCCTAAGACCCCTAGGGACACATTTGGTTGGTTATAATGCATAGAGATGGGTCAATGCATTTCATGGCAACATATGTCCCTAAGGGACCTAAACCCCCTAGGAATGCATTTGGTTGGTTCTAATGTGTCAAGAGGGGTCATAAGTTAACCTATGACCTGCCTCGATGCATTTCATGACAAAATATATCCCTGGGGGCCCTAGGACCCCTAGGGACCCATTTGGCTAGTTCCAAAGCATTGAGAGGGGTGATAAGTTAAGTTATGGCCCCTATCGACGTATTTCATGACAACATATGTCCCTAGCAGCCTTAGGACCCCTAGGGATGCATTTGGTTGGTTCTAGTGCAATTAGATGACTGTCGACACATTTCATGACAACATATGTCCCTAAGGGCCCTAAAACCCCTAAGAATGGATTTTTTTGGTTCTAATGTGTCGAGAGGGGTCATAAGTTAATCTATGACCCCTCTTGATTCATTTCATGACAACACATATCCCTTTTTTTTGGTTTTAATGCATCGAGAGGGATCATAGGTTAAATGTATTTCATAACAAGATATGTCCCTAGGGGCCCTAGGGATGCTGGGGGTCATAGGTTAACCTATGACTCATCTCGACACATTTTATGACAACATATGTTCTTATGGGCCCTAGGACCTCTAGAGATGCATTTGGTTGGTTCTAATGCATCGAGAGTGGTCATAGGTTAACCTATGACCCCTCTTGATGCATTTCATGACATCAAATGTCTCTAAGGGCCCTAGGGCCCCTAGAAAAGGATTTGGTTGGTTCAAATGCATCAAGAGGGGTCATAGGTTAACCTATGACCCCTCTTGATGCATTTTATGACAACATATGTCCCTAAGGGTCCTAGGGCCCCTAGGACATGTTTGGTTGGTTCTAATGCATTGAGAGGGGTCATAGGTTAACCTATCACCCCTCTCAATGTATTTAATGACAACATATGTCCCTATAGGCCCTAGGGCCCCTAAGGACCCATTTGGATGGTTCCAATGAATCGAGAGGGGTCATAGGTTAACCTATGATGCCTATCAACATATTTCATGACAATATAATTCTCTATGTTCCCAGGACCCTTAGGGACACATTTGGTTGGTTCCAATGTAGTCCCTAGGGGCCCTAGGGGCCCTAGGGCCCCTAGAGACATAAATTGTCATGAAATGTGTGGAGAGGGGTCATAGGTTAAACTATGACTCCTATCGACACATTTCATGACAACATATGTCCCTATGGGCCCTAGGACCCCTATGGATGATTTGGTTGGTTCTAATGCGTCGAGAAAGGTTATGACAACATATCTCCCTATGGGCCCTAAGACCCCTAAGGATGCATTTGGTTGGTTCTAATGCATCAAAAGGTAACTCATCTCGACAAATTTTATGACATCATATGTCCCTAAGGACCCTACACATCCTATGGATTCATTTTGATGGTTCCAATGTGTTCAGAGGGGTCATAGGGTAACCTATGATCCCTCTTAACACATTTCATGACATGACTATCCCTAGCGGCCCTAGGGCCCCTAGGGATGCATTTGGTTGGTTTTAATGCATCGAGAGGGGTCATAGTTTCTCTCTCGATAGATTTCATGACAACATATGTTCCTAGGGACCCTACGACCCTTAAGGATGCATTTGATTGTTTCTACTATGTTGAGAGGGGTCATAGGTTAACCTATGACACTTGTTGACACATTTAAAGATAATGAATGTCCTTAGGTGCCCTACGGCCCCTAAGGATGCTTTGGTTGGTTCTAATGCATCAAGAGGGGTCATAGGATAACCTATGACCCCTATCGATGCATTTCATTACAACATATGTCCCTAGCAGCCCTATGACCCCTAAGGATGAATTTGGTTGGTTCTAATGTGTCAAGAGGGTTCATAAGTTAATCTATGACTGCTCTTAATGCATTTCATGACAACATATGTCCCTAGGGGTCCTAAAAGTCCTAAGGATGCATTTGGTTAGTTCTAATGTGTCAAGAGGGGTCATAAATTAACCTATAACCCCTCTCAACACATTTCATGACAACTTATGTCCTTTGGGGCCCTAAGACCCCTACGGACCCATTTGGTTGGTTCCAATGTCTCAAGAGTTGTAATAGGTTAAGCTATGACCCCTATCGATGTATTTAATGAGAACATATGGCCATACAGATGCATTTGGTTGGTTCCAATGTGTCTAGAGAGGTCATAGATTAACCTATAACCATTCTTGACATATTTAATGACAAAAAATGTCCTTAGGGGCCCTAGGGCCCATAAGGATGCATTTGCTTGTTCCAATTCATCAAGACAGGTTATAAGTTCCCTCCCTATGCATTTAATGACAACATATGTCCCTAACCGCCTTAGGACCCTTAGGGATGCATTTGGTTGGTTCTAATGCATCAAGAGAGATCCCTCTCAATGCATTTCATGATGTCGTATGTCCCTATGGGCCCTAGGGATCCATTTTGTCTGTTTAAATGCATAAAGAGGAGTCATGGGTTGACCTATGACCCCTCTCAATATATTTCATGACAACGAATTTCCCTAGAGACTTTATGACACTTAGGGACCCATTTGATTGGTTCCAGTGCATTGAGAGGGGTCATAGGTTAAGCTATGACCTCTATCAATGCATTTCATGACAATATATGTCCCTAATGGCCCTAGGGCCCCTAGGGACACATTTGTTTGGTTCCAATGTGTCAAGAGGGGACATAGGTTAAACTATGACCCCTCTCAACACATTTTGTGACAAAAAATGTCCCTATGGGCCCCATGGCCCCTATGGATGCATTTGTTTGGTTCCAATGTGTCGGGAGGGGTCATAAATTCCCACTCAATTCACTTCATGACAACATATGTTCCTAAGAGCCCTAGGACTCGTAAGGATGCATTTGGTTGGTTCTAATGCATCGAGAGGGGTCATATGTTTACTTATGACCCCTCTTGATGCATTTCATGACAACATATGTCCCTAAGGACCCATTTGGTTGATTCAAATGTGTCAAGAGGTGTAATAGATTAACCTATGAACCCTCTCAATGCATTTCATGACAACGTATGTGCCTAGGGGCCCTAGGGCCCATAGAGATGCATTTGGTTGGTTTGAATGTGATCCTTACATGCCCTAGAGTGCCTAAGGACATACATTGTCATGAAATGCATTGAGGGGGGTCATAGTTTAACTATGACCCCTATTGACTCATTTCATGATAACATATGTCCCAATGGGTCCTAGGACGCCTAGGAATGCATTTGGTTGGTTCTAATGCATCAAGAGGGGTCATAGTTTAACCTATGATGCCTCTTAATGCATTTCATGACAAAATATGTACTTAGAAACCCTAAGACCCCTAGGGATGCATTTGGTTGGTTCTAATGCATTGAGAGGTAACCTCTCTCAACACATTTCATGACAGCATATGTCCTTAGGGGCCCTAGGGGTCCACTTGGTTCCTTCCAATGCCTCAATGGGGCTCATAGGTTAAGTTATGACCTAGATATGCATTTGGTTGATTCTAATATGTCGAGAGGGGTCATAGGTTATCCTATGACCCCTCTTGATGCATTTCATTACAACGAATGTCCTTAGGGGTCCTAGGGCCCCTAGGGATGCATTTGGTTGGTTCCAATGCATCGAGAGGGGTCATAGGTTAAGACCCCTCTCAATGCATTTCATGAAAAAGTATCTCCCTAGGGGCCCTAGGGTCCGTAGGGACACATTTGGTCAGTTCCAATGCATTAAGAGGGGTCATAGGTTAACCTATGACCCCTATCAACACATTTCATTACAAAAAATGTCCCTATGGGCCCTATAACCCATAGGGACACATTTCATTCACTCTAATCTGTTGAGAGGAGTCATAGGTTAACCTATGAGCCCTCTTGATGAATTTCATGACAACATATGTCCCTAGGGGAAATAGGACCCCTAGGGACGCATTTGGTTAGTGTTAATGTGTTGACAGGGGTTATAGGTTCACCTATGACCCCTCTCGATATATATCATGACAACATATGTCCTTAAGGTCCCTAGGATCCCTCTCAATGCATTTCATAACAACAAATGTCCCTAAGGGCCCTAGCGACCCTAGGGATGCATTTTGTTAGTTCCAATGCATCGAGAGTGGTCATAGGTTCCATCTTGATGCATTTCATGATAACATATGTTCCTAGGGGCCCTTGGACCAATAAGGAAGCATTTGATTGTTTCTAATGCGTCAAGAGGTTTCATAAGCTAACCTATGACCACTCTCGATGCATTTCATGACAATGAATGACCCTAAGGGCCCTAGGGATGCATTTACTTAGTTATAATGCATCAAGAGGAGTCAAAGGTTAACCTATGACCTCTCTTGATGAATTTTTGTCCCTAGGGGCCCTAGGGCTCCTAGTGACCCATTTGGTTGCTTCGAATGCATCGAGAGAGGTAATAGGTTAACTTATGACCCCTCTCGATGCATTTCATGAAAACTTATGTCATTAGGGGTCATAGGGCCCCTAGGGACACATTTGATTGGTTCTAATGTGTCAAGAGGGGTCATAGGTTGGTTCCAATGCATTGAGAGGGGTCATAGGTTAAGCTATGATCCCTATCAAGGCATTTCATGAAAACATATGGCCCCTAGGGATGCATTTGGTTAGTTCCAATGCACAAAAAGGGGTCATAGGTTATCTTATAACCCCTCTCGACGCATTTAATGACAAAAAATGTCCCTAGGGGACCTATGGCCCTTGAGGATGCATTTGGTTAGTTTTAATGCATTAAGAGGGGCCATAGGTTTCATCTTGACACATTTCATGACAACATATGTCCCTGAAGGCCTTAGTACCCCTAGGGATGCATTTGGCTGATTCTAATGCATCAAGAGGGGTCATAGTTTGACCTATGACCCCTCTCAATGCATATCATGACAATGAATGTCCCTAGAGCCCCTAGGGATGCATTTGGTTGGTTCTAATGCATTAAGAGGGATCATAGGTTAACATATGACCCCTCTCAATTCATTTCATGATAACGTACATTCCTAAGGACCCTAGGGCTGGTAGGGACCCATTTGGTTTGTTCAAATGCATCAAGAGGGATCATAGGTTAGGGGTCATAGGTTAATCTATGACCCCTCTCAACACATTTCAAGATAATGTATGCCCCTAGGGGCCCTAGGGATGCATTTGGGTTTTTCTAATGCATCGAAAGGGGTCATAAGTTAATCTATGAACCCTTTCGATGCATTTTATGACAACATATGTTCCTAGGGGTGCTAGGACCCCTAGGGATGCATTTGGTTTATTCTAATGCACTAAGAGGGCTCATAAGTTTACCTATAACTCCTCTCAACGCATTTCATGATAACATATATCCCTAGGGCCTCTAATACCCTTAGGGATGGATTTGGTTGGTTCTAATGTGTCAAGAGGAGTCATAGGTTAACCTATGACCCCTCTCGATGCATTTCATGACAATATATGTCCCTAGGGACCCTAGGATCCCTAGGTACCCATTTGGTTGGTTCCAATGTATCGAGAGGGGTCATTGGTTAAGATATGACCCATATCGATGCATTTCATGACAACATATGTCCCTAGAGGCCCTAGGGCCACTAATTATGCATTTAGTTGGTTCTAATGTGTTGAGAGAGGTCATAGTTTAGCCTATGACCCCTCTCAACACATTTCATGACAACATATATCTCTAAAGGCTCTAGGGCCCCTAGGGACCCATTTGGTTAGTTTGAATGTGTTGAGAGGGGTCATAGGTTAACTTATGACCCCTCTGAATGCATTTCATAAAAAAAAATGTCCCTAGGGGCCCTAGGGCCGCTCAGGAGGCATTTGGTTAGTTCCAATGCATCGAGAGGGGTTATATGTTAACCAATGATCCCTATTGACATATTTCATGAAAATATATGTCTCGAGGTTCCCTAGGGCTCCAAAGGACACATTTGTTTGGTTCCAATGTTTTGAGAGGGGTTATAGGTTAACCTATGACCCTTATCGATGCATTACATGACAACATATTTCCCTAGGTGCCCTAGGACCCCTTGGGGTGCATTTGGTTGGTTCTAATGCATCAAGAGGGGTCATAGGTTAATCTATGACCCCATTCAATGTATTTCATGACAACATATGTCCCTAGGGCCCCTAGGGATGCATTTCATTTGTGCTAATGTGTCAAGAGGGGTCATAGGTTAATCTATGACCCCTCTCGACATATTTCATGACAACATATGTTCCTAGTTTCTCTAGGCCCCTTAGGGATAGATTTGTTTGGTTCAAATGTGTCCCCTCTTGACGCATTTCATGACAACGTATGTCCTTAGCACTGCTACGGCTTGTCAAGAAGAATTTGGTTGGTTCCAATGCATCGAGAGTGGTGATAGGTTAACCTATGACCCCCTATTGATGCATTTTATGACAACATATGTCCCTACGGGCCCTAAGACCCCTACAGACACATTTTGATGGATTTAATGCATTGATCTCGTTGAATTTCATGACAACATATGTCCCTAGGGGCCCTAGGACCCCTAGGGATGCATTTGGTTGATTCTAATGCATCAAGAGGGGTCATAGGTTAACTTATGACCCCTATCGATGCATTTGATGACAACGAACGTCCCTAAGGGCTATTAATTTTACCGTGGCCTTTGAGCTACTAATTGTTTAATAGATTTGAGTTGCACTTCATTCAATTTTGATTTCTAAATTATTTTCATCATTTTATTTTGTAAATATTTTATTTCCTTTTTATTTTTTATTTTTTTATATTAGTTCGTAAATTATTTTTTCTTGTATATTGTATTTTATGTTAGTTTGGAAACTATTTTTGTATTTTATTAATTTATAATTATTATTTTTTGAATCATACAATTTTATGATAATTTGGGTAGTAATTCTAGTTTAATTGTTACATGAGCTTTCGTTCATAATTAATAAGTTCATGAGGTCTAGTTTACCTCAATGCATTTGGTGCTTCAGTGTATGTGACACATCATCAGTCATTAGTTTACCAAGTGCACTATTAGTTGGCTTAAACAACACACTCTAAAGATTTATTATTAACCTAAAAGTGTTAAATAGGGCCCCTAGGGACGCATTTGGTTGGTTATAATTTATCGATAGGGATCGTAGGTTAACCTATGACCCCTCTTAATGTATTTCATGATAACATATGTCCCTAGGGTCCCTAGGATCCCTAGGAAAACATTTGGTATGTTCCAATGTGTCTAGAGGGGTCACAGGTTAACCTATGACCTCTCTCGGTGCATTTCATGACAATGTACGTCCCTCAGGGCCATGAGGGCCTCGGGGACACATTTGGTTGAGTCAAATGTGTCGTGAGAGGTCATAGGTTAACTTATGAACCCTCTCGATGCATTTCATGACAACGTATGTCCCTAGGGGTCCTAGGGACCCTAGGGATGCATTTGGTTGGTTCCAATGCGTTTGAGAGGGTTCATAGGTTCTATCGATGCATTTCATCACAACATATATCCCCAGCAGCCCTAGGACCACTAGAGACGCATTTGGTTGGTTCTAATGCATCAAGATGGGTCATAGGTTGACCTATGACCCATATCAATGCATTGCATGACAACATATGTCCCTAAGGGCCCTAAATGCCCTAGGAACACATTTGGTTGGTTCTAATGTGTCGAGAGGAGTCATTAGTTAACCTATGACCCCTATTGTTGCATTTCATGACAACATATATCGCTAGGGGCCCTAGGATGCCTAGGGTCCCATTTGGTTGGTTACAATGCGTCGAGAGGGGTCATAGGTTAAGTTATGACCTCTATCGATGCATTTCATGACAACATATGTATTATTTTCATTCTAGTGCATTGAGAGGGGTCATAGGTTCCCTCTCGATGCATTTCATGACAACATATTTCCTTAAGGGCCCTAAGACCTCTCTAGAGATGGATTTAGTTCATTCTAATGCATCAAGAGGGTTCATAGTTTAAACTATGTACCTTCTCGATGCATTTAATAACAAAAAATGTTTGTAGGGGCCCTAGGGCCCCTAGCAATGCATTTGGTTTGTTCAAATTTATCGAGAGGGGTCATCGGTTAACCTATGACCCCTCTTGATGCATTTCATGATTACATATGTCCTTAGGGGCCCTATGACCCTAGGGATGCATTTGGTTGGTTCTAATATGACGAGAGGGGTCATAGGTAAACTTATGACCCCTATCGACTCATTTCATGACAAAAAATGTCCCTAGTGGCCTTAGGGCCTCTACCAACGTATTTGGTTGGTGTTAATGTGTCAAGAGGGGTCATAGTTTTACCTATGACCCCTCTCAATGCATTTCGTGACAATGTATGTCCCTATGGGCCTTAGGGCCCCTAGGGACCAATTTGGTTGGTTCAAATGCACCGATAGGGGTAATAGATTAACCTATGACCCCTCTTGATGCATTTCATCACAACGTATGTCTGTAGGGCCCCTAAGACCCATAGGGATGCATTTAGTTGGATCTAATGCATCAAGAGGGGTCATAGGTCTTGATGCATTTCTTCACAATATATGGCTCTAATGTGTCGAGAGGTTGTAGAACAAGAATTAGTATGCAAAGAACATTAACAAATAAAGTAAACATTCACAAACCAAAAACTAAATTCACATATATGCTTAGACAAAGAAAGAGAACAAGAAGTGCAAACCTCACAAGAGAAAACACTCCATGCTTTCTTGATTCTGTAGATGTGTCCTTTTGCTGTGGATGTATGCTCAAGATGCTCAAAAGCTACTTCAATGGAGATGGGTAATGGAAAATTGGTAGCTTTGTGAGCTCTCAATTTGGCATTATAAGGGTATGGTTGATGGCTTTGGTTCTCAAAATAGCATGGTAACTTTAGCTCAAAGATTGTTGATGAAATGGCTTGGGATGGGATTCAATTTATAATCTAAGGGGTAGAGGGATGGAGGGCTTAGATGCAAGGATGGATGAAGGCTTAAGGAGGGCTAGGATGCACTCAAAGGAGAGCACATGGATTGTGCTTGTTTAGCACCAATGGGAAGGTGACACTTGTCACAAGGAGGATGAGTGTGAGAGGGTAGGGTAAAGGGTTGGTTAAAGGCATGATGAGTGGGGTTGAGTATGTAAGAGGGATGTAAGAGGAATGAGTGTGGAAGAGGGAAGAGTGTGGAAGATGGGTGTAAGAGTCATGAGTGGGCTTGTAAGAGTCTTTTATGTTTTGTAAGAGAACTCATGACTTAGTGGTTGTGTTTTTTTTGAGGGGAGACTTTGGTTTAGATTAGGAAAGTCTTAAACTTGTTTAAGGAATGTGACAACATTAGGGGGTGGATTAGGCTTGGGTTTAGGATTAGATTAGGGATGTTAGAGATGTGCAAGTGGACGGCATTAATGAGGGTGGGTGAGTTAGTGGCTAAGCTTGGTTAGTATGGGTGGATGCGGTGGATTAGGCTAAATGGAGGATTAGAGATAGGTTAGGGGTTTTTGAATTTGAGGATTTCATTTATCAAATAGATTTATTTAATAAATGGGGATTTTTGGAATTAGATAGGAGAAAAGGATTTAATTGATAAATAATAGATTATTTGATTTATCAATTAAGACTATAGATGATTAATTAAATTAATCAACTAGGGATGGCAAAGGATTAATTAAATAAGAATTTAATTAATGATGCCTTTAGAGATGGCTAAATTAGATTACCAAAGCAGTGTAATCAAATTTAGGTGTCTACAGAGGTAACCCCTCTTGACGCATTTCACGATAACATATGTCCCTAGGGGCCCTAGGGGTCTAGTTGGTTGGTTCCAATGCGTCAAGATGCCCCTATTGATGCATTTCATGGTATCATATGTCCCTAGCAGACTTAGGACCCCTAGGGATGCATTTGGTTAGTTCCAATGCATTGAGAGGGGTAATAGGTTAACCTATGACCCCTTTAATGCATTTCATGAAAGCATATGTCCCTTGGGGCTCTAGGACCCCTAGGGACCCATTTGGTTGGTTTCAATGTGTCAAGAGGGGTCATAGATTAACCTATGACCCCTCTCGATGCATTTCATGACACATATCTCCTAGGGGACCTAGGACACCTAGGGACCCATTTGGTTGGTTCCAATGTGTTGAAAGGGGTCATAGGTTAAGCTATGGCCCTTATCGATGCATTTTGTGACAAAATATGTCCCTGGTGGCCCTAGGGCCCCTAGGGACGTATTTGGTTGGTTGTAATGTGTTGAGACTCTCGATGCATTTCATGACAACATATGTCCCTATGGTCCCTAAGACCCATAAGGATGTATTTTGTTTGATCTAATGCATCGAGAGGGGTAATAGGTTAACATATGACCACTCTCGACACATTTAATGACAATGTATGTCCCTAAGGGCCCTAGGACCCATAGGGATGCATTTGGTTGGTTCCAATGAATTGAGATGGGTTATAGGTTTACCTATGACCCCTTTCGATGCATTTCATGACATCATATGTTGCTAAGGGCCCTAAAACCCCTAGGGATGCATTTGGTTGGTTCTAATGCATCAAGAGGGGTCATAGGTTAACCTATGACCCCTCTCAATGAATTTCTTGACAACATATGTCCCTAGGGGCCCTAGGACCCCTAGGGATACATTTGGTTGATTCTAATGTGTCGAGAGGGGTCATAGGTTAACCTATGACCCCTATCGACGCATTTCATGACAATGAACATCCTTAGGGGCTATTAATTTTACCGTCAACTTTGAGCTACTAATTGTTTAATTAAATATAGTTGCACTTCATTCAATTTTTGTTTCTAAATTATTTTCTTCATTTTGTTTTATTAATATATATTTTTTTGTATTTGTTTTTTTTTTATTAGTTTGTAAATTATTTGTTCTTGTATATTGTATTTTTATGTTAGTTTGAAAACTATTTTTGTATATTGAATTTGATTGTTGATTAGTAAACTATGTTGTTATTGTGTATTGAATGTTTATGTTACATTGTAAAATTGTCTTATTTGTGTGTTGAATTTTCATATCAGTTTATAGTTATTATTTTTTGTATAATACAATTTTATGATAATTTGGGTAGTGTATCTGGTTTAATTGATACATGAGCTTTCTTTCATAATTAATAAGTTCATGAGGTCTAGTTTAACTCAATTCATTTGGTGCTTCAGTATATGTGACACACCATTATTCATTAGCTTACCAAGTGCACTATCAGTTGGCTTAAACATCACACTCTAAAGATTGATTCATACCCTAAAAGTCTTAAATAAGGCCCCTAGGGATGCATTTGGTTTGTTATAATTCATCGAGAGGGGTTGTAGGTTAACCTATGACCCCTCTCGACGCATTTCATTATAACATATGTCCCTAGGGGCCCTAGGACCCCTGGGAACCCATTTTGTTGGTTCCAATATGTCGAGAGGGGTCATAGGTTAACCTATGACCCCTGTTGACATATTTCATTTCAACACATATCCCTAGGCACACTACGGCCCCTAGGGACGCATTTGGTTTGTTAAAATGCATCGAGAGGGGTCATAGGTTAACTTATGACCCCTCTCGACACATTTCATGATATCGTATGTCCTTAGGGGTCCTAGGGCCCCTAGGGATGTATTTGGTTGGTTCTAATGTGTTGAGAGTGGTCATAGATTAACCTATGACCTCTATCGATGCATTTCATGAGAACATATGTCTCTAGAAGCCCTAGGGCCCCTAAGGATGCATTTGGTTGGTTCTAATGTGTCAAGATGGGTTAATGAATTTCATGGCAACATATGCCCCTAAGAGACCTAAACCCCCTAGGAACGCATTTTGTTTTTTCTAATGTGTCGAGAGGGGTCATAAGTTAATCTATGACCTCTCTTGATGCATTTCATGACAACATATATCCCTAGGGGCCCTAGGACCCCTAGGGACCCATTTGGTTTGTTCTAAAGCATCAAGAATGGTCATAAGTTAAGCTATAGCCCCTATCGATGCATTCCATGACAACATTTTCCCTAGTGGCCCTAGGTTCCCTAGGGACTCATTTGGTTGGTTCTAAGCTTTAAGATGGGTCATAGGTTAACCTATGACCCCTCTCCACACATTTCATGACAACATATGTCCCTTAAGGGCCCTAAACACCCTAAGAATGCATTTGGTTGGTTCCAATGTTTCGAGAGGGGTCATAAGTTAATCTATGACCCCTCTCAATTCATTTCATGACAACATATATCCCTAGGGGCCCTAGGACCCCTAGGGACCCATTTTGTTGATTAGAATGCATTGACGCATTTCATGACAACATATGTCCCTTGGTGCCCTAGGGGCCTTAGGGATGCATTTGGTTGGTTAACATATGTCCCTAGGGGCTCTAGGGTGGCATTATGGCCCCTAGGGATGCATTTGTTTGGTTCCAATGCATCAAGAGGGGTCCTAGGTTAACCTACAACCCCTCTTGGAACATTTCATGATAAAATATGTCCCTAGGTGCCCTAGCACCCTTAGGGACACATTTGGTTGGTTCTAATGTATCGAGATGGGTCATAGGTTAACCTATGACCTCTCTCGATGCATTTTATGACAACAAATGTCCCTAGGGGCCCTAGGGTCCCTAAGGATGCATTTGGTTAGTTCTAATGCATCGAGAGGGGTCACAGGTTAACCTATGACCACTATCGATGCATTTCATGACAACATATCTCCCTAGGTGCCCTAAGAACCCTAGGGATGCATTTGGTTGGTTTCAATATATTAAGAGGAGTCATAGGTTAACCTATGATCCCTCTCGATGCATTTTATGACAATGTATGTCTCTTATGGCCCTAGGACCTCTAGGGATCCATTTTGTTGTTTCGAAAGTGTCAAGAGGGGTCATAGGTTAACCTATGACTCCTTTCGATGCATTTCATGACAACATATGTATGGTTCCAATGTGTCGAGAGGGGTCATAGGCTAACCTATGACAACTCTTGATGTATTTCATAAAAAACATATGCCCCTATGGGCTCTAAGACCCTTACAAACACATTTTGTTGGTTCTAATGCATCGAGAGGGGTCATAGGTTAACTTATGACCCTTATCAATGCATTTCATGACAACATATGTCCCTAGGGGACCTAGGAACCCTAAGAATACATTTGGTTGTTTCTATTGTGTTGAGAGGGGTCATACTTTAACCTATGACCTCTCTCAATGCATTTCATGACAACTTATGTTCATAGGGTCCCTAGGGCCCCTAGGGACACATTTGGTTGATTCGAATGCATTGAGAGGGCTCATAGGTTAACTTATGACCCCTCTTGACGTATTTAATTACAACATATGTCCCTAAGGGTCGTAGGGCCCCTAAGGACACATTTGGTGGGTTAACTTATGACCCTTATCAATGCATTTCATGAAAACATATATCCCTAGTGGACCTACGACCCCTAAGGATGCTTTGATTGCCTTTAATGTGTCTCATGATAACATATGTCCCTAGAGGCCCTAAAATCGCTAGGGATGCATTTTTTTGACTGTAATATGTCAAGAGAGGTCATAGGTTAACCTATGACCCCTCTCGATGTATTTAACGACAACATATGTCCCTAAGGGCCCTACGGACCCTTTTGGTTAGTTCTAATGCATCAAGAGGGGTCATAGGTTCGACGCATTTCATAACAATATATGACCTTAGGGACCCTAGGACCCCTAGGGACCCATTTGGTTTGTTCTAATGCATCTAGAGAGGTCATAGGTTAAGCTATGACCTGTATCAATGCATTTCATGATAACATATGGCCCTAGAGGCCCCTATGGACACATTTGGTTGTTCCAATGCATGAAGAGGGATCATAGATTAACCTATGATCCCTCTCAACAAATTTCATGATAACGAATGTCTCTAGGGGCCCAAGGGCCCATAGGGATGCATTTGGTTGGTTCGAATGCATCGAGAGGCGTCATAGGTTCCCTCTCCATGAACTTCATGACAACATATGTCCCTAAGGGCCCTATGAGCCTTGCAGACACATTTGTAAGGTACTAATGCATCAAGAGGAGTCATAGGTTAAGCTATGACCCCTCTAATGCTTTGAGAGGGGTCATAGGTTAATCTATGACCCCTCTCGATGCATGTCATGATGAAAAATGTCCCTAAGGGCCTAACGGCCCATTTGGTTTTAGTGTGTCTAGAGGAGTCATAGATTAAGCTATGACACCTAGGGACCCATTTGGTTGGTTCAAATGTGTCAAGAGGGGTCATAGATTAAGCTATGACACCTCTCGATGCATTTCATGACAATGTATATCCCTAGGGCCTCAAAGGACCCTAAGGATGCATTTGGTTGGTTACAATGCACCAATAGGAGTCATAAATTAACTTATGACCCCTCTTGACATATTTCATGAGAACGAATATCCCTAGGGGCGTGAGGACCCATAGGGATACATTTGGTAGGTTCCAATGCATTGAGAGTTGTCATAGATTCCCTCTCAATATACTACATGACAACATATGTCCTTAAGGGCCCTAGGACCCCTCGGGATGCATTTGTATGGTTCTAATGTATCGAGAGGGGTCATAGGTATTTAATCTATGACCCCTCTCAACTCATTTCATGACAACAAAAAGGTACACATTTGGTTGGTTGTAGTGTGTTGAGAGGGGTCATAAGTTAACTTATGACCCCTCTCAATGCAATTCATGACAACATATGTCCCTAGTGGCCATAAGACCCCTATGGATGCATTTTGTTGGTTCAAATGTGTCGAGAGGGGTCATAGGTTAACCTATAACCCCTCTCGATGCATTTCATGACAACATATGTCCTTATGGGCTATAAGACCCCTAGGGACCCATTTGGTTAGTTCCAATGTTTAAAGAAGGCTCATAGGTTAACCTATCACCCCTATCAACACATTTCATGTCAACATATGCCCCTAGGGGCCCTACAACCCATAAAGACGCATTTGGTTGTTTGTAGTGCATCGAGAGCAGTAATAGGTTAACCTATGACCCCTCTCAATGCATTTTATGACTGTAATTGTCCCTAGGGGCCCTAGGGTCCTTAGGCATGCATGTGATTGGTTCCAATAAATCGAGAGGGGTAATAGGTTAACTTATGACCCTTCTCAATGCATTTCAAGACAATGTATGTCCCTAGGTGTCCTAGGGCCCCTAGGGAAGCATTTGGTTGCTTCAAATGTGTCGATAGGCGTCATAGGTTAACCTATGACCCCTATCGATGCATTTAATGACAATATATGTACCTAGCAGCCCTATGACCCCTACAGAAGTATTTGGTTGGTTCTACTCTATCAAGATGGGTAATAGGTTAACCTATGACCTCTCTCAGAGTATTTCATGATAATATATGTCCCTAGGGGCCCTACAATCCCTAAGGATGCATTTGGTTGGTTCTAATATGTCGATGGGGGTCATAAATTAACCTATGACTACTCTCAATGCATTTCATGACAACATATGTCCCTAGGGGCCCTACAACCCCTAAGGATGCATTTGGTTTGTTCTAATATGTCGAAAGAGGTCATAATTTAACCTATGACTCCTTTCGATACATTTTATGACAACGAATGTCCCAAGGGGCCCTAGGGCCCCTAAGGACGCATTTGGATGGTTCCAATGTGTTGAGTGGGGTTATAGGTTAACCTAAGACCTCTATGGATGCATTTGGTTATTTCTAATGCATCGAGAGAGGTCATAGGTTAACCTATGACCCCTCTCAACACATTTCTTGACAACATATGTCGCTAGGAGCCCAAAGACCCCTACAGATGCATTTGGGTGTTGCTAATGTATTAAGAGGGGTCATAGGTTAACCTATGACCCCTCTTAATGTATTTCATGACAACACATGTCCCTAGGAGCACTAGGACCAATAGGGACACATTTGGTTGATTCTAATGCATTGAGAGGGGTCATACATTAACCTATGACCCCTCTTGACGGATTTTATTATAACATATGTCCCTAGGGGCCTTAGGACCTCTAGAAACCCATTTTGTTGGTTCCAATGCATCAAGAGGGGTTATAGGTTAACCTATGACACCTCTTAATGCATTTTATGACAACGACTATCCCTATGTGTGCAAGGGATGCATTTGGCTAGTTCCAATGCGTTAATAGGGGTCATAGGTTAACTTATGACCCTTCTCAATGCATTTCATGACACAGTATGTCCCTAAGGGTCCTACAGCCCCTAGGGATGCATATGGTTGGTTCCACTATGTTGAGAGGGGTCATAAGTTAATATATGACCCCTCTTGATGCATTTAGTGACAACATATGTTCCTAGCAGCCCTAGGACACCTAGACATGCATTTGTCCTTACGGGCCTTACAACCCCTAAGGATGCATTTGTTTGGTTCTAATGCATTGAGAGGGGTCATAGGTTAACCTATGACCCTTATCGATGCATTGCATGGCAACATATGTCCCTGGGTTCCTTAGGACCCATAAGGATGCATTTGGTTGGTTCTAATGTGTCAAGACGGGTCATAGGTTAACCTATGACCTTCCTCGATGCATTTCATGGCAATGTATGTCCCTAGGGGCCCTAGGGTCCCTAAGGACACATTTTGTTTGTTCCAATGCATCGAGAGTGGTCATCGGTTAACCTATGACCCCTATTGATGCATTTCATGACAACATATGCACCTAGTTCCCTAGGAACCATAGGGATGCATTTAGTTGGTTTCAATGCATCAAGAGCATTCATAGCTTAACCTATGACCCCTCTCAATGCATTTCGTGACAACGTATGTCCCTAGTGGCCCTAGAACCTCTAGAGACCCATTTGGTTGGTTCAAATGTGTCGAGAGGGGTCATAGGTTAACCTATGAGCCCTTTCAATGCATTTCATGACAATGTATGTCCTTAGTAAGCATTTGGTTGGTTCTAATCTGTCGAGAGACACATTTCATAACAACATATGTGCCTATGGGCCCTAAGACCCCTATGGACACATTTTGTCAGTTCTAATGCATCGAAAGGTGTCATAGGTTAATTTATGAGCTTTCTCAATGCATTTCATGAGAACATATGTCCCTAGGGGCCCTAGGACCCCTACGGATGCATTTGGTTATTTCTAATGCATCGAGAGACAGCAAAAAATTCATTTGGTTGGTTCTAGTGCAATGAGAGGAGTCATAGGTTAACCTATGATTGCTTTCGATGGATTTCATGACAATGTATGTTCCTAGGGTCCCTAGGGGCCCCCACCGATCAATTTAGTTGATTTGAATAAATCAAGAGGTGTCATAGGTTAACTTATAACCCCTCTCAATGTATTTCATGATAACGTATGTCCCTAAGGGTCGTAGGGCCCCTAGGGACACATTTGGTTGGTTCTAATGTGTCAATAGGTGCCATAGTTTAACTTATGACCTCTATCTGATGCATTCCATGACAACATATGTAACTAGAAGCCATGTGACCCCTAAGGATGCATTTGGATAGTTCTAATGCGTTGAGACCTATGACCCCTCTCGACTCATTTCATGACAACATATGTCCCTAGGAGCCCTAAAACTATTAGGGATGGATTTGTTTGGTTCTAATGTGTTCAAAGGGGTCATAAGTTAACCTGTGACCCCTCTAGATGTATCTCATGATAACATATGTTGCTAGGACCCCTAGGACCCCTAAGGACCCATTTTGTTGGTTCCAATATGTTGAGAGGGGTCATAGGTTAAGCTATGACCCCTATTAATGTATTTCATGACAACATATGTTTGTAGGAGGCCTAGGTCCCCTAGGGATGCATTTGGATGGTTCCAATGCATCGAGAAGGGTCATAGGTTAACCTATGATCCCTCTCAATGTATTTCATGACAATATATGTCCCTAGTGGACCTAGTACCCCTAGGGATGCATTTGGTTAGTTCTAATATGTTGAGAGAAGTCATATGTTAACTCGTGACCCCTCTTGATACATTTTATGACAACATATGTCACTAGCAACCCTAGGACCCCTAAGGATGCATTTGGTTGGTTCTAATGCATCGAGACCTATGACCCCTGTCGATGCATTTCATGACAACATATGTCCCTAGGGGACCTAAAACTGTTAGGGACGCATTTGGTTGATTCTAATGTGTTTAGAGGGGTCATAAGTTAACCTATGACCCCTCTCAACACATTTCATGATAACATATATTGCTAGGGACCCTAGGACCCATAGACATGCATTTGGTTGGTTCTAATACGTAGAGAGGGGTCATAGGTTAACCTCTGACCCCTTTCGACGCATTTCATGACAATATATGTCCCCATGGGTCCTCAGGCCCCTTAGGAACCTTTTGGTTGGTTCAAATGCATCAAGAGGGCTCATAGGTTAACCTATGACCTCTCTCGATGCATTTCATGACAAAATATGTCCCTAGGGGCCTTAGGACCCCTAGGGACCCATTTGGTTTGTTTCAATGCATCGAGAGAGGTCATAGGTTAAGTTATGACCCCTATTGACACATTTCATGACAACATATGTACCAAGATGCCCTAGGTCCCCTATGGATGCATTTGGTTGGTTCCAATGCATCGAGAGGGGTATATATTAACCTATGAGCCCTCTTTACAAATTTCATGACAATGAATGTCTCTAGGGGCACCAAGGCCCCTAGGGATGCATTTGGATTGTTCCAATGTGTTGAGAGGGGTCATAGGTTCCCTCTCAATGTACTCCATAATAACATCTGTCCCTAAGGGCCCTAGGACCCCTAGGGACACATTTTTATGGTTCTAATGCCTCGAGAGGGGTCATAGGTTAACCTATGCCCTCGTCTCGATGCATTTCATTACTACATATGTTCCTAATGGCCCTAGATCCCCTAGGGACCCATTTGATTGGTTTGAATGTGTTAAGAGGGGTCATAGGTTAAGCTATGACACGTCTAAGGATGCATTTGGTTGGTTCCAATGCATCGAGATGGGTCATAGTTGAACCTATGATAGCTATCAACCATTTTATGACAACATATGTCCCTAGGTGCCCTAGGACCCCTGAGAATGCATTTGGTTGGTTCTAATGCATCAAGAGGGATCACAAGTTAACCTATGACCCCTCTCGATGCATTTCATGATTACATGTGTGCATATGGGCCCTAAGATCCCTAGGACACATTTTGTTGGTACTAATGTGTCGAGAGGGGTCATAGGTTAACCTATGACCCTTCTCAACTCATTTCATTACAACATCTATCCCTAGGGGCCCTAGGACTCGCAGGGACACACTTGGTTGATTCTAATAGGTCGAGAGGGGTCATAGGTTAACCTATGACCCCTATCGATGCATTTCATGACAATAAATGTCCCTAGAGGCCCTAGGGCCCATAAGGATGTAATTAGTTGGTTATAATACATCGAGAGGGGTCATAGGTCTCTCGATGTATTTCATGATAACGTATGTCCTTAGGGGCCCTATGATCCCTAGGGAACAATTTAGTTGGTTCCAATGCATCGAGAGGGGTCATAGATTAACCTATGACCCCTATCAATGCATTTCATGTCAACATATGTCCCTAGATGCCCTACGGCCCATAGGGATCCATTTGGTTGGTTTCAATGTGTTCATAGGTTAACCTATGATCCCTCTCAATGCATTTCATGATAATGACCATCCCTAGGGGCCGTAGGCACAGTAGGGATGCATTTGGTTGGTTATAATGCATCAAGAGGGGTCATAGGTTCCCTCTCGACACATTTTATGACAACATATGTCCTTAGGGGCCATAGGACCCCTAGGGATGCATTTCATGGCAACATATGTTCCTAAGGGAAATAGCATCCATTTGGTTGGTTCCAATGCATCAAGAGGGGTCATAGCTTATTGATGCATTTTACGACAAAATATGTCCTTGGAGGCCCTATGGACACATTTGGTTGGTTCCAATGCATCAAGATGGGTCATTGGTTCCCTCTCCATGAAATTTATGAAAAAATATGTCCCTATGCATCCAAAGACCCCTATAGAATCATTTGTTTGGTTCCAATGCATCGACAGGGGTCATAAGTCAACCTATGGCCCATCTTGATGTATTTGATGACAACAAATGTCCCTAGGGGCCAGTTTGGTTGGCTCCTATGCATCGAGAGGGGTTTTGGTTCCTATGAATTGAGAGGGGTTATAGATTCCCTCTCAATGCACTTCATGACAACATATGACCCTAGGGTTGATAGGTTAACCTATCACCCCTCTCAATGCAATTCATGACAACGAGTGTCCCTAAGGGAACTAGGGCCCTTAAGGACACATTTTGTTGGTTCTAATGTGTTGAGAGGGGTCATAGGTTCGATGCATTTCATGACAATATATGTCCCTAGTAGCCCTAGGGCTTGTATGGACCCATTTGGTTAGTTCGAATGTGTCAAGAGGAGTCATAGTTTAACCTATGACCCCTCTCAATGCATTTCATGACAACGTATGTCCCTAGGGGACCTAGGGCCCTTAAGGATTCATTTAGTTGGTTCAAATGCATTGAGAGGGGTTATAGGTTAACCTACGACCCCTATCAATGCATTTTATGAGAACATATGTCCCTAGGTGCACTAGAACCCCTAGCGATGCATTTGGTTGGTTCTAGTACGTCGAGAGGGGTCATAGGTTAACCTATGACCCCTCTCAACACATTTCATGAAAAGATATGTCTGTAGGGACCCTAAGATCCCTAGGGAAATTTCTTTTAGGTTATAATGCAGCAAGAGGGGTCATAGGTTAACCTATGGCTACTTTCAACATATTTCATGATAACATATGTCCCTAGGGGCCCTAGGACCAATAGGGAAACATTTGGTTGATTTTAATTTGTCTAGAGGGGTCATAGGTTAACCTGACCCCTCTCCATGCATTTCATGACAACGAACATCCCTAAAGTCCCTAGGGCCTATAGGGATTCATTTGTTTGGTTATAATACATTGAGAGGACCTATGACCCCTCTTGATACATTTCATGATAATATATGTCCATAGGGGCCTTAGGGCCCCTAAGAACCCATTTGGTTGGTTCAAATGTCTAGGGAGGTGTCATAGGTTAACCTATTGCCCTTATTGATGCATTTCATTTCCACATATGTCCCTGAGGGCCCTACGGCCCTGAAGGATGCATTTGGTTGGTTCCATTGTGTTGAGACGGGTCATAGGTTAACCTATGATTCGTCTCAATGCATTTCATGACAACCCATGGCCCTAGGGGTCCTAGGGCCCCTTGGGATTTATTTGGTTGGTTCCAATGCATCAAGAGGGGTCATAGGTTAACCTATTACCCCTATCGACTTATTGCATGACAACATATATCCTGAGTGGCCCAAGCAACCCTAAGGTTGCATTTGGTTGGTTATAATCTATCAAGAGAGGTCATAGATTAACCTATAACCCCTCTTGATGCATTTCATGAACACGTATGTCCCTAGGGGCCCTAGGACCCCTAGGGACCCATTTGGTTTGTTCCAATGCATCGGGAGGGGTCACAGGTTAAGCTATGACCCCTATTGATGCATTTCATGATAACATATGTCCCTAGGGACCCTAAAGCCCCTAGGGATGCATTTGGTTGCTTCCAATGTGTCAAGAGGGTCATAGGTTAACCTACGATGCCTCTTGATGCATTTCATGACAATGAATGTCCTTAGGGGCCCTAGGGCCTCTAAGGATGCATTTGGTTGGTTCCAATGCATCGAGAGAGGTCATAAGTTCCCTCTTGACATATTTTATGATAACATATGTCCCTAGGGGGCCTAGAACCCCTAGAGATGCATTTGGTTGGTTGTAATGCATTGAGAGTGGTCATAGGTTAGCCCATGATCCCTCTCGATGCATTTCATGACAACATATGTTCCTAGGGGTCCTAGGACCCCTAGGGACACATTTTGTTGGTTCTAATGCATCGAGAGGGGTCATAGGTTCATAGGTTAACCTATGACCCTTGTTAACTCATTTTATGACAATGAATATCCCTAGGGGCCTTAGGGAACCTACAAATGCATTTGGTTGGTTTTAATGTGTCGAGAGGGGTGATAGGTTAACCCATGACTCCTCTCAATGCATTTCATGACAATGTCTATACCTAAGGGCCCTAGGGCCCCTAGGGATCCATTTGGTTGGTTCAAATGCATTGATAGGGGTAGTAAGTTAACCTATAACCACTCTCAATGCAATTAGTGACAATGTAAGAACCCTTTCAATGCATTTCATAACAACGATTCTCCCGTGGGGCCCTAGGGCACTGAGCCATGCATTTGATTGTTTCTAATGCGTCGAGAGGGGTCAAAGGTTAACTCTTGACACATTTCATGACAACATATGTTCCAAGTGGCCTTAAGACCCCTAGGGACACATTTGGTTATTTCTAATGCATCGAGAGGTGTCATAGGTTAACCTATTACCCCTCTCGATGCATTTCATGATAACGTATATCTCTATGGGCCCTAAGGCACCAAGGGACCCATTTGGTTGGTTTGAATGCATTGATAGGGGTAGTAGGTTAACCTATGATGCCTTTCGATGTAATTAGTTACAATGATTGTCCCTTGGAGCCCTAGGTCCTCGAGGCATGCATTTGATTATTTCTAATGTGTTCAGAGGGGTCATAGGTTCCCTCTTGACACATTTTGTGACAACATATGTTCCAAGTGGCCCTAAGACCCCTAGGGACCTGTTTGGTTAGTTCAAATGCATCAAGACGGGTCATAGGTTAAGCTATGATGCCTATCGACACATTTCATGACAACATATGTAAGACACATTTGATTAGTTTCAATTCATCGAGAGGGTTCATAAGTTAACCTATGACCCCTCTTGACACATTTCATGATAATGAATGTTCATAGGGGCCCTTGGTTACCTAGGAATGCATTTGGTTGGTTACAATGCCTTGAGAGAGGTCATAAGTTCCCTCTCGATGCATTTCATGACAATATATGTCCCTAGGGGCCCTAGGGCCCCTAGGGATGCATTTGGTTGGTTCTAATGAATCGAGAGGGGTCATAGGTTAACCTATGATGCCTCTTGATGCATGTCATGATAAAAAATTTCCCTAACAGCCTTAGGGCGCATAGGGACACATTTTTTTGGTTTTATTGTGTCTAGAGGGGTCATAGATTAAGCTATGACACCTAGGGACCCATTTGGTTGGTTCGAATGTGTCAAGAGGGGTCATAGATTAAGCTATGACACCTCTCAATGCATTTCATGAAAATACATATCCCTAGGGCCCCAAGGGCCCCTAATGATGCATTTGGTTGGTTACAATGCATTGAAAGGGGTCATAAATTAACCTATGACCCCTCTTGACATATTTCATGAGAACAAATATCCCTAGGGGCCTAAGGACCCATAGGGATACATTTGGTAGGTTCCAATGTGTTGAGAGTTGTCATAGGTTCCCTCTCAATACACTACATGACAACATATGTCCTTAGGGGCCCTAGGACCCCTCAGGATGCATTTTTATGGTTCTAATGTATTGAGAGGGGTCATAGGTATTTAATCTATGACCCCTCTTAACTCATTTCATGATAGCAAAAAGGTACATATTTGGGTGGTTCTACTATGTCGAGAGGGTTCATAAGTTAACTTACAACCCCTCTCAATGCAATTCATGACAACATATGTCCCTAGTGGCCATAAGACCCCTATGGATGCATTTTGTTGGTTCAAATGTGTTAAGAGGATTCATAGGTTAACCTATAACCCCTCTCGATGCATTTCATGACAACATATTTCGTTATGGGCTGTAAGACCCAACCCATTTGGTTAGTTTGAATGTGTCAAGAAGGCTCATAGGTTAACCTATCACCCCTATCAACACATTTCATGTCAACATATGTCCCTAGGGGCCCTACAGCCCATAAGAACACATTTGGTTGGTTCTAGTGCATCGAGAGCAGTAATAGGTTAACTTATGACCCCTCTCAATGCATTTTATGACTATAATTGTCCTTAGGGGCCCTAGGGCTCCTAGGGATGCATGTGATTGGTTCTACTAAATTGAGAGGGGTAATAGGTTAACTTATGACCCTTCTCAATGCATTTCATGGCAACGTATGTTCCTAGGGGTCTGAGGGCCCCTAGGGAAGCATTTGTTTGTTTCAATTGCGTCGATAGGGGTCATAGGTTGACCTATGACCTCTATCGATGCATTTAATGAAAATATATGTCCCTATCAGCCCTAAGACGCCTATAGAAGTATTTGGTTGGTTCTACTATGTTGAGATGGGTAATAGGATAAGCTATGACCTCTCTCAATGTTTTTTATAACAAAATATGTCCCTAGGGGCCCTACAATCCCTAAGGATGCATTTGGTTGGTTCTAATAAATTGATAGGGGTCATAAATTAACCTATGACTACTCTTAATGTATTTCATGACAACATATGTCCCTAGGGGCCCTACAACCCCTACGGATGCATTTGGTTTGTTCTAATATGTCAAAAGGGGTCATAAGTTAACCTATGACTCCTTTCAACACATTTCATGACAACGAATGTCCCAAGGGCCCCTAGGGCCCCTAGAGACGCATTTGGCTAGTTCCAATGTATTTAGTGGGGTCATAGGTTAACCTAAGACCCCTATGAATGCTTTTGGTTATTTCTAATGCATCAAGAGAGGTCATAGGTTAACCTATGACCCATCTCAACACATTTCTTGACAACATATGTCACTAGGGGCCCAAAGACCCTTACAAATGCATTTGGTTGTTTCTAATGTATTGAGAGGGGTCATAGGTTATCCTATGACCCCTCTCAATGAATTTAATGACAACACATGTCCCTAGGAGCACTAGGACCAATAGGGACACATTTGGTTGATTCTAATGCATCAAGAGGGGTCATAGATTAACCTATGACCCCTCTTGATGCATTTCATTATAACATATGTCCCTAGCGGCCTTAGGAACTCTAGGAACCCATTTTTTTGGATCCAATGCATTAAGAGGGATCATAGGTTAACCTATGACACCTCTCAATGCATTTTATGACAAAGACTATACCTAGGTGTGATAGGGATGCATTTGGTTGGTTCCAATGCATCAATAGGGGTCATAGGTTAACTTATGATCATTCTCAATGCATTTCATGACAATGTATGTCCCTAAGCGTCTTACGGCCCTTAGGGATGCATATGGTTGGTTCCACTATGTCGAGAGGGGTCATAGGTTAACCTATGATCCCTTTCGATGCATTTAATGACAACATATGTTCCTACCAACCCTAGGACACCTAGACATGCATTTGTCCTTACGGGCCTTACGACCCCTAAGGAAGCATTTGTTTGGTTCTAATACATTGAGAGGGGTCACAGATTAACCTATGACCACTATCGATGCATTTCATGGCAACATATGTCGCTGGGTGCATTAGGACCCATAGGGATGCATTTGGTTCATTCTAATGTGTCGAGAGGGGTCATAGGTTAACCTATTACCTTCCTCGATTCATTTCATGGCAATGTATGTCCCTAGGGGCCCTAGGGTCTCTAAGGACACATTTCATGGCAACATATGCCCCTAGGTCCCCTAGGAACCCTAGGGATGCATTTAGTTGGTTTCAATGCATCGAGAGGGTTCATAGCTTAACCTATGACCCCTCTCAATGCATTTCGTGACAACATATGTCCCTAGTGGCCCTAGAACTTCTACGGACCGATTTGGTTTGTTCAAATGTGTCGAGAGGGGTCATAGGTTAACTTATGAGACCTTTCAATACATTTCATGATAGCGTATGTCCTTAGAAAGCATTTGGTTGGTTCCAATGTGTCGAGAGACACATTTCATAACAACATATGTCCCTATGGGCCCTAAGACCCTTATGGACACATTTTGTTGGTTCTAATGCATCGAAAGGGGTCATAGGTTAATTTATGAACTTTCTCAATGCATTTCATGAGAACATATGTCCCTAGGGGCCCTAGGACCCCTAGGGATGCATTTGGTTATTTATAATGCATCGAGAGGGGTCATAGGTTAACCTATGACACCTCTCGACACAGAATGCATTTGGTTGGTTCTTGTGCAATGAGAGGAGTCATAGGTTAACCTATGACTGCTTTTGATGAATTTCATGACAATGTATGTCCCTAGGGTCCCTGGGGCCCCAAAGGACTGATTTGGTTGATTCAAATGAATCAATAGGTCTCATAGGTTAACTTATAACCCCTCTTGACGTATTTTATGACAACGTATGTCCCTAAGGGTTGTAAGCCCCCTAGAGACACATTTGGTTAGTTTTAATATGTCGATAGGTGCCATAGGTTAACCTATGACCTTTATCGATGCATTGCATGACAACATATATAACTAGAAGCCATATGACCCCTAAGGATGCATTTGGTTAGTTCTAATGCATCGTAACCTAGGACCCCTCTCGATGCATTTCATGACAACATATGTCCCTAGGAGCCCTAAAACTGTTAGTGACACATTTTTTTGGTTCTAATGTGTTCAAAGGGGTCATAAGTTAACCTATGACCCCTCTCGATGCATTTCATGATAATATATGTTGCTAGGTCCCCTAGGACCCCTAAGGACCCATTTTTTTGTTTCCAATATGTTGAGAGGAGTCATAGGTTAAGCTATGACCCCTATCAACGTATTTCATGATAACATATGTTTGTAGGGGCCCTAGGGACGCATTTGGATGGTTCCAATGCGTCAAGAAGGGTCATACGTTAGCTTATGATCCCTCTCAATGTATTTCATGACAACATATGTCCCTAGTGGACCTAGGACCCCTAGGGATGCATTTGGTTGGTTCTAATACATCGAGAGAGGTCATAGGTTAACCTATGACCCCTCTTGACACATTTTATGACAACACATGTCACTAGTAACCCTATGATCCCTAAGGATACATTTGGTTTTTTCTAATGCATCAAGATGTATGACCCCTCTCGACGCATTTCATTACAACATATGTCCCTAGGGGCCCTAAAACTGTTAAGGATGCATTTGGTTGGTTCTAATGTGTTTAGAGGTGTAATAAGTTAAGTTATGACCCCTCTCAACATATTTCATGATAACATATGTTTCTATGGGCCCTAGGACCCATAGAGATACATTTGGTTGGTTCTAATACATTGAGATGGGTCATAGGTTAACCTATGACCCCTCTCGATGCATTTAATGACAATATATGTTCCCATGGGTCCTAAGGCCCCTTAGGACCCTTTTGGTTGGTTCAAATGCATCAAGAGGCTCATAGGTTAACCTATGACCCCTCTCAATGCATTTCATGACAAAATATGTCCCTAGGGGCCCTAGGACCCCTAGGGACCCATTTGATTTTTTTCAATGTCTCGAGAGGGGTCATAGGTTAAGCTATGACCCCTATTGATGCATTTCAGGACAACATATGTACCTAGAGGCCCTAAGGCCCCTATGGATGCATTTGGTTGGTTCCAATGCATCGAGAGGGGTATATATTAACCTATGAACCCTCTTTATGAATTTCATGACAATGAATGTCTCTATGGGCCCTAGGGCCCCTAGGGATGCATTTGGATTGTTCCAATGTGTCGAGAGGGGTCATAGGTTCCCTCTCAATGCACTTCATGATAAAATATGTCCCTAAGGGCCCTAGGACCCCTAGGGACACATTTTTATGGTTCTAATGCCTCGAGAGGGGTCATAGGTTAACCTTTGACCCCTCTTGATGCATTTCATTACAACATATGTTCCTAATGGCCCTAGATCCCCTAGGGACCCATTTGGTTGGTTCAAATGTGTTGAAAGGAGTCATAGGTTAGATTATGACACCTCTAAGGATGCATTTTTTTGGTTCCAATGCGTCGAGAGGGGTCATAGTTTAACCTATGATCGCTATTGATGCATTTTATGACAACATATGTCCCTAGGTGCCCTATGACCCCTCTCGATGCATTTCATGATGACATGTGTGCATATGGGCCCTAAGACCTTTAGGAAACATTTTGTTGGTTCTAATGTGTCGAGAGGGGTCATAGGTTAACCTATGACCCCTCTCAACGCATTTCATTAGAACATCTATCCCTAGGGGCCCTAGGACTTGCAAGAATGCATTTGGTTGGTTCTAATAGGTTGAGAGGGGTCATAGGTTAACTTGTGAACCCTCTTGATACATTTCATGACAATAAATGTCCCTTGTGGCCCTATGGCCCATAGGGATGTAATTAGTTGGTTATAATACATCGAGAGGGGTCATAGGTTAACCTATAACCCCTCTCGGTGTATTTTATTATAAAATATCTCTTTAGGGGCCCTATGACCCCTAGGGAACAATTTAGTTGGTTCCAATCCATTGAGAGATGTATTTCATGTCAACATATGTCCCTAGATGCCCTACGACCCATAGGGATCCATTTGGTTGGTTCCAATGTGCCTAGAGGTGTCATAGGTTAACTTATGACCCCTCTCAATGCATTTCATGGTAATGACCATCCCTACGGGCCATGGGCACCATAGGGATGCATTTGGTTGGTTATAATGCATTGAGAGGGGTCATAGGTTCCCTCTCGACACATTTTATGACAACATATGTCCTTAGGGGCCATAGGACCCCTAGGGACACATTTCATGACAACATATGTTCATAAGGGCAATAGGACCCATTTGGTTGGATCCAATGTGTCGAGAGGGGTCATAGCTTATTGATGTATTTTACGACAACATATGTCCCTAGAGGCCCTATGGACACATTTGGTTGGTTCCAATGCATTGAGATGGGTCATAGGTTCTCTCTCCATGCATTTTATGAAACAATATGTCTCTATGGGTCCAAAGACCCCTACAGATGCATTTGTTTGGTTCCAATGCATCGAGAGGGGTCATAAGTTAACCTATGGCCTACCTTGATGCATTTGATGACAATGAATGTCCCTAGGGGCCCATTTGGTTGGTTCCTATGCATCAAGAGGGGTGTTGGTTCCTATGCACTGAGAGGGGTCATAGATTCCCTATCAATGCACTTCATGACAACATATGACTCTAGGGGTGATAGGTTAACCTATGATCCCTCTTGATGCAATTCATGATAATGAGTGTCCATAGGGGAACTAGGGCCCTTAAGGACAAATTTTGTTGGTTCTAATGTGTTGAGAGGGGTCATAGGTTGGATGCATTTCATGACAATGTATGTACCTAGTAGCCCTAGGGCCTATATAGACCCATTTGGTTAGTTCAAATGTGTCAAGAGGAATCATAGTTTAACCTATGACCCCTCTTAATGCATTTCATGACAACGTATGTCCTTAGGGGCCCTAGGGCCCTTAAGGATGCATTTAGTTGGTTCAAAGGCATTGAGAGGGGTCATAGGTTAACCTAAGACCCCTATCAACGCATTTTATGAGAACATATGTCCCTAAGTGCATTAGGACCCCTAGCGATGCATTTGGTTTGTTCTACTACGTCGAGAGGGTTCATAGGTTAACCTATGACCCCTCTCAACACATTTCAAAATAGGATATGTCTATAGAGGCCCTAAGACCCCTAGGGAAATTTTTTTTGGTTATAATGAATCAAGAGGGGCCATAGGTTAACCTATGGCTACTTTCAATGCATTTCATGACAATATATGTCCTTAGGGGCCCTAGGACCAATAGGGACACATTTGGTTGATTTTAATGTGTCAAGAGGGTTCATAGGTTAACCTGACCCCTCTCTATGCATTTCATGACAACGAACATCCCTAAAGTCCCTAGGGCCCATAGGGATGCATTTGTTTGGTTATAATACATTGAGAGGGGTCATAGGTTAACCTATGACCCCCCTTGATACATTTCATGATAATATATGTCCCTAGGGGGGGCGTTAGGACCCCTAAGAACCCATTTGGTTGGTTCAAATGTCTAGGGAGGGGTCATATGTTAACCTACTACCCTTATTGACAAATTTCATGTGAACATATGTGTCTAAGGGCCTTACAGCCTTCAAGGATGCATTTGGTTGGTTCCAATGTGTCAAGAGGGCTCATAGGTTAACCTATGACTCATCTCAATGCATTTTATGACAACATATGGCCATAGGGGTCCTAGGGCCCCTTGGGATTTATTTGGTTGGTTCCAATGCATCAAGAGGGCTCATAAGTTAAACTATTACCCCTATCAACTCATTGCATGACAACATCTATCTTGAGTGGCCCTAGCAACCCTAAGGATGCATTTGGTTGGTTATAATCTATCGAGAGAGGTCATATATTAACCCATAAACCCTCTTGATGCATTTGATGAGCACATATGTCCCTAGGGGCCCGAGGACTCCTAGGGACCCATTTGGTTTGTTCCAATGCATTAGGAGGGGTCATAGGTTAAGCTATGACCCCTATTGATGCATTTCATGACAACATATGTCCCTAGGGACCCTAGAGCACCTAGGAATGCATTTGGTTGCTTTCAATGCATCTAGAGGGGTCATAGGTTAACCTATGATGCTTCTCAATGCATTTCATGACAATGAATGTCCCTAGGGGCCCTAGGGCCTGTAGGGATGCATTTGGTTGGTTCCAATGCATCGAGAGGGGTCATAGGTTCCCTCTCAATGAATTTTGTGATGACATATGTCCCTAGGGGGCCTAGGACTCCTAGAGATGCATTTGGTTGGTTGTAATGCATTGAGAGAGGTCATAGTTAACCTATGACCCCTCTCGATGCATTTCATGATAACATATGTCCCTAGGAGTCCTAGGACCCCTAAGGACACATTTGGTTGGTTCTAATGCATCAAGAGGGGTCATAGGTTAACTTATGACCCTTGTCAACTCATTTTATGAAAATGAATGTCCCTAGGGGCCTTAGGGAACCTACAAATGCATTTGGTTGGTTTTAATGTGTCGAGAGGGGTCATAGGTTAACCCATGACTCCTCTCAGTGCATTTGATGACAATGTCTATACCTAAGGGCCCTAGGGCCCCTAGGGACCCATTTTGTTGGTTCAAATGCATTGATAGGGGTAATAGGTTAACCTATAACCCCTCTCAATGCAATTAGTCACAATGTATGACCCCTTTGAATGCATTTCATAACAACGATTCTCTCGTGGGGCCCTAGGGCACTGAGGCGTGCATTTGGTTGGTTCTAATGCATTAAGAAGGGTCATAGGTTAACTCTTGATGCATGTCATGACAACATATGTTCCAAGTGGCCTTAAGACTCCTAGGGACACATTTGGTTATTTCTAATGCATCGAGAGGGGTCATAGGTTAACCTATGACCCCTCTCGATGCATTTCATGATAACGCATATATCTATGGGCCCTAAGGCACCAAGGGATCCATTTGGTTAACCTATGATTCCTCTTGATGCAATTAGTGACAATGGATGACCCCTATGAATGCATTTCATAACAACAATTGTCCCTTGGGGCCCTAGGGCCAGAAGCGTGCATTTGATTGGTTCTAATGCATTGAGAGGGGTCATAGGTTCTCTCTTAACGCATTTCGTGACAATATATGTTCCAAGTGGCCCTAAGACCCCTAGGGACCTGTTTAGTTGGTTCCAATGCATCAAGAGGGGTCATAGGTTAAGCTATGATGCCTATTCACACATTTCATGACAACATATGTAAGACGCATTTGATTGGTTTCAATTCATCGAAAGGGTTCATAGGTTAACCTATGACACCTCTTAACACATTTCATGACAATGAATGTTCATAGGGGCCCTAGGTTACCTAGGGATGCATTTGGTTGGTTACAATGCGTTTAGAGGGGTCATAAGTTCCCTTTCGATGCATTTCATGACAACATATGTCCCTAAGGTCCCTAGGAACCCTAGGGATGCATTTGGTTGGTTCTAATGAATCGAGAGGGGTCATAAGTTCCATCTCGATGCATTTCATGACAACATATGTCCCTAGGGGCCCTAGGACCCCTAGGGATGCATTTGGTTGGTTCTAATGAATCGAGAGGGGTCATAGGTTAACCTATGACACCTCTTGATGCATTTCATGATAACATATGTCCCTAGGGGCCCTTGGACACCTAAGCATGCATCTGGTTGGTTCTAATGCATCAAGAGGGTTCATAGGTTAACCTATGGCCCCTCTTGATGCATTTCATTACAATGTATGTCCTTAGGGATTCTAGGGCCCCTAAGGACCTGTTTGGTTGGTTCGAGTGTGTTGATGGGGGTAATAAGTTAACCTATGACCCCTCTTGATTCATTTCATGACAATGTATGTCCTTAGAGGCCCTAGGAGCCCTAAGTCTCTTAGGGATGCATTTGTTTGGTTCTAATGCGTTCACTAGGGGCCATAGGACCCCTAGGGACATATATTGTCATGAAATGCATTGAGAGGGATCGTAGCTTAACCGAACACCCTTATCTATGCATTTCATGACAACATATGTCCTTATGGGCCCTAGGACCCCTCAGGATACATTTGGTTGGTTCTCATGCCTTGAGAAGGCTGATAGGTTAACCTATGAGCCTCTTGATGCTTTTCATGACAACATATGTCCCTAGGGGGCCCTAAGACCATTAGGGACACATTTAGTTGGTTTAATGCATCAAGAGGTAACCCTTCTCAATGCATTTCATGAGAAAATGTCCCTAGGGGCCCTAGGGGTCCATTTGGTTGGTTCCAATGTGTCGAGATGGGTCATAGGTTAAGCTATGACCCCTGTTGATGGAATTCATGACAACATATGTCCCTAAGGGCCCTAGAGCCCCTAGGGACCACATTGGAACCAACCAAATGCATCCCTAAGGGCCTTAGGGCCCCTTAGGCCCCTAGGGACATATATTTTCATGAAATGCATCGAGAGGGGTCATAGATTAATCTACGACCCCTATCGACACATTTCATGACAACATATGTATAGGGAGGCATTTGGTTGGTTCCAATGCATCAAGAGGGGTGATAGGTTAACCTATGACCCCTCTCGATGCATTTCATGACAATGAATTATCCTAGGGGCCTATGCATTTTGTTGGTTCCAATTTGTCGAGAGGGGTCATAGGTTCCCTCTTGACACATTTCATGAAAACATATGTCCCTAGGGGCCCTAGGAGCCCTAAGCAAACATTTAGTTGATTCTAATGTGTTGAGAGGGCTCATAGGTTAACCTATGACCCCTCTCAATGTATTTCATGATAACATATGTCCCTAGGGGCCCTAGGACCCCTAAGGACCCATTTGGTTAGTTCCAATCCATAGAGAGGGGTCATAGGTTAACCTATGACCCCTATCGACACATTTCATGACAACATATGTCCCTTGGGGCCCTACGGCCCCTAGGGATGCATTTGGGTGGTTCCAATAAGTTGAGTTAGCCTATGATCCCTCTCAACACATTTCATAACAATGACTATCCCTTGGGGGCATAGGGTCCCTAGGGAAGCATTTGGTTGGTTCTAATGCCTCGAGAGGGGTCATAGGCTCCCTCTTGACGTATTTCATGACAAGATATGCTCCAAGGGTCCCTAGGACCCCTAAGGATGCATTTTTTTGTTTCTAATGTGTCGAGAGGGGTCATAGGTTAATCTATGACCCCTCTTGATGTATTTCATAACAACGAATGTCCCTAGGGGCCCTAGGGGCCCTAGGGATGCATTTGGTTGGCTCTAATGGATCAAGAGGGGTCATATGTTGGTTCTAATGGATCAAGAGGGGTCATAGGTTAACCTATGACCTCTCTCGATGCATTTCATGATAACATATGTCCTTAGTGGCCCTAGGGCCCCCAGGGACCTATTTTTTTGATTCAAATGTGTCGAGAGGGGTCATAGGTTAATTTTTTGACCCCTCTTAATGCATTTCATTACAACTTATGTCCCTAAGGGTTGTAGGGTCCCTAGGTACGCATTTGGTTGGTTTCAATGCGTCGAGAGGGGTTATAGGTTACCCTATGACTCCTATCAACATATTTCATAACAACATATGTCCCTAGTGGGCCTAGGACCCCTATGGATGCATTTTTTTGGTTCTAATGCATTGAGAGGGGTCATAGGTTTACCTATGACCCCTGTCGATGCATTTCATGACAACATATGTTTCTAGGGGCTCTAAAAGCCCTAAAGATGCATTTGGTTGGTTCTAATGTGTCGAGAGGGCTCATAAGTTAATCTATGACCCCTCTCGATGCATTTCATGACAACATATGTCTATATGGGCCCTAGAACCCCTAGGGACCCATTTGGTTGGTTCCAATGCGTAGAGAGGGGTCATAGGTTAACCTATGATGCCTATCAATGAATTTCATGATAACATTTGTCTTTAGGGGCCCTAGGGCCCCTAGGGATGCATTTGGTTGCTTTCAATTCATCAAGAGGGGTCATGTGTTAACTTATGACCCCTCTCAACACATTTCATGACAATGAATGTTCGTAGGGGCCCTAGGGCCCCTAGGGATGCATTTGGTTGGTTCCAATGCATCGAGATGGGTCATAGGTTACCTCTCAACGTATTTCAAGACAATATATGTCTCTAAGGGCCCTAGGACCCTTATGGATGCATTTTTTTGGTTCTAATGCATCAAGAGTGGTCATAGGTTAACTTATAACCTCTCTTGACACATTTCATGAGAACAAATGACCTTAGGCACCCTAGGGCTCCTAGGGATGCATTTGGTTGTTTCAAATATGTCGAGAGGGATCATAGCTTAACCTATGACCCCTCTCGATGCATTTTATGACAATGTATGTCCCTAGGGCCCCTAGAGACCCATTTGGTTGGTATGCATCGAGAGGGGTCATAGGTTAACCTATGACCCCTCTCGATGCATACCAACCAAATGGGTCTCTAGGGGCCCTAGGTCATAGGTTAACCTATGACCCCTCTTGATGCATTTCATGACAACATATGTCCCTAACCTATGACCCCTCTCAATGCATTTCATGACAACATATGTCCCTAAGGGCTGTAGGGGCCTTAGGGATGTATTTTTTTGGTTTCAATGCATCAAGAGGGGTCATAGGTTAACCTATGACCCTTATCGATGCATTTAATGACAACATATGTTCCTAAGTGCCCTAGTAGCCCTAGGGACACATTTTTTTGTTTCTAATGGATCGAGAGGGGTGATAGGTTTACCTATGACCTCTCACAATGCATTTTATGACAACATATGTCCCTAGGGGCCCTAAGGCTCCTAGGGACGCATTTGGCTAGTTCTAATGCTTTGAGAGGGGCCATAGGTTAAACTATGGCCCCTCTCAACACATATCATTTCAACATATGTCCTTAGGGGCTGTAGGACCCCTAGGGACCCATTTGGTTGGTTTCAATGCTTCAAGAGGGGTCGTAGGTTAAGCTATGACCCCTTTCGACACATTTCATGAAAACATATGTCCATAGAGGCCCTAGGGCCCCTAGGGACACATTTTTTGGTTCCAATGTATCGAGAGAGGTCATAAGTTAACCTATGCTTCCTCTCGATGCATTTCATGACAACGAATGTCCATAGGGACCCCACTACTCCAAGGGATGCATTTGGTTGGTTCCAATGCATTGAAAGTTGTCATAGGTTCCCTCTCAATACACTTCATGACAACATATGTTCGTAGGGGCCCTAGGATCCATAAGGACACATTTGTTTGGTTCCAATGCATCGATAGAGGTTTTAAGTCAACCTATGACCCCTATCGATGCATTTCATGACAAAATATGTCCCTAGTGGCCCTGGGACCCCTAGGGATGCATTTGGTTGATTCAAATGTCTCGAGATGGGTGATAGTTTAACTTATGACCCCTCTCAATGTGTTTCATGACAACATATGTCCCTAGGGGTCCTAGGGTCCCTAGGGACACATTTGGTTGGTTCCAATATATTGAGAGGGGTCATAGGTTAACCTATGACCCCTCTCGATGTATTTCATGACAACGAATGTTCGTAGTGACCTTGGGGCCCCTAAGGACCCATTTGTTTGGTTTGAATGTGTTGAGAGGGATCATAGGTTAATCTATGACCCCTCTCGATACATTTCATGACAACATATCTCCCTAGTGGCCCTCAAGCCCCTTAGGATGCATTTGGTTGGTTCCAATGCATCAAGAGGGGTCATAGTATCAATGCATTTCATGACAACATATGTCTCTAGGGGCCCTAGGACCCCTATGGATGCATTTGTTTGGTTTTAATGAATCAAGAGGGGTCATAAGTTAACCTATGACTCCTCTCGATGCATTTCATGACAACATATGAGGATGCATTTTGTTCATTCTAATGCATTGAGAGGTGTCATAGGTTAACCTATGACACCTCTCAACGCATTTCATGACAACATATGTCTCTATGGGCCCTAGTACCCCTAGGGACCCATTTGATTGGTTCCAATGTGTGGAGTGGGGTCATAGGTTACTCTACGACCCCTATTGATGCATTTTATGAAAACATTTGTCCCTATAGGCCCTATGGCCCCTAGGGACACATTTGGTTGGTTCGTATGCATCGAGAAGTGTCATAGTTTAACCTATGACCCCTCACGACACATTTCATGACAACATATGTTCGTAGGGGCCCTAGGACCCCTAGGGACCCATTTGGTTGGTTCTAATGCATCGGGAGGTGTTATAGGTTAATCTATGACCCCTTTTGGCGCATGTCATGACAACATATGTCCCTAGGGGCCCTATGATGGACCCTAGGGACCCATTGAAAATGCATTAAAAGAGGTCACTAAGGGCCCTACTGACAAATGCTTTCATGAAATGTGTCGACAGATGTCAGAGGTTAAGCTATGACCCCTCTCGATGCATTTCATGACAATAATATATTTAATAATAATAATATAATACTAGATATTTTAATATAATAATAATATATTATTAGATTATACAACAACAATAATCATATATATTACTAGATTATATATTTAATAATAATAATAACCATATATATCATTATATATAATAATAATAATATAATATTACTATACATGTTTAATTATAATAATATTTATCATATATATCACTATATTATATTTAGTTATAATAATAATTATATTTATAACTATATTATATTTAATAATAATAATCATAATAATCATACATATTACTATATATAATAATAATAGTTAATAGTCATAATCATAGTCATATGTAATAATAATAATAATGCCCACACTTCCCAAAAATAAATTTCCCTCTAAAAGTTTCCTCTAAAATTTCCCTCCAAAATTTCCAATGTGGGTGGTTTCCCTCCCAATTGAAAATTTTGGAGTAATTAGATACTAGATTATATAACAATAATAATCATATATATTACTAGATATTATATTTAATAATAATAATAACCATATATATTATTATATATAATAATAATCATATTAATCATACATATTATTATATATAATAATAATTATAATCATATATAATAATAATGGTTAATAATCATATTCATAATCATATGTAATAATAATATGAAATTATATAGCATTCCACAAACTTCCCAAATTTTCGTTCCCCTTTAAAATTTCCCTCCAAAATTTCCAATGTGGGTGGTTTCCCTCCCAATTGGAAAATTCAGACTTTTCAAATACCCGATTTCGTATTGGGTATCCGATCTATAATTGGATACCCGATTTGAAATCGGATATCCGATTAGGTTTGGTATTTACAAAACCTATTTGGTCAACCCAAAACATGTGTTTGAGAAGGGTTTCACTGACACTCATACTTCGAGTAGCCATTTGACAATGTTATTTTCATCGAAATTGAATGAAATGAAAAGAGTTTTTTTATAACACTCTCAAGATTCCATCAATATAATTGCTATCAAATTCTAAGTTTGATATGTATTTATTAGTTAATTTTCAATAAAGATGATTGTAAAGTGCTGATTGACATACTAATTGAAAAATAGCTATAACTTTCAAACAATATAACATTTTTTAAATCCAAAAGCTATGTTGCATTCTATGCTTCACCTAGTATAAGGAAAAGAAAAGAAAAATTAATTTGGTAAAGTTTTCACTTAATTAAGGTGGTCAGACATGGGAGTTTGTTTATTCCGAAAAAGTTTTAGTAGAAAATTCATATTTAATTATTTATTTGGAATAAATATACCCAAAAATATGCATAACATCCAAACATGAGTCTACTTTTTATATCTATAATTATATTTTAAAAAAATTATCATTTGATTTTGATTAAGGTAGTTAGACATACACCTACTCTTTATTTTTGCCCTAAAATTTTTGTAGTACTGCATTGAAATCCAAATTTTTGACCAATCAAATTTTTTTTTCTCAAAATAAGGCCTAGTAGTTTAAAAACTAAATTCAATTTCCTACAGATTATTTTCTTAAAACCTTTTTATATAAAGTACAAAACCACTTTAAAATTATGTGTCAAGTTGACATAACCTTGATTTGATGGTTTTCACTGCCACTTAAAGCCATAGTTTGGTTGACCATGATCCTATATATATATATATATATATATATATATATATATATATATATATATATATATATATATATATATATATATATATATATAATAGGAAGAAAATAGGATCTATTCTTTGGCTATTGTTGAGGTTTAGGTTGAGGCTTCAATTTAGGCTTAGGTTTCAGTTGAGTTAGAGCTAAAACTTTAGATTGAAGCCGAGGTTGAGACTAAGGTGGAGATACAGATTGAACCACATGCTTCACTTGATTAACAACATGATTAATATCATCCATATTTGAATCATACATAATATCCATAGAAGATGGTTAAGTAATAGTATTAGTGTCATATGTAGGTAAAGAATTCATATAGATTTGCAAAATTTGATCAGGAGGAGAAACAAATTTATTTCCACTACCATCAAAATTATCAATAGATAAACCATTAGAATCAATTAAGTTATGAACCTTATGGGTTAAGTGCACCAAGTTGTGGTGCCAAAAACATGACACACAAAAGTTTATTTTTAAATTCACAAAGTGTGTGTGTGTGTGTGTTATAGCACATACGCGCTTCGTGAAATCATAAATATTTTTATATGGGCTACAAACCTACGACCCATTTCATTATTTTTTGTTTTCACATTCTTTCTCCTCAATGGCACACATGTGGGTTGCAAAAGTTGAAGAATTTTGTCACTCACCTCCTCAAAATGCCTCCTTGTTTCGAAGATCAAGATCAGGATCATGTAGTATGTTTTCTACTCTTGTTTTTACATTGTTTTGTAAGTTTTTACATTATTTTGTAAGTTTTTTCAGTTTTGCTTTAAAATTGTTTATTTATTTATATTGCAATTGGTTTCTTATTAGGAAATGTGAATAATGAACCACCATATCCCTAGTTGGATCAACAAAATAAAAATGAAAACCCTCCCCAAGATGAAAATCAAAACCCTCCACAAGAAGAGCAAGAAATTTCGCAACCTCCACCGATTGGAAGACCTCCTCCTAGCACCCAAGACAACATTTTGAATGAAATAGAAAGAGGGAAAATTATATGTCAAGTTGATATATATATATATATATATATATATATATAGAATAGGAAGAAAATAGGACCTATTCTTTGGCTATTGTTGAGGTTTAGGTTGAGACTTCAATTTAGGCTTAGGTTTCAGTTGAGTTACAGCTAAAACTTGAGATTGAAGCTAAGGTTGAGATTGAAGTGGAGATATAGATTGAACCACATGCTTCACTTGATTAACAACATGATTAAGATAATCAATCTTTGAATCATACACAATATCCATAGAACATGGTTAAGTAATAGTATTAGTGTCGTATGTAGGTAAAGGATTCATATAGATTTGCAAATTTTGATTAGGAGAAACAAATTTATTTCCACTACCATCAAAATTATCAATAGATGAAGCATTAGAATCAATTAAGTTATGAAACTTATGGGGTAAGTCCACACAGTTGTGGTGCTAAAAACTTGACACACAAATTATTATTTTTTAAATTCACAAAGTGCATGCACACTATAGCACGTACATTCTTTGTGCGATCATAAATATTTTTATATGGGCTAAAAACCCATGACCCATTTCATTATTTTTTGTTTTCACATTCTTTCTCCTCAACAACGCACATGTGGGTTGCAAAATTTGAAGAATTTTCTCACTCGACTCTCAAAATGCCTTCTTGTCACCAAAGATCAAGATTGGGATCACGTACTATGTTTTCTACTCTTCTTTTTGGATTGTTTTATATGTTTTTACATTGTTTTGTAAGTTTTTACATTATTTTGTAGGGTTTTTCAGTTTTGCTTTAGAATTGTTTATTTATTTAGATTGCAATTGGTTTCTTATCAGAAAATATGAATAATGAACAACCAAATCCCCAGCCAGATCAACAAAATCAAAATGAAAACCTTCCATAAGCTCCAAATCAAAACCCTCCACAAGAAGAGAAAGAAATTCTACAACCTCCATTAATTGGAAGACCTCTTCCCAAGAAATTTTTTTGAATGAAATAGAAGGAGGGAAAATTATGTGTCAAGTTGATATATATATATATATATATATATATATATATATATATATATATATATATATATATATATATAGGAAGAAAACTGGACCTATTCTTTGGCTATTATCGAGGTTTAGGTTGAGGCTTCAATTTAGGCTTAGGTTTTAGTTGAGTTAGAGCTAAGATTTGAGATTGAAGTCGCAGTTGAGACTGAGGTGGAGATACAAATTAAACCACATGCTCCACTTGATTAACAACATGATTAAGATCATCCATCTTTGAATCATACACAATATCCATAGAAGATGGTTAAGTAATAGTATTAGTATCATATGTAGGTAAAGGATTCATATAGATTTGTAAATTTTGATTAGGAGGAGAAACAAATTTATTCCCACTACCATCAAAATTATCAATAGATAAAACATTAGAATCAATTAAGTTATGAACCTTATAGAGTAAGTGCACCAAGTTGTGGTGCCAAAAACATGACACACAAAATTTTTTCTTTAAATTCACAAAGTGCATGTGTGCTATAGTGTGTACACGCTTTGTGAAATCATAAATATTTTTATATGGGCTGTAAACCCGTGACCCATTTCATTATTTTTTGTTTTCATGTTGTTTTTCCTCAACAACATGCATGTCAGTTGCAAAAGTTGAAGAATTTTGTCACTTGCCTCCTCAAAATGCCTCCTTGTCACTGAAGATCAAGATCAAGATCATGTAGTATGTTTTCTACTCTTGTTTTTGCATTGTTTTGTAAGTTTTTACATTATTTTGTAGGTTTTTTTAGTTTTACTTTAAAATTGTTTATTTATTTAGATTGTAATTTGTTTCTTATTAGGAAATGTGAATAATGAACTGCCAAATCCCCAACTGGATCAACAAACTCAAATTGAAAACACTCTAGAAGATCCAAATCAAAACCCTCCATAAGATGAAAATCAAAATCCTCCACAAGAAGAGAAAGAAATTCTACAACCTCCATTGTTTGGAAGACCTCCTCTTGGCACCTAAGAAAACACTTTGAATGAAATAGAAAGAGGGAAAATTGAATTAGAAGCACTCATTGGTAGGTTAAAAGCTTGTGGACAAACCAATCCGATGAGAGCACAATTGGCATCTTCCCTTGAATCTATTATGACCCATGTAGCATCTATTAGTGGTCAGTTGGATATTTGACATGTTAAGAGGGATGAAAAAAGAAGATATTATGAAAGAAAATTATCATATAAAGATGTAAAAAAAAAGGGAAATACCAAAAGGTAGCATGTGTGCATTGTTTAAAAAGCTTGGAGAACAAGACATTGTTCAACATACAACTAAAAGCTTCCCCATCCATTGGTGCATACATGATGATATTAGAAATAACTTTTTGGATAGATTGTGGATGGTCATTGATGCCCCTCCTTGCAATAATCATGAGGTTCCAATGTATTTCTTAAAGAAATTGTATTATGAATTTGTCCTTGGGGTGATCCCCAATTATTTTGATATATTAGAATCTCAAGGTAGAGGTGGGGGTTCATCATTTGAGAGGTCAGGTGCACATCGTGAACCTAATGTAGTTAGGGCACCTGTTGTTAAGCCACAAGGTGAGCATATGATTATTCCTTCAGTTGTGAAGAAACATGTATAAAGAAGCACTCTAGGGACTATCAGTGCTTTGACGCAAACCCTCATTGATTGTGCTAGTCCATTAGTTGAGGAGGAGCCTTCTGTGTGTTGCATTCACATGTGCACATCATGTGGATTCTTATGCACATTTGGTAGTCATGCTAGAGATGGTATGGATGATGAGCTAGTCATTGATGAGTTCCTGAGTGACACATTTGGCATTGACACATAGGTAAATTACAATTATAATAAACTAATTTGATCAAATTTCATATGTATAGTGAATCACTAATTAATTAGCATGTATTGACATTGTTCAAAATTTAGGGTAAGAGTGTTGCTAGCCCTAGAATAGATTCCATGGCCCCATTTTTCATCTCATCGATGAGTCAAGAGGTATGTATCGATTTAATCATTTAAATTAATAAATATATTTATTAAGTAATCATATGAAGGATTGAAAAAAAATTATGCATGTGCATCAATTCTCTATTGGACCATCAACATTCACAAGGGACTCTAAGCCTAGGCATGATACGAGCTTTGTAGAGGTACATTTGTTTCATGTTAATTTAATTCATTTGATTATATTTGTTTCATGTTTCATGTTACATGTAAATTTTATTATATGAAATGCAACTGTTGATGTCTGAGACTCCTCCTCATCTTTGTCAGTCCATCGATCATGGAGTTGCTGCAGCGATGGCTAATTCAGAGCCATTGACTGAGGTAGGAAATAATTTTCTTGGTTTTAGTTTTAGTTTATAATATTTAGTATCAAAATTTTAAATGTTATTTATAAGTGATTATATTGATTAAATTTTTGTAGGGCCTTATTACACTTGATTGTCTGCAAGCCTTTGAGGTGGATGTACAAAGTGACTATTTGATGGCAGTAAGAAAATAATTATTTTTGTCTGTACATATATTTGATTTCAATGTATAGTAATTATTGATTCATATCTACTTTTTTTGTATCAGCTCGAGTTAGAGAAGAGCCTAAACAAGAGGATGAGCGAGCGTGTGAGGAAGACCCCATCATCCCCATTATTTCCCTCCACACAATGATCAAAGACCTCTAGGGATTTGTTTCCTTCCCCTCATGGGAAGGAGAAAATATAGTTGATAGACACACATGTATAGGCATTAGTGAACATATATGTTGGATTTTATGTCAGTGGACATATTCGATATACATTTGATGTATTTATGACATTTTATATTTGATGTATGACATATATTTGATGCATGAAATTATTAGAATTATGAAATTATTGGTTAATATATGATATTTTTTTTCATGTATGATATTATTGGTTATCATAATATATTATATGTCTATTAATGTATAACATTATTGGTTATCATAATATATTATATGTTTGTTCATATATGACATTATTGGTTATCATAATATATTATATGTCCTTTCATGTACGACATTATTGGTTATCATAATATATATCTTATTTTTCTTGTTTACATTTTAAGTACATTTTATTTATTTCATTTTAATGTAAATTGCATCCAAAATGATGTAGAGTGCTCACACCAAAAGCTAGTGGATTCCCAACAAGAACACTTTTAAGGAAAACTACCTTTCCCACCTTCCTAAGTGTCTTCAAAGACTCTTTCCAACTTGGTTACAACATTAAACAAACTTCTACCCAACTTTACAAAACTACTTGATCACTTCCCCTATTCAAGGCTTGGGAAGCAATAAGAGAAAAATGAGTAAATTTGAGAAATAGATCATAATCAACTTCTTTCTTCAAAACTAACATGTTAGACACTTCAAGGAACACCTAATAACTATCTCACAAACTTCAGTCTTTCATCTATTTCATCCTTCCAAGATATTCTTCAACATCCTATGAGTGAAAATAATCTTCCAACATCCTATGACTGTATTTTCTTTGCAACAACATGTAATTTACTGATTTTCGGACAACTCTTCACAAAGGGAAGTGATTATGTTTCAAACCCATGAAATGGCTATTAAGACAACTAAGAAGATCCTTAACATCTTCCACTAACTCCATTTGATGATAACATGCAGCTAAAGTGGTGTTTCATTCTGAAAAAGTATGAGTTTGTTGTTCCAAATAGGAAGTAATGATATTTGACAATAAATCAATGATCCTATATACAAGTTTAACATCAGCAGTGATTCCTTGCCATATAAAAAAAACTTAATAATCACCAAAACCTTATGCCTCCTCTTAATTCATAGAAGGTATTTTCATCATTTGACATCTATTCCAACTAATTACTAGTTGGTTTGATTGGTTACAAGTTTAATTTCAAGGTTTTCCAAAAAATTGCTAAAATTGCCAAAAAGTTACAACTTTTATTGCAAAATGCAATTTTTGCACTAACTATTTCTAGATCTTAACCAAGTGGTTTTTGGTAACACATATGATCTATATAAGGTTTAATAACTCTCAAAAAATTTATTGAGTCAACTTATTAACAAAAACAACAACAAAAAGAAAAATCATTAGGACTAAGGCAACTTGGGTTTATAGGTGACCTCAAGTTCCTTGACCTTATAAACAAGGATTACCTTATAACCATAAAAAAATAACATGTTCAAAATGGGGTGTATGATCACCCCTTTACCTTCTATCATGAGTTTCCATCATTGGATGAGATGACATATCCAGTTGCCATAGTCAAAGATCACTGCCTTATGACATTTCGTGACTCTTAGGGACGATTCAGTTTGGCATGCCCGAGAATATTTTAGTGCTCAATAGGATGGTAGGAGCTTGGGGATAGTTTTTAAACAACCACCTAGAGCTAATAGAATATATATTTTGATCCCATGATGAAAGGTGATAGAGATTTGGCAATTGGCAACTTTGTATTGGCCAACACTACAAGTTTTAGCATCACCCGAGATAGGGTCACAAAATTAAAATGGAATAAGATCTCCAAAAAGAGAGATATTTTATTGTAGGTCTCTATAACACAGTCTTGTAGCACTTGGAATCACATCCATACCTCACACGAGCTTGGAGATATGCCCTGTCAAAGATCCCTACCCTATGGCATTTAGTGACTTTTAGGGATGTTTCGGTTTGCATGCCTAAGAAAATTTAAGTGCTTAATGGGACAAAAGGATCTTGGAGCTAGTGTTTACCCCATAACCTTAAGTTAACATAATAGACAGTTCGATCCCATGGTGAACAGTGAGAGAGATTTGGTAGTTGGAAACTTTGTATTGGCCAACACTACAAGTTTCAGCATCACCCGAGATGGGGTTGCAAAATCAAAATGGAATAAGATCTCCACAGAGAGAGAGAGAGAGAGAGAGAGAGAGAGAGAGAGAGAGAGAGAGAGAGAGAGAGAGGTTATTGTAGGTCTCTACAACATAGTCCTCTAGCACCTAGAATTGCATCCATTCCTCACACAAGCTCTGAGATATGCCTCATCAAAGATCGCTATAATATGGCATTTAGTGACTCTTCGGGGTGTTTCGATTCAACATGCATAAGAACATTTGAGTACTCAATAAGACCAAACAAGCTTGGGGCTAGGGTTTATTTGGCCACTCGAAGCTAACAGAATAGACAATTCAATCCCACGATGAACGGTGAGGGAGATTAGGCAGTTAGCAACTTTATACTAGCCAACACTACAAGTTTTAGCATCACACAAGATGGAGTTGCAAAATCAAAATGGAATAAGATCTCCAAAAGGAGAGAGAGGTTATTGTAGGTCTCTACAACAGAATATTATAACACCTAGAATTGCATCCATACCTCACACGAGTTTTGAGATATGCCCCATCAAAGATTGCTACCATATGGCACTTAGTGACTCTTAGGGATGATTCAGTTTGACATACTTGAGAACATTTGAGTGCTCAATAAGACTGGATGAGCTTGGAATAGAGTTTACTAGACCACTCAGAGCTAACAGAATAGACAATTTAATCCCACAATGAACGGTGAGGGAGATTCGACAATTGAAAACTTTGTACTGGCCAACACTACAAGTTTTAGCATCACCTGAGATGGGGTCGCAAAATCAAAATGGAATTAGATCTCCAAAAAGAGAGACATTATTGTAAGTATCTACAACATGGTCCTATAACACCTAGAACTGCATCCATACCTCACACGAGCTCTATTATATGCCCCATCAAAGATTGCTTCCCTATGGCACTTAGTGACTCTTAGGGATGATTTAGTTTGGTGTGCCAGACAATATTTGACTTCTCAACAAGACATGATGAACTTGGGGCTAGGGTTTACCTAGCCACCCAGAGCTAATGAAATAGATAGTTCAATCCCACAACAAACAGTGGGGGAGATTCGGTAGTTGGCAACTTTGTACTGGCCAACACTACAAGTTTCAACATCACTTGAGATGCAGTTAAAAAATCAAAATGGAATAAGATCTTCAAAAATTAAGAGAGTTATGGTCCTATAGCACCTAGAATCACATCCATACCTTGCACAAGCTTCGAGATATGACTTGTCAAAGATCACTACCCTATGGAACTTAGTGACTCTTAGGAATGATTCAGTTCGGCATGCCTAAGAACATTCAAGCACTCAACAAGATAGGAAAATTTTTTGGCTAGGGTTTACCTAGCTAACTAGAGCTAACAGAATAGATAGTTTGATCCCATGACAAATGGTGAGGGAGATTCAGCAGTTGGCAACTTTGTATTGACCAAAACTGCAAGTTTTAGCATCACTCGAGATGGGGTGGCAAAATCAAAATAGAATAAGATCTCCAAAAAGAGAGAGTGGTTACTATAGGTCTTTGCAACATGGTCCTATCCATACCTCGCATGAGCTCCAAGATATGCCTCATCAAAGATTGCTGCCCTATGGCATTTAGTCACTCTTAGGGACGTTTTAGTTTGGCATTCCTGAGAATGTTTGTGCACTCAATGAGATAGGACAAGCTTGGGGCTAGGGTTTACCCAGCTACTCAGAGCTAACAAAATAGACATCTTGATCCCATGACAAATGGTGAGAGAGATATGAGTAAGATATGTATGCCTAGGTCACTTTGTGCAAGATATGAGCAAAAGTTGCTAATTAGGAAAAATTGGGTCTTTTTGAGTTTTTGGTCAGGATAGCCTAGGATTAGGTGTTTTTAGTTGTTTTTTAATAGTTTGGAACCTTTTCCAAGACCTAGAAGTGAAATCTAGTGAACTTTGCAAAAGTTGCACTTTTTGTGCAAAATTGCAAATGTTGTAAAAGTTGCTTAAAAATGAAAATCTGATTGGAAACCTTCTAACCTTAAAAAATATGTTTCCCATGCTCATATACCTAAGCATGGATAGTTACAACTTCCCAAACTTCCATTCACAACTTTTTTGCAAAAATTGCAAAAGTTGCTCAAGCAACTTTTTGAGCAACATTGCAACTTTTGAGCAATATTTTCTCTTTACATATTTAGGTCAAATGGGTCCATCTAGGACTATTCTAGGACCCTAGTTAAGATTCCTAGGACTTATTAGGTAACCAAATACTTTAGTTTCCCATGAATATTGAAAGGTTGTGAATAAGCAATCGGCTACCAGCTACAAATATTTCAAAGACATTGAAAATAATATATATTATTCTTTCAAGAAAAATGAGGTACCAATTTTGAAAATAAGATTGAAATGATTCCCATTAGTGGCATGACCAAGAACTACCTTTTTAATATAGAGACCAATAGTTGGCCTCACTCCCCATGCCTTCTCATTCCTACGGAGGAAAGCTTAATATACAGAGGAATTGCATCTACATCTATTAATTATACAAAGGAAGATATAGAAAACCTACTTAATAGAGAAATTAATATGAGAGAAAAGGACATTACAGAAGAAAATGGTTATCTTAGTGCCATCTAGGGTATGCCAATTACTTAGGATGAAGAGACAAAACCTACAACTATTGGGAAAGAGGGTACATGTACAAAGACACAAAATTTTCACATACAAAAGTAACAAGTGCTATAGAATTATCCAAGTAGCAATGTGAAGTGAAGCCTCAAATTGGCTCATTAGTAGGCAAAGAATCTGGTCACGCACTTCATTCCAGCACCACATATGTTTCAATTAAAAATTCCTATTCATCAATGGCCTTGCATTTACAAGACTTGGGAAGCTAGGATACTCAAGCTGGGCACGATCCCTCAAAGTTCTCATCAAAATATATTAACGATCTTAACAGAACAACAAAAAGCTCATTGCCACCTTTAAATGGAGACTTGAGTTTAAATGGAGATTACTAGTTCCCAAACATGTCCCAGTCAAGTAGATGATTGGTGCAGGAGCAACCATTCTAGACTCATCAAAGAAGACACCTAAGGATCCTCAATAGTTCACTTAGGATAGGTTGTGATGCAGCAGTGCACGGTGGAAGCTTCTAAAAGGCAAGACACTAGGCAATTAGACAAGGTTGGAATCCTTCAAATTTCCAAAAAAGAGGGTTTAGTGCTAGGACACTTATCACAAGCATCAATAATGAACTTATCATAGGTTATCACAACCCAAACAAGGAAGGGAACCTAATCACTAGGTTTGCCTAAGTTCAAAAGCACCAAAACATAAGGATTCTCCAAAAGCCTAATAAGGGAACATACCCCCAAACATGAATGAAAAGAGAATAGTAACCATGGAATGGAATAAAAACACACCTTAGATCTATTAAGGTTTGTATATAGTAGGTAAAGTGATTCTCTTGTGTCCAAACAACACTAATATATATAGTTACAATAGTTTGCCATTGAAAAGGCTAGTAGCCCTTCAAACTATAAATTGAAAATAATATGGAAAAACCCCACATGAATAAATAGTTTAAAGTGAGATTAAAAAACCCTTTTAGGACATATAGAACATATGTAAACCTCACAAATTGGAAGAGACTAGAAGCCACTACTGTAACAACGTTTGGAAAGTGTTGATAGGCCTAATTAGGATGCAGTTACACTATAGGTACCCTTTCACACATGCCAATATGCAAAAAAATTATTGGAACATCTAGGGGCATGTGAAACAAGTCCAAATCCAAAGTTATAGACCTTGGATCATGCTGGAGCAAAAGTTATAGTGACTGTGGTGAAATGTTGAATGGTGCATGTATTGAGCCATACACCTAGGGTATGGTGGAAAATTTCATTCCTTTCTTGGCCATCCATAAAAACTAAAAAATCATGAAGTACACTAATAGGGCTTTCATTCCACCAAGGGGCATCAAATTCCCATGGTGGAAAGTGCTAAAACAACAAGGCCTTAGGTGAAACCCTTGGTTTAATGTTGATTTCTAGGAACCTTTAACAAAACTTGAATAACTTGCAAAATACAAAGGATAAAAACATGAAACCAAGTGAAAATGAAAAGTAACTCACCCCTCTAACTCTTTGGGTCATTTCCACATATCCCAATATCCATACTAGTCTATACAACACTCTAAAATACAAAATTTTATAGGACAAATAGGTTATTTTATTGATTTCTTGCCAAAATAAGTACACCATGCCTATCACCCACCTTTAAGGGCTAATATAGGTTGTCCCCAATGATTAAAAGGTTAATTTAAACCAACTAGCCATTTGGGAAAGATTTTTTGAAAGATTAACAACTTTTTAAGAAGTTTCTCAAAAGTTGTCAAGCAACTTTGCATTTTTGTCCATTATTATGCCCCTAGTGACCAAACTTCGTCCAAGACTTTATTTTATGATCTGTAATGGATCTAAACATGAAAAAAATGAGAAATAACCATGAAAATATCTATTCCTAAGATATGGGATAATTTATGACCAATAGCTAGCCAAGGGCTTATAAATTTCCAATCCTGGAGCTATGTTCTTACAATGTGATCCAATGACCAATCGAATATTCCTAAGCATGGTTAGGAATCCAATCTAATGTTGCAAAATAAGAAACCTCTATTCCTATCCATCCTTGGGTTCTTTGGAATGTTTTATTAAACCCAAAAGGGTATCCAAATCCCTGGTCAAGTCACCATGTTGTTTGGAAGAATTCAAACTTATGCCTCATTCTCATTCTAGGAGGCCTACAAGCCAATGAATTGGTTTTCAAAGAAACTTGATGCCATAAGTTTTCTTTGATGAAATTAATCATTGATTCATGTTGATTAGGACCTAAATAGGCCATTTCAGTGATTGTAGGCTACCCCTAGTCTTTGTATCCAATTTTTGGGGTTTGATCCCTCTTTGGCTAAGGGAATCCATTAGTGCATTTTGAGTTTTTTGGTGCTCAGAACTTTGGTAGACCTAGTGATTAGGTTAGCTTGTATTGTGGGGTTGTGATAACCTTCCTATAAGCCCATCTCCATATCTGTGATAGGTATTTGGCACTAGGACCCTTCAACTTGGGTGTTGAGGGAATTTGAGAACTTCTACCACTCCTTGCAATTTGAAGACTTTTGTTGCCTACGGTTGTATCAATGAGAATGATTTTGCTTGAGTAAAGGGGATACTAGTTTATTAAGGTATCTTTATGATCCCACTTGCATTCAATTACTATTTTTTGAGTGGCTAGCTAGCTGCTTTGGTGTGGGATTTCTGTAATATATAATCTCCTCATAAAAGTACATGCCATTTTTTGTAAACATTTTCTATTGTATAAGATTAGTGAGCAATATCTAGAATGCCCATTTTTGGGACTAAAGAGAAAGAATTTTAAAACTATGAAAACAAGACAACAAATTGGTGAAAAGAGAAAGATTTTTAAAACTATGAAAAGAAAGACAATCAAACCAAACTTACTAAAAAAAATTGTTCTAAACAACCTAATCTACCATGGAAACTAGTACAGTCTACAAAAACAATGTCAAAAATGTCTTAAAACTAAAAAAATTAGTAATTTTGCCTTCAAATATCATGCTATAGCATGCTGACCATACACAATGATATTAACTTCTCTAATTTTAGGGTTTGGAAAGTCTTTATATCTCCTCCTAGGTCTTTCCCCTTCATCCTTATTGTTTGCATCGGCCTCCTTCAAATTTTAAAAGGCAAATCCACAATTTCTTGCAAAATTGCAATATAGAAACTTTTGCAATTTTTCTTACTTTCTCTTCTTAACACTTCTAACTTGTTATTTAGGCTATCCCTTAGCAATTCCATGCTAGGGACCCTTCCCTAAGCTAATGACTCATCCCTTAGGTTACTCATTTCTCTATGGCAAGGTATGCCTTGATTTTTAGTCCAAAATAGTGACTCTTCTAAGGACATTAAATGACATCCAATACCCTAACTACCACACCTAGGTCCAATGACCATTATTCTACTTACAAGGCTCACTTGGGCATAACACAACAAAAATGAAAAGGTGAGGGGCCTATGATCTCTCTCTCTCTCTCTCTCTCTCTCTCTCTCTCTCTCTCTCTCTCTCTCCCTATTCAATCTAATGAACCAACTAGATCTGCTCTATATTTTAATGTCTCAAGTATTGCCTTGTGGTCTAACTCATGAACTTTCCAAAGAGTCTTATTATGTGGTTTTCCACCATATTTTATCAAGTGGACATTTGATGCAACAACAAGGTTCTAATAATGAAGAATCTTCCTCTTTGTTTTCCATCCTTAAATAACCACAAGTTAGGGTTCTTCATAGAATATCATCTAAGCCATGTGTTGGTTACAACCACTGCACCGATATGGTACTCTAAATCTTCATCATCTATAACCGAGTGATCCAATTTTTGCTTGGCTTGGACACAATGACACAAATAATAATCTGTCTCTTCTTCATTGTCTTCAGGTGCAATAACAACAAAAACATGGCTTGCAGTGATACATGTACAAAAAATAGTCATTAATTCAAAAAATACTTAGGTAAAAGTTATAAAGTTACATATTGTAATTACAAAGATATATATATTACCAGGTTGCACTAGATCAGAAAACCAGTCAAATTCAATCGACAAATCCATCTCTACCATTTCCAGTGCTTGTGAGGGGATGATAGGTGTCAATTGGGTCCAAAACTCATATGTACCATTTGTCCACCAATTCAGTCAACTCACACTCATCCCAATTTTCCTCTACACATGATGGACAATATCATGCCATTTTTTGTGTGTGGATACTCCATGAACCTGCCTTCTAAAAGAGTGCAACTCACTTGATCCTATTAGTGTACAATAATCCTCATATGGTGCAATGTTAGTATTATCTATCAACCAAAAAAATTTACGAACCATAGACTCACCTTCCTTACCTGGACCCATTGCAGCATTACACCACTGGATGATGGATTTTGCATCTGTCAATATTGCTCCATCTTTGTACTTTAGTTCTTCACAAGCTAAGCCTCTTTTGATGCATACACCTGCACCATCATGCTCTCCCTTTCCATGACCAGCCTTTATGAAAGTCCACATATATTGAATTCTAGACAACCTATGCATCCTGCTCAACCAATAGAACATCCATGCATTCTTGAATTGAGATGTGCAATTGTCTAACCAAATAATGTGCTGATGATATGGTATGCCTCTGTTAGCCAAATCTCCATAAAATAGTTGAAAACAACCATGTACAAACCCCATAGAATGTGATCAATCATTCTTGATTTAAAAATGGTACTCCCTCAAAATCTTCCTGTCATCCTCTGTACTTGTAGATGAATGCATGAATGTTATGTGAACAAATATGGAAACCTATTGAGAAGTATAATACTTTGCTTGCACTTCATTTTGTGGTTGTAGTGCATAGTTCTCTGCAAAGTCTACAATCGAAACAGTGGTATCCAGTGGAAACATATCCTTGCACAAATTGAATTGTAAATCCAACCATCGAGCTCTATGTGTATGCCTTGCATACTCGTAAATAATCTTTTCATGAAAAATCTTCATGAACTCATACACTGGAATCTTTTCAATGAATAAATCACATCTTTTACCCTATTCCCATCTTTTAGAGCATATGTCACTGTCTTATATTTTTTGTAATCTAATATTTCATTTACAATTGCATGTGTCATATCCATATGTTCATAAGATGATAAAAGTTGCAAAGAACCATGTAATAAGCATGTACCATCCAAGCATGATGTCTTGTAAAATTGTTGGCCATCCCCTATTTCACTTAAAATGTTGGATATGAATTCCCTTGAAGATCTAGGTGGCTCATTCATGTCACAATCTTACAAAACAAACTTAGAATGCAAAAAACACACATATATGCCTAAAAACATCAAAATGGTTAGAAAATTCATTATATATCCTACAACAACAAGTTGTGCGTGTGTGATTTATCTTCACATAAAAAAGTTTACCCATCTCAAAAAATCTTTGACTTATTTGAATTTGAGGATACATACTAATAAATTTTGCAAAAAATTGTGTCCAAGTTGAGTCCAAAAAATTTTCTGCATATGGGTTGCAATTTTGGCTACCAATCCTCCTTCTTACAACATCTCTTTAATTAAGGGAAACATGTGTGTTATTTGTCCAAAAATCTTCAATCAATGATTTCAAATTTCTTTATCCTTTCATAGTAGTCTACACTTAAATGTCAATAACTCATTTTTTGTTGGATCTTCCAATCCTCACACCTTAGCATGGCTCTCCTTAGAGTACCTCTACCAATTTTTAATGTTTTACTTGTCTTTCTCATGAGCCAAGCTTTCTTCATTTGGGTACTTACTATTATCGATGTAAGTACTCATCTTGTGATATTACTATCTTTGGTGCATGAGTTAGAACCTACTTTATCATAAGCACTCATTAAATCCTTTACAATTCTTTTTTCATTTGAATCGTTCATTGTTAGTAGCCCAAGAATCTGCATGATAGGCCTAAATTTCAAATTCCTTATCATTTAAACAAATAATTAGCATTGACCTATAATATTTGATTATTCAAAGAATAATCTCCACATACGATTAACTTTTCTTTGACAAGTACGCTTGCTAATCTTGTCAAGCATTGATTTCAAAATGTTAGTATCAATATCAATCAAATATTTTGGTCTTCTAAAAAAAATTCTAGAAGGTGTTATAATCTCTTCCATTCCCTCAACATTTTAAACATCAACATAAGGTTGAGTGCTTTGCGTACCTTGAACCGAAGATGATGTGCCTTGGTAATAAGATGCAAAAGATGGAATATCACCTACTTGATATGTTGATGTTGTGACCTCAACATGACATGATGGAGTGTGTACATCATCAGATCTACAAATTAGCATCTCTTCAACATGAGATGATGATATGACTCTAACATTGGAAGATGGTGTAGCTTCACAATTCAATTGTCTTCTTGAGCATAATAGTCTCATTCGTTCTCTTTGTCTTTCCAATTCTTCCTCTTTGTTTTTTTGTATCGATGGTTCTTGTTCCTCTTGGAAAGACAATTCTTTATTATTTCTTTGTTCGCGTAGTAGTTTCATTTTATCTCTTTTAATTTCCAAATCTCTCTCCCTCTCTTTCGTTGTTTGAGTTTTTGGTTTCTTCCTTGGCATGATGATGATTTCTATACGTCAAATTATTCAAACATTTGAATTACTTACAATTTTTAAATTATAAATCATTCAAATAAATATACAAATTATAATTATTTCAATTAATACAAAATATATATTAAACAACTTGTCAAATTTCTAACCATTTCCAAATAACAATTCATTTAAACATACAAATTTCAATAAATTAACTATATATTACACATGTCAAAATGTAATTGAATTTGTCTCTATATAATAAAAATGAATATGGAAAAGGACTACACTAACCTTTTCTATAGAAAGAATATTCAAAAATCCTTCAAACAGTGTTTGCTAACTTCCAATAGCATGAAACTCATGTTTTCTATCGGAACAATAGAATACACAATAGACAAAAAGTAGAATATGGATCAATAGGGACCCAAACTTTCGTTATGACCATTTTTTGGTGTTTTCATATAGTGTGTATGCACTATAAAGCATGCACACACTATAGTGTGTATACACTATGTGAAAAATAATCTCTCCCTATCCCTCCATCCCCCATCCCCTACTCTCTCTCTCTCTCCCCCTATACTCTCTCTCACTCTCACTCTCCTCTCCCATCCCCTACTATCTCTCTCTCTCTCCTTACTCTCTCTCACTCTCTCTCCTCTCCCATCCCCTACTCTCTCTCACTCTCTCTCTCTCTCCTCTCCCATCCCCTACTCTCTCTCTCTCTCTCTCTCTCTCTCTCTCTCTCTCTCTCTCACTCTCCCTCACCCACTGCCTACTCTCTCTCTCTCTCACTCTATCTCCCAGCCCCTAATCTCTCTCTCTCTCTCTCTCTCTCTCTCTCTCTCTCTCTCTCTCCCTCTCACTCTCCCTCTCCCAATGCCTACTCTCTCTCACTCTCCCATCCCCTACTCTCTCTCTCATTCTCCCACTCCCCTACTCTCACTCTCCTCTCCCATCCCCTACTCTCTCTCACTCTCTCTCTCTCTCTCCTCTCCTATCCCCTACTCTCTCTCTCTCTCTCTCTCTCACTACTCTCTCTATCTATCTCCCTCTCTCATTGCCTACTCTCTTTCTCTGACTCTCTCTCCCATCCCTACTCTCTCTCTTGCTCTTGCTCTCCCACTGCCTACTCTCTCTCTCCCATCCCCTACTCACCACCTACTCTCTCTCACTCTCTCTCCCATCCCCTACTCTCTCTCTCATTCTCCCACCCCCCTACTCTCTCTCTCTCTCTCTCTCTCTCTCTCTCTCTCTCTCTCTCTCTCTCTCTCTCTCCCTCCTATTCCCTACTCTCTCTCTATCTATCTATCTCCCTTTCTCACTCCCTCTCCTATCGCCTACTCTCTCTCACACACACACTCTCTCCCATCCCCTACTCTCTCTCTCTCTCACTCTCCCTCTCCCTCTCCCACTGCCTACTCTCTCTCACATTCTATCCCCTAATGTCTCTCTCTCTCACTCTCACTCTCCCACTCCCTCTCCCACTACCTACTCTCTCTCTCATCCCCTACTCTCTCTCTCTCTCTCTCTCTCGCTCTCCCTCTCCCATTACCTACTCTCTCTCTCACTTCCTCTCCCATCCCCTACTCTCTCTCTCTTTATCTATCTCCCTCTCCCACTCTCTCTCTCTCTCTCTCTCTCTCTCTCTCTCTCTCTCTCTCCCCCATCCCCTACTCTCTCTCTCTCTCTCTCTCTCTCTCTCTCTCTCTCTCCTCTCTCTCTCTCTCTCTCTCTCTCCCATCCCCTACTCTCTCTCACTCTCCCTCTCCCACTACCTACTCTCTCTCTCTCTCACTGTCTCTCCCATCCCCCACTCTCTTTCTCTCGCTCTACCTCTCCTACTTCCTCTCACTAAATACTCTCTCTCTCACTCACTCTCCCTCTCCCACTCCCTCTCCTAGTGCCTACTCTCTCTCACTCTCTCTCTCCCATCCCCTACTCTCTCACACACACTCTCTCTCCCTCTCTACTCTCTCTCTCTCTCTCTCTCTCTCTCCCCCATCCCCTACTCTCACTCTCTGTTCCCATCCTGTACTCTCTCTCTGCCACCCCCCTACTCTCTCACACACTCTCACACTCTCTCCCATCCGCTACTCTCTCTCTCTCTCTCTCTCTCTCTCTCTCTCTCTCTCTCTCTCTCTCTCTCTCTCTCTCTCTTATACAAACTCCCATCCCCCTGTCTCTCTCTCTCCCTCTCCCACTCCTTCTCCTACCACCTACTCTCTCTCTCTCTCACATACTCTCTATCCCCTCTCCCATCCCCTACTCTCTCTTTCACACACACACACACACTCCCTCCTCTCTCTCTCTCACACACACACACACACACACTCACTCTCTCTCTCTCTCTCTCTCTCTCTCTCTCTCTCTCTCCCACTACCTACTCTCTCTCTCTCCCATCCCCTACTCTCTCTCTGTGCCACCCCCTACTCTCTCTCTCTCTCTCTGCCATCTCCTAATCTCTCTCTTGCTCTCTCTCCCCCTCTCCCATCCCCTACTCTCTCTCTCTCTCATACACACACACACACACACATCCCCTCTCTCCTCTCTCTCTCTTGCTCTCACTCTCCCACTCCCTCTCCCACCACCTACTTTCTCTCTCTCACTCTCTCTCCCCCATCCCCTACTCTGTCTCTCTCTCCCACCCCCTACTCTCTCTCTCTCTCTCTCTCTCTCTCTCTCTCTCTCTCCCCCACCCCTTTCTCTCTCTCTCACTCTCTCTCCCATCCCCTCTCTCTTTCTCACTCTCCCTCTCCCACTACCTACTCTCTCTCTCATATCCCCTACTTTCTCTCTCTCTCACACTCTCTCTCACTCTCCCTCTCCCACTGCCTACTCTCTCTCTCTCTCTCTCTCTCTCTCCCCCACCCCCTACTCTCTCTATCTCACTCTCTCTCTCCCTCTCTACTCTCTCTCTCTCTCTCCCATCCCCTACTCTCTTTTTGCCACCCCCTACGCTCCCTCTCCCATCCCCTACTCTCTCTCATCCCCTACTCTCTCTTTCTCTCTCTCTATCCCTCTCTCTCTATCCCAACTTCTTTGATACCCTACTCTCTCTCTCTCTCTCTCTCTCTCTCTCTCTCTCTCTCTATTTCTCTCTCCCTCCCTCTCTCCCTATCCCACCTCCTACTTTCTTCCCATCTTCTAATCTCTCTCATTCTCTACCCTCTCTGCCTCTCTTTTTCCCTCTTTATTGAAATTTAGGTCTTAATATTGCGTGCACACTAAAGTGCGTCTGCACTATTAAGACCCAAATTTAAGAAAAACTTTAAATAGCGTGTGTGCCTTATAGCACACATGTGCTATAGTGTGCACATGCTATTCAAAGCTTTGCATTCTACCAAGCCTAAGGCTTGGTTTTTCCTTGGGGATCCAACCCAAAGGTTTGAAGTCTCTAAACTAGTCTAAGATGTGTTTTTCTGCAAACATACAAAAAATGATTGATTTATCTTGTGTTCTCTCCTTCAAGTTTCCTCGTGGTTGTGCATTGATAAAATCAAGTTACATGACATTGTAGGTCTCTGTGTTTTATTTTTTATTTGAACTATTTCAAGTCTTTCAACTATAATTTCTTTTGAATGTATGTCCATTTCTTCTCAAAAACCAACATGTACTAATTGGGCTGTAAATTTGATAAGAAGAATCTTATCTTTAATATCCTTTTGCAAATTTGAAATAAACATATGTTGAATATCAATATCAAGAATAGGATAGAAAATTTGAGCATGTAAATGCTTAAATTTACCAATAAATTCAGTCAATTTTTCTTTAGAATTTTGTTTACAATGCATCAAATCCATCAAAGACACTTGGAGTCCAATGTCGGTTTGAAATTTTTGAATAAAAGCATTAGCAAGTTGAGGAAATGAATTAATAGAATAAGGTGTCAAGGAACAGAACCATTGTAAAGCCTTGTCACAAAAAGTTTGAGCAAACAACTTAGCTAAAATCCTATGATCATGAGCATAATCACTACAAATGATTTCAAATATTTTAACATGATGAATAGGGTCTCCCTTACCATTATAATTCTCAAGATGAGGAATATCAGCTTGTTGAGGAATGAGTATGAATAATATCCTGAGACAAAGGACTTCTCATGTCACAAGTAGGAATACTAAACTTGTTTTGAGTCAAGGATGCAAGTTATTGTTGTAAAAATGACACAGTTTGAGCCAAAATAATTAATGTGGAATCATGAGAGGAAATAGGAGGAATAGCAACATTAGAAACACAAGGTAAAGTGTAAGAAGTTGCAAGAATGAAAGACACAATTGGAGGAACACTAGGAAATATAGTTGGCAGAGGAGTAGAATAAGTAAAAGGAATATTATGATATGAAGGTTGTGATATAGGAAGGGACACGGGAGGAAAACTCATAGGGATAGAGGGAACCATCATAATCACCAAAGGAGTATAGGTAGGAACACTAGGGAAAGGAACAAAAGAAGGTTCTACGCTAGTGATAGGAGGAATCAACCCTAAATCTTGAGCTTCTTGAGCTAAAGGTTTAATATTGGAATGCACAAGGTGAGTAATACCACACAAGAGATTAACACCTTGGTCACTATCACAAAGAACTTTCTTAAGATCCTCTATAGCTTGAATAGAATCTTGACTATGGTTTTCTTGAATAAGCCAATTACCATTTTATCAAGTTCAGTTGAAAGATTTTGGACTTGTTCAGGAGGAAATCTTAAAGCATCATCCTCATCATGAGATGAGTGAGAAGAATTTTGCTCCATAAGAGGATTAGAATTAGGAAGAATCAAAGTCTCATCTAGAATCCTAAGGAAAGGAGAAGAAGACTCTGGCTCAAAGGTACCCATAAGTCTATGACTGTGTCTAACCCTAAGATTAGAAGTAGGACTATAAGTAATAAGGCTCATAGACCAATACAATGCAAATGAACTAAACTAATAAAACATAAAGCATAAATATTTTTGAATTTTTGAATTTTAAACTAAATCTAATCTTAATGTAAGAAAATACCTAACAAATATGAAATGAAATCTAACATCACAAAACACAATAGGACATCTAATTCTATAAAAGAAAAGAGGGTATGTGTGTCAAATTCACCAAAATAAATAGAAAGAAAATAAGGCCTATCCTTAACCCAAATTCCCAAAAGGAATGATCCAAATTGATTAACCACAAGGAAGTGATCAATGCACAAATAAATCAAGCAATGGAGAATATGAAGAAAAGAATAGATCCTATGGTCTTTCTATTTGAGAAGTATTTGCTTAAATCTTGAAATAAATAAAAGACAAATACTAATCTTGAAGTAGGATAAATCTAGAAAATGATGATTTTTGATGTCTGTGTACAATTTTGGGGATCTCTACAATTTCAATGAAAAGGGTATCCAAATTTGCTCTTCAATTCATTGTTCTACACCTATATTTGCAAGAAAAATGGTTTGTTTGTTTGGATGGGGGCTTTGCCTTGGTGAGAGCCCATTTTTGAATCAACCTTAAAATATAGTTAAAATTGCAATATGTATAAACAAAGTAAATGGAACTATTCACCTTGCTTATATTGAAATCCTTGTGGAGGATTCAAATCCTTGAATCCACAATTACGGATGCTCCAAACGAATGTAGAAATGTATGTAGGATGTCTCAAATTAATGACATTAGATTTTCAACACCAATCTTCAATATATCTTTGCATAGGAAAAGTCTTGGATGAATATGGATGGAGAAATCTTCAACAAGAGGGCTTCATAGAGATTGAATCCTTTAATAGATAACAATGAACCTCCTTGATGAATTGGATCTTGAATTCTTGAACACTTGAATGCTTAGTAGATCTTCATTCATAGAATAATGGATGTAGGAAGCTAATGATTCATCTGATATCATAATGCATCTTAGAGAAAAATAAGAGGAGGCTTCCTTATATAGAGATCTAGAGCAAAAACTCCCAGAGAAGGCCGACATGGGAGCATTAAATACCAATTAACCTTAACCCCTAGAAATAGACCTAGATTAAATGCAATTTAAGAATCTACCATTCTAAAACCTGAAATAGCAAACCCTGAAGTGGGAAAAAAAAACTTTCCAAAGCTCGATGTCTCAAAACTCCTAGAAATTGAAAATTGGACATCGGGTTAGTGATGAGGTTGACCCTTCCCTAGGTCAAGGATGAGTCAATCCTACCCTAGGCCAGGGTCAAGGTCATCCTTGATCTAGTTCAGGGTCAAAGTTGACCTTGACCCAGAAAGTCAAAGTCCTCAATTTCATAGAGAAAGTTGTCAGAAAGAGGTTGAAAATGGAGGAAGAGAAGCAGAACAAGGGAAAAACAACTAGATCCGTGAAAAGACTCATTCAAGGTGCTTGACATGACCCTAGACCACTTACTCAGAGGGCTAAACACTCTTAAAATGGAAGTGCTTCCATTTTAAGATGAAATATATATATATATATATGTATGCATATGTATATGTATATGTGTGTATATATATACAAACACATATACATATGCATATGCATATATGTATATATACACACACACACACACACATATGTACACATATATGTATACACATATGTATATATATACATGTGTGTGTGTGTGTGTATATATACATATATATACACCCACACACACAATAATTTAATAGTAAAATTATTTTAAAATTTTAATATATTATTAAGAATTTAATTATAATATTTAATTATTATTTTTAAATTACTCAAAGTTTAATCTCATAAATTGACATTCATAAATAACTAATAGTTACATTTATTACTAATACTTATTGCATAATAATAATTAATACTACAGTGTAGAGCAAGTAATCTGATTATTTTTCTTTTAATCTTCCCTGGAGACCATAACTTTTGCTTATACTTTTTGTTTACAATTCAAAATGCAAATGATAATTTTTTTAACAATTTTTTTCTTGAATAGCCCAAAAACTATTTCGCAATGGGAACTAGTTCTGTTGTTAGCAAAATGAAGCTGCCTCATTGTGTTTCTAATAACTATGGTTGGCTTTAGACCAACCACAAGGGTTTTCATTTGATGTCCACTCTTATTTTCTTTTGTTTGAACATGAGTAGAAAAATATCCCACTTAAGATCGGGATGAGTTACACATCACACACTAAGGCTTAATTCTTAGGCTAAAAGTGTTAAATAGTCAAAGTTGAATTATTTTTCCAAACTTAATTTCTTGCTTACTGTATGATGTTTAACGGTTAGTCTTTAGACCCCATACTTGAGCAATGTTACACTCTCCCAACTTCCAAAAAAAGAAATTAAGAAAGGATGTAAAGCTCATTGCACACCACTTCAAAGAAATACACATATTTAATATAGTAAGTAAACATATAAACAAAATATAAATCTCCAGAAAGATCGTAAAGTAATAATAATAATAAACAAATATTTTCCAATCTTCCTAGAGATCAAAAAACTTTCCAATAATAGAATATTTTACCCATTTCTAGCTTGTAACTATAAAGAAAAATTATGAAAATGCATTTAAAAGAATGTTGATGTGTATATTTAAAGCCAATCGTGCTTAAAGGCAATCCTAGTCGTAAAGTAGATGCACACTAATATTCAAACATAACTTTTGCAAATGAATGTAGTGCATGTTATTTGTCATCATGTTGTGGCCATCCTCTCACAAAAATATATAGTTGACTGGTCATCCTCTCACAAAAATGTACAGTTGACCAATTTTCAAAAGATTAAAAATATTATATTTTTTTTTGAAAATTTCAGCATTTGATCTTCATGATTTACATAGTTTGTAATTGAAAACAACAAAAAATTTAGAGAAAAGTCACTATGTTTTCGTGAATCTGGGAAAAAAAAGTTTGACTACTCATACTATTAAATACTCTTAGCCTAAAGTATCCTATGTTTTTGTGAATCTAGAAAAAAATTCTTCAGATAAATTTTGAAGCATCCCTACTTGTTTTGATTCATACTTTTGTCTATATAGTCAAACAACCTTAGTCTGCTTTTATAGGCTAATGAAGAACTTAGTGGAATACTTCAATAATTTTGTGGTTATCATTTTTGTTTTGCCTACTCATATTACAATTTGTTTACAGTTTGAAAGGGTATGATTAGTGTACAATCTACAATTTTATGCTTATTCATATATTTGTTTTATAATCAATGATGTCATTGAGTTATTTCTTAACAGATTTATTATAATATTTCTAACAGGGGCTTCTGAGTTTCAAGTTCACTACAAGAAAGTGATTTAGTACAAGAACATGTCAGAAAGTTAAAGTTATGAGTGGATTACTTCTTGAAAATTTCTCCATAGTATATAATGTAATTTTTTTTTTAACAATAATTGTCAAGTACAAGTCTAGTCACACTGGATGATTGGAGTACATTTATATTTATTTTTTTCCAATTTTTATAATGAGTTTACTTTGTAGTTTATCAGCGATAACTTTACAAATCATCATGTTTATAGTAAATTTGATAACCACTTATGTCATTATATGATGGGCTAAGTAAGAGAATAGAGAGAAGAAATCATTTGGTTTTATGTGCATAGGTGATGATATTACAAGGATAAAAATGTTGTTCTTGGAAATTACGAGAAGATCCTCATCTCTTTTTAGTTATGATATAGGTTGATCCTTAAATATTCCTTTATATAGTTTGATGGGATTTTTATAATGGTCATGTAAATGTAACAGACATTTGTTTGTTGGTGTAGTGCCTGGTGCTTACCCTATCAATATGATTCTTGGTCTCTCAATGGTAAATCATTTGGAGAGCCTAGGTATAGCAAGACATTTCAAACTTGAGATAAAAGAGGTTCTAGATGATGGCTATAGGTAATTGGGAGATATTTTCTAATTAATTGTAGTACATTTTATGAATTGATTTCCATATTGTTTGAAATAAATATTCCTCCTGGATAGATTTGGGATAGAGAATGAAATGGCGGAGGCAATGCCATCAGCATTAGATATAATGGCCATTTCTATCAGTTTTGGGATCTTGAGGTGGAATGGATGTGATGTGTCTCTGGGTTTTTTGAGAAAAAAAAACATCCTGCTTTCCTCAAAGTATGCTTTTGATTAAATCTCACATAAATTATTCTTTGTGAAGAATGCATGCTTCTTATGGCATTTGAAATATGTGAAATTTTGGGCATGTAGTTTCTAAGTCAAAGATTTATTATGTACTAGAGTTAGTGTGATTTTTGTCTTTCATTCCATTTTCATTTCCTATTAATTTGATATCAGCAAAAAACATGTAGATGTCTTTCTCAATTACCTGAGGGATAGTGACTTCCTACTCTCTCTAGAAAATATTAGCCAAGCTACTATAGCATTTTTGAATTTGTAAAAGGCATCTCAGATGATGTTCTCAAGTGAAAGAATTATTGAAGAAGCAAAATTTTTCTCCCAAAATTATCTTGAAAATATCAAGATGGGTGATCAAAGTAGAGTTCTCAAAGATCTTGAAATAGACATAATCAATTTATTCATTAGACTGCAAAGCACAAGTGTTAAATAGTCAAAATTTACTTTTTTTCAAACTTTATTTTCTCTTTAACATGTAATGTTTAAGAGTGACTATAAAGCACAACTATTTAAATTTATTTATGTCATTAGTCTTTGTGAGTCAATTTGTTCCTTACAGGCTAAGCATGCACTAGAACTCCCTTGAGAAAAGAGGGGTAAAAAATTATTAAGATAGAAAGAAATACAACAAGGAGAGCTCAATAAGGAGCTCGATCCTAAGCAACAAGATCATCAAATTCTTGCACCATCTCAAAGGAAAGTTGCCCTGCTTGAATAGTTTCTTGAAGAGAATGTGAGATCTTCCACCAAAGATGCAAAACACCAAGCCGAACATCTTGGAAGATTCGACGATTCCTCTCTCGCTAGATATGCCAAAGCATGAATGATGGGCCAACAATACAAGCAGCATGGAGAGTAGAAGACTTAGAGGGAGCATTGCCCAAGCAGGCCTAGAACTAGGGCAAAGAGGAAGCATGCCTACAAGAGAAACCCCAATCACTCTACCAAAGGTTCCATAGCTGAATAGAATAGGAGCAATGAAACAAAAGATGGGAGATAGACTCCTCCTCATTACCACACAAAACACAATAAGAGGGGCCCTGAAATCCATGTTTACAAATATTATCCCACGTAAGATAGTGATTGTGAGCCACTAGCCACATGAAACAATTGCACATGGACCAAGAAACTTTATTCCAACCTTGCTTCTACCACGAGACCTCAGAATCCCCAAATAATTGTCTAGTTATCTCCTAATACCTAGCAAAGACATGATATTTACCAGAAAAAGGTACCTCCCAAAGCCAAAACATCTAGACCTAGCAAAGAGAAACATGCTCTAGAGGCCAAAATCGAAGAAAGATCCTAAAGATCCACGTCTGTGCCTCCAGGAGGCCACTCAGAAGAATGCTTCCATCTGTAACCAACAATAGGTCCCAATTGACAAGAAGTCTTGTAATGAGCCACTTTATCCCATCTAGCAGCATGAAAAGAGTCACGAAGAGTCTAAAATTTAGGGTACATGGATAATATGGATGGGAATCCATCCCAAGCATCAGACCAAAACAAAGCCTCAAAACCTCCTTTACATATCCAGAACAGACCCTCTTGACTAACACTACACCTATCTTCAGAGTATGCCAAATCATTGAGCCACGACCTTCAAGAGGAAGTGTAGAAATAGAGCAAGGATCAGCACCATGAAAATATTTATGAGTGATAATACAAGTCCAAATTTGATGTTTTCCAGAGCACCATCACCAATAAATTTTAGCAGCCAACGCTTGACTACTCAAGAGAGTTGATCAAAGACCAAGACCACCCTCCTTGTTAGGCCTACAAACAGTCTCCCAACTAATCAAACTCCATTTAGTACTACACAAATTACCACTAGAAGTCTCTTGAATGGCTAGTTTGGAGAGAATAGAACATCTAATATTCATGAGATCATTTGGTTTTGATGATGTTTGGATTGGAAAGACCTCTTCTAGGTACTTTCAACTAGATCCCCATTTATTTATAACCCTTCACTTTTACCTTAAGTTTAAAATCTATATGCTTCTAGATGCCCTTTGAATTTTATTGTAGAATCCCATTTATAGGAAAGGACTTATTTTTATCTATAGCCAAAAAAGACTTCAATATCTGCCAAGCAGCTCAACAAGAGGATTTAAAAGGAGTTGGAAAAGTGGGTAGTTTTTTGAAATTACAAGAATAATAATACAACCATTGTTAAACTAAGAATTTGATAAGATTTTATGGTGGTTATAAATATTAATAGATGGAGTGTAGACTCTATACTTGGTGATCTACACTTTTCTTGAAAAAAGCTTGTAGCCTACTATTTCTCTACCACCTCAACACTTTTTAGCCCTAAAATGTGTACCACTTAGATTGTGTGGACTAAGAATGTTGTTCTCATTGACTAATAGATGACTTTTATGATATGGAAGGTTCCATTGAAGATATGCAATCCTTTGTTGAAGCTATGAAGAGGTAATCCTATTATAAATGATTTCAATGATCCAAACCATTTAAAAATTAGTTCTCATTACAAAAACCGTCACAAAGAAACAATAGGTATTGGACTATTAAAAGCTTTATTCTTATATCAACCTTAGATTCCTTAATCTATATATAAACATAGAGAAGAATCGCTAACTTTATTTGTTTCAAATGTTATGTAGGTGGGATCCAATAGTGATACGTAGTTGTTCACATAATGTTGAAATTTTGTTCACTACTATTTATAACACTGTGAATGATAGTTCTCAAGATGTCTTGAATTTCCAAGGCTAGGACATTAGCACTTAGTTAATAATTATCAATGGTCCCTTGGTCTACTAGTGAAGTTGAATGGCTCAGAAAGAGCCCACTAGGATCAAGTCTTGTTGAGTGCAAGGGTTTGACATCATAAGGGATGAGGTCAGGATTGTGTCCCCTCATAAGCTGCTTGCCTCATTGGGTTGCCTTATAGGTTTGAACCCTACATCGAAAATATAAAATCTTAATAATAAATTTTGTAGATAAATTTCTTGATAAAAAATAGGAGACAATAAAAAATTGAAAAAAATATTATGGAGCCATGTGTCTTCTTTTCTTAATAAGTAGTTGCTTCTTATTCCAAGCCCCTATTTGTTTCAAAGCTTATTTTTCAAGTTTAAGCAGTGGCTGCTCCAAAAGAAAAAGGGATAGATTTTGAATTAAGCATGATTTGCACTTAAGAAAACACATGGGGACATGGGATTAGGGGGAAATGCTTTTTATATCTATTTAAGATTGTCCAACGAGCATCCATAAATCTCAAGTACCCCTTTGATCACTTCTTCTTAAATACTTGGTCAAATGACTATTTGTCTAAATCGATGAATCGATGACAAAAATTAGTTAGCATAGTACACATAATCTACTTGAGCATTTTGATATTGCTTACTACTATAATTTAGTAAACTAATTAATTAATATTTTTTATTTTTTCTAATTTGTATATTTGATAATTTTTATTTCCTGTATACATAATTTTAAAGTGAGATTGAATTAGTAAAGATGCATTTCATAATCTATTATAGAAAGAAGAGAGAAGGAAAAGATAAAAGAATGACTAGGTCATGTAGTTTAATCTGAAATATTCAAGAAATATATCCACATTTAATTTATACTACGAGTTATGTAATATAACATCATGAAAAATGAAATCATGTGTCTCATATCTACCATTGTGCTAGAATACTAAAGGGTACTCTAATTGACAACAAATGTATTTATTTCTTAATGAAGATTATAAACTAATTTGAAAAGAAAATATTTTAAACAATGATATTGGCAAACACATTATCTTGATATATCATGTTAAACCTCGTTACTACATAAGAAAAAGACAAAAATTCAATGCAAATTCCTCTCTTGAATGAATGATATAACTATTCCCAAGGTTCTCTTAGGCTTTTTGTCAAGCACTTGGATAATTCAATTGAAGACTAATGTGATTACTCATGAGAAGACCTTTGCTAGTCTAAGAGAAAATTGTAGGGCTACAATCAGTAACAATGATACCAATTTTTCTTCGAATATTTTATGATATAATGTAAATCTATTGATACAATTTAATCTATCTCCTAGAAAGAGTTACTAATTTAACCAATTTTAAAGAAAAAAGTCACAAAGATGTTAGGGTATCTAATAAGAGCATAAGAACACTAGTAAATTTAGCCCTAAATTTTGATGAGAAAAGGTTGCACTTTTGACTAGAGTTGGTCGAATAGATGACTAAACCTGTCATCGATCTTTTTTTGTCAATTTTTCATCACACTCATTATGCATCAAAATTTTGACTTTAAAAAGGTTGACTTATCGACAAGAGGTTTGTCAATTTCCTTAGTCCACCTGAACTCTTATTTCTCATTTGTGTCCATCGTTGGTTGAAATTTTGATGAACACCCCTTAACCTTTTTGATGGTGAAGCCAAACCTTCGATGGCAAAAATGACCAATTAGTAACAAAATTGCAACCAAAATCCTTTCAATCTGTCATCGAAATTGCGACCAAGACCCCTTAATTTTCTATGGTGGTACCATACATTTGATGGAAAAGGAAAGAAATGTTTGTCAAAATTGAGAGCAATGGTTGGTAGAATTTTAGATGGGCTATGCCAATTACTGGAAAAGCTTTGCTCTCATAGGAGCCTTCTAAACTGCACAACATTTGATTCTAAAGCATAATTGCTTAGTCCATGAGACTTAGGGTATCGTGCACATTTCTACCTCCACACCATTTTTTCATTCATCACATTATTTATTTCACAAAAAAATGGGTAGGAGGAAGAAATGTGCATGATATCTTGAGTCTCCACCAAGCAATTATGCTTTAGAATCAAATTTTGTGTAGTTTAGAAGGCTCCTATGAGAGCAAAGCCTTTGTAATAATTGCCACAACCCATCTAAATTTTGGTTCTTGAGACACCATTGCTTGTGAAGACTATAGGGAAAAATAAAATTAGGAAAGAATTATTTATCAAGAATGAAAGCCAATAACACTAACTAATCTCTATTTTTTAAATAGATAAATGTGACAAAAAAACTTATAGTCCCAATCACATCATCATAAGAGCACATATATAACTATAACTCCTTATTTGGTTGCTTGTTGATCAATTCATTGGCAAGAGCATCCAGGACATAATATTAAAATGCAATCAATCACTGAGCCTATTAGCTCTTTCCTACCACCAAGTTTGGAACATAGTAACCTAGGATCTAACTATGTCTAAAAGCAACATAATTTACAAATATCCACAATCCAAATATTATCCCTTGATGTTTTCTTTAATGAAATTTTTTAACTCAACTATGTTATCACCCTAGATGTAATACCAAACTATCATTAGGCTAAAGACTACATCAAGATTTACAAATGCAACAAGAACTACCCAACCAAAGTAGAAAATGAAATGAAAAATTAACAATCTATCAATTGACACCTCTAGATGAAATATTTCTAGCAATTGAACTATACTATAGAAACAAAAATTGCCTTAAAATTGACACCTCACTAGTTGTAGTTCATTTGCATCCATAATGGCTTCACAAAAGTTGAAAGCTTACCATTTGTCAAGAACACAAAAGGCACTTTTAGTTTAGCTACATCAATAAAAGTAAAGTTATTTGAATGTTCAAAAAATGTGAAACTTCCACTTAATGAATACAAAAGCCATATCCTCAGTATACATCATCTTTGATGGAATATTAATAAGTGAATGATTTTCTCTAATAGCTCAAACTTATGCACAAAGAAGCACCATGCTCTTGAAGATATATATACATGTTACAAGACTAATATATCAAAAGGAGCATGGTGAGTGCAAGAGACTATCAATATTGATTATGGAGTTGCAGATAGGTAAGTGATAAACATAAAAAGGTAGTACAAGGAACCATTTTCCATGTTCTAATATGATGAACTACCTTGGAGCTGGTTCTGAACCTTGATTGCTTAATGTTGGATTTGATCCAATGGTACCCTTATTTGGAGGAGGTCCCACACCCCACTTTCCTTCTGATTCTGAAGGCTCAATGACATAAACTCCTCTGTCAGTCATTCCAAGAGCGAATTGATTTGATTCAGATGGATGTGATGCAATTACTAGAGGATAGACACTACATGAATAATCAAAGGATACATTTTGAGTTAAATCATAAAATACTTGGGGATCCATTTATCCATACATAACATAACTTTGCCTCCTTGGGACAACTTACCTATTCATACTTGAAGATAAACATGTAGAAGGTGCAATATGATAGTGTGGCCTCAAGCTCTCTACATCAAATACTCCAACGACACCATCACAATAGCCTGCAATTACGAGAAGGTTGTTGCATGAATATATTGCACTTGAAATGGGAGTAGATAGAGAATCATGAGGTATCCACTGTATTACAAACAAATGTGATATCAGTTTACACTCATGTAGAGAAGGTAGCTGATATCATTATCACTTACTAAATTTGAATTCTAAACTGTTGACATAGACTTACATAATGCAAACTTTCAAATTTAGAAGCATCATAAATAGCAAGCTCACTCTTGTGAACAACCAACAAGTAAACTTGATCATTATGGAACTATACTCTTGTATCCCCAACCAGTGGTGATGATCTTCCTATTTGCACTTGTAAAATTTTTGACTTTTGCTTCTCCCATCTATCAATGCTCTAGAAACAGAGCTGCTAGAACATTGACCAAACATTTACTAATTTGAATCTATAAACATGTAAATGTACAAAATGAGATGGCATTAATGGATATACAAAAATAAGACAAACCTAGGCATCAGCCCCAGTAGATATTGATACATTCAAAGTGTGTTAAAATGCCAAGCCTATACTTTTCTTTTGGTGGCCTTTAAGCTTCATTTTTACCTAGTTAGTTTAAACAAGATTTGAAAAGACACAAGTTAGAAGTCACCATTTTTAATGATGCACTAAATGAGTGAGCAAGAAAGAGACTCATTGATCACACCTCATCTACTCAGACATTGTATATCTAGATTATTGAATCTTCCATCCCAATTGTAATGATGTTATTATCCTAAGGGTGAAAAGCTAGAAAAGTAGCTATAGGAGGAGGTGCCATGAAGGTAGTCATAACTTTCTATAAACACTCATTGGCAAGCATGCCACAGAATATTTTCTCAAAAATTTGGTTGAAAAAAGGAAACAAAAAACTTGATAAGGAACCCAAGTAAGAATATAACTTCTAAATTGACTAGCTCAATAGCCATGTTGAAGAGGAACATATTTTCAAAAGATGCACCTTGAATGTCATCATATTGAACAAGAAAACCTTTCCACTAGACGCAGACATTACATAGGAATAATTCTTAGACAAATCTATGCAAGCATCACCTTCTTTTGGATTTGTAGCACTGATATCATTAGTCATCACAGTCCCACTAGTTGGCTACCACATTTTTGGTTGAGATTGTTAGTAGACTGTAGAGAATATCACTATCTTAGTCACTTAAAAGAAAATTTTCTAAGAAGCACATAGAAATTCTTTCCAAATTAAGAGCACCACCTTTCCAGATGGATTTCTCTCATTCTGTGGCCATTTCCACAGTTTGTGGAGTGCATTTGATGCCAATGCTAAAAGAGAAACACTAGAGTTGTTTTATATCAATCTTATAACCTATACAAAACAATAGGTGCTATCCTTGTAAATTTTGTTAAAACAATAAATGTGATTCTAAAGAAAACCTTGAATGATGCAAACTAGCTCATCAAACTTAGGAGGTAAGAAAAGGAATTGTTGAGGAAAAAAAGTCTGATTGATGATGTGGTTAATATTATTCATGATACCTTACATTCATATTTATGCATCTTTTGCCCTAGAACAATAAATGAAACTACTGACAGACTCATTCAAAGATCACTCTACACACCTTGAACAAAAAGCATAAGAGGTCATAATGAAGATGAATGATAAAAGGAAAGTTACGAGATGTAACAAGTGCACTAATGCTCATACCATGCTGCAAGAAAATCTAAAGAAGGTTAGAGTGTGTGTCAAGAATACTAAAAATCTATTCAAGTATAGTTTGAAATGGAAAGACTCTACCAAGCACATCAAAGCACAAATGGACTCAATTGAAACTCGTATTTTGCTAATGGACACATGATTTAGAGGAAGACAATGACGTCTCTCCTATTGTAGACTAGTCAACTTCATTCTCTACTAGATATATTAAAAGAGAAAACAAATCAAATTAAGAAAGAATTTTTTTTACTAAGGGAAGCAATTGATCAAATGATGGTGACTTTATCTTAGGTTTTGAAAGGCGCATAATAGATTGAGAAGAAAATGTAGAAAATAGGTAATGTTGATATTGCAAAAGATCTTTTCTTGCAATTTAATGTTAGAACAGGATTCTATCTTTAACCATTTCCTCATGGGGATCTACTTTTGGATTGTTGAAGATATAGTATAATGGCATATTACCTGACGTATAAGACCCAACTTTGGTGGTAAGACATTTTTGGATCTGTATATACACTAGCAAATGAGGAATATAGTTTTGATTTCTATTGTATTCATTTTTGGTGCATTCCCTAAGGGGGAATCGATAGGGATAGGGGAAGCTAATGTAAATATTGAAGTCATGAATTGTAAAGAAGGATATGTGGGTCTAGTTATAGATATGGATTTTCATATTACAGGGAGTAATGTATGGTAACAAGAAGTCCATACAATGTTTTAGAGGACACCCTTTGTCCTTGATGTCAAGGGGGGGAATATATGACATTGTGAAGAGTCCACAAGTGTTGTCATAAATGAAAAAGGGGTGTATTGATGCAAATATGTATGTTGGGTTGCCATTAATGTCAAACTTGTCATTGATGTCAACAATGGTCCAAAAGGTGTGTCAGCAGTATTTCTACTTGTTCTGAAGTGGTATAATGACAACAGTGCCTACACCAACGAGTTTTGGTTGTCACGATATCATAGCCAAATATCTACTTCAGATTGGCATTAGTTTAGAGTATAGCTCATCTAAATCATTCTTCAAATTTTGCATGTCTACTCACACAAGGTCCACATGGAGAAAGTAAGCTCTAGAAGTTCATGAACCTAGATTTTACTTATCTCCATACTCTCAATAGAAGATGGCAGACAAATTGATAGCAAAGATGTAGCAACAAAGGGATGATTTGGAGAAACATTATGAATGGATATAGGCTATAAGCATGAATCTAGATTAGAATGTCACATAATATCATACAAACAACAAAAACACCATAAACTTGTAATCATAGCATCATGATCATACCATCATATCATCATATGCTTCAAGTTCAACATCAAAATAATAAAATGTCAAATGATAAATCATAACATCAAGTTCAAGTAAAGGAAATAGAGCCTATATAACCATATTTTTTTGTCATACCTTTTTTGTAAGGAACTCAAAAATTAAACAAGTATGAACTGTAAGAGACTAAGAAAGAAGGAAAAGGTGTTACCTCAATAGGATGATAGTAATAATGAGACAAATAACCATGCAAACTAAATCCAAGGAGACCAGATCTAAACATCCCAGTTCATTCAAATTCAAAAATTGGTTTTCCTTCATAGCACTGTCAAGTCAACAACATGAGCATTATTTTGTGCCTAGAGTGTCATCAATGTTTTTAAATGTGGAATGAAATGGTTGAAAGTATCCATTTCTACCACATGCAAATTATTTTGAGATACAAACCTATGTAATCCAATCTCCTAAGGAATAGACAACACCACTTATTGCCATCTTTGCCAAAATAGGATTTTTCATAAAGCGATGTTAGAATAGTTACTAAAATGGTCATAAATTATGTTCTTATAGTAAAAGAATACTTTGACTTAAGAAAAAAACTACACAATATTAAAACATGACATTGTGCTTTAAAAAGTAAAAAGGTACTTGAAATGAAAAACTTCATTTGGACTTGCTAATTGGTTGTCACTATTAACTATAAGCTTATCTTTAAAGTTTGAGCTTCACTTGGTTTCAAGAATAGTTTAAATATTCTCTACTAAACAAGGCCAACCACATGAAGGTGGAAGCTCATTTGGCCCCCTCGCCGCCCCCGCCCCCCCCCCCCCCCAACATCACCTTAAATTCCCCATTAACATTTAATAACATTCATTCATTCATTGATTTTTGAAATATAACATTCAATCATTATAATCACATGATAACATTCATTAACACATAAAATTCATTAGCACACAACATTCATGAATAATTAATTAATACAAAATTCATTAACATGCAAAATTCATGAGTAAGTCATTCATGAATAATTCATTAACATGCAACATTCATGAATAAATCATTAACACATACAATTTATTAACACACAACAATCATTTCTTTTTGGCTTTCTTGCTTTTTTTCTCATGAAATTTCTAAGAGGAATATCAATGTCCTCATCATCCCCCTCCTCTACTATTTCTAATTGCAATGCATGTCTCCTCCTCATATCTTGAGGAACATGAGGCCACTACACCAGAGGGGGGTCCATTGCAATAACAAGTACTTCATGAGTTAAATTCACACCATTTTATATTAGTGAACTACGAGTTTTTATTTAAGTAAAAGAACTATAAATCAAAAAATGAATTTAAAAGAACAAAACGTAGATTTTTCTTTACCTGACTGTGTGACATGATCTACCTATTGATCAGTCTAAACATCCTTCGACACTCATTTAGCATGACATGATTCTATATCCTCTAAAATATACACAAAAAGGTTACACCAAGTTCAATTAAAGATGTTAAATTGTATTAATAATTACATAATTATTTTTAAATAGAAAATGAGCACCTCCATGGATGGTGAGATGCACATCAGGGGCTTCATGATGCAGCATATGATCTATGTCACGATTAATAGGTTGCATTGCAATGTCATGCACATTATTATCAAATAGATTGTTTCTCAAGTATTAAATTTTTAATATATTTTTTGGCATATTTACCTATGCACATGATGTAGGAGACTATTTGGTTGGGGCAATGGAAGCTTGTTGTAGGCATTCAACCATGACTACATAGCCTTGCTTGAAGGTAATTCTTTTGTGTTCTTCTGTGGCCTCCAGATTAAAATCAGCGCCCTACATTTTTTTATTAATTAACAAAAATACTTGCCTTGTATATATAGTTCTTCTCTACAATTCATTTACAACTACTTACAACTCATGCTTTCATTTTAGAATATCCCCCAGAGCCAAGTCTATGATGCCCAACCTTTTCCAGCCTGGCCTTTGTTGCCTTTGATGTGTCTTGCAACCTATGAAAAATTTGAAATATGTTAGATGATATAGATATGAAGATAAGTACTAATTAGTGCATTATTACATTAATGTACTAATAGTTAATACTATTGCATACCTTTGACCATCCCCTTTCTCCTTTGCATCCAAAATGAACTCATTTCATTCCCTCACTATAATAAAGGGAGGACGCTTGTACTTTGAGTTTAGGATGAGACTCTTTCTATATGAGTCCCTCACAACCTTAATATGTTTGCAATATTTTTGTAACATTTTCTTATGATCAAAAATATTAATACCAAACTCATGCTCGAAATCTTTGATAGGCTGATCTTTTAATTTTTTATCTTGAAAGTTCCACCTTTAAGAAAAAACACAAAATTGTTAGATATAGCTAGTAAAAGAAAAGACCCAAATGAAAGGAAAAATGTTGCACCAATTAATGATATGAAGAAAAAATAGTGGGATAAAATTAGTTCACTTATGATGTTTCACCTTGCACATATGGTGGGCCCAAATATTTGCAGTGTGAAGTCATAAAGCTTCTTATAAAATGTATTGTTTCCTGTAAAAAATGTCATGGGATAATCAATCCAAAGCTTCTTATTAATAGGTGAATGCATATTATAATATAAAAAATAATTATTTAAAGTACTTGGAATCTTAAGACATTTTAAAGACATTGAATCATCATTGTCAATCAACAACGATGTTTGCATAGCTCCCGTGCTAGAAACATGAGTAGTTCTAGGAAATGATGGTGAATTATGACCAATACATGCACTATGATCTGTATTTAGTGTAGCAGATGGTGCATCTCTTACCAATAAAAAAAAAATCCACTATGTGATGCACCCAAGATAAAAGTACAAATTATCAACTCATAATTAACACAAAACCAAATATAGAAAAAAAAGGATTTACCAACTGGATGTCCCCTTGTTGCTAACATTGTACTCGATAATCTCGTATGGATGTCTATCAACCTCGTAGGAGTCTCTTGCACTTGATGACCTGAACAATACATTGTTAGCAAAGAAATTCTAAAATAATAAAAGTAAGAGTTAACTTAAGAATTTTTTCAATGTTTGAAATAAAAAATTCCTTGTAACTTGTCAACTAAAAGATTATTTTACCAGTGGCAGTCAAAGTTCTGCTAGTACCAGCCTCACCGCATTGTTCTTGACCAGGTTTTGGATGAGTTGCCAAAAAATCCTGTAACAAGAACACATATTATATATTTTACTTTACAACATAAAAGATTATAAAATATAAATCTTTATTGAGCTTTTATTATAACCAAATATTCATTACTACTTACTTCATAATCACAAGCTTGCGCTCTCAAATCAAATAGCCTCTTCATCATCTCCTTGGATGGAATATTTGCTTCATCAAAAATTCTCATTATTTCTAAATTAATTTTTAAAATTTTTTTCTTCAACATAATTGTTACATTAGGTGTTTCTACAATATCATCATCAGAAGGGGTAGCTATTGGCTCTATACTTACTATAGGTGCTTTTCCTTATCATGAACATCAAATTGTGAGAGGAATATCAATAAAACTATCATAAAAACTCAAAAAATGTAAATAAAATAACATAATAATATAAAAAATTTCAACTATCTAATTTGTACAATGTCAATAAGGTTTACCCTTGCTAAAGAATGGGTGGGAGTAGCATCCTCATGGCCTCTATCGTGTGTGGGATCCATATCGTCCTATCACAAAGATTAAACATAAAAACTTTAGCTAACTGAAAGCAATAGAAAACAAAAAAAACTTATTAACAAAATGGTATATAGTACTTACAACCCTCATGATAGTAAATTTTTCTATATCTATGCGATTTAAATGGTAATCTATTAGTAGTTCTTCCCGTGCACCTATTGATTTTATTGCACAAACAAAAACTTCATTCCCCTCACACACCTCAAATATGCAATTGGGTTGTTTACTAGTTGAGGAAGGTCACGCACTATTTATAAAACCTGCAATATTACCTATTGCTTTTGGTCTCCCATGAAATCTTTTACTTTGACCATTTTCTTTCCATTGTATATAATTAGTTGATAGTGCTTACCTACACATACTTTTTTAATATTGAACAATCCACATCCAATCATTGTAATTGCAACATGGACCGACATACTTAAACAATTTGGCAACTTTTTTGTAACATATCTTTATCCCATCCATCAAAAATAGGCCCAAACCATGTAATGAGGATGGAGCAATGTGATATATCCTCTCATTAACACAAAAATCGGTATTAATTGGAGGTAGCTCATTGGGTACCCATTCTTTCTCAATGTGTGTGTATCGAAAGGGCATGTTGATGTCGCCTTTGGTCTCATCATCATAAGAACATGACCCCCCATTAGCAAGGAAAAATTGCATGCATTTATCAAAATTTTTTCTAATGTTTTGACCTCTAGTTGATGTCCCTATTTTAGCCATACTACATGTAGAGCTTTCATCTACCATTTCCTCATTTCCCTCATTCAATGTAGATAGATCTGACAAGTACATATTTGGTGGGTCCTACAATCTATCAAATGGAAATTTGATAATATTTAAATAATATATACAGAATAATCAAGTTGTGACTCATATGTGCAGTTCTTCTTTGTCTATATGTGAGAGATATAAAATGTAGTAAGTTGAAAGTGATTATATAATTATATTTCTATATAGACCTTCTTTTTCTATATATACATTATATGATTATATAATATTTCTATTTATAACATGCATGCTCAATGATAAACAAGAAGTATATAAGAAAATTATGTCTATTTATTGACTTATACCTATTGATCCATGTCACTGTGCATGATCTATGCCAAAGGGGTCAAATTTCTTGCATATGTTAATCATTTATCTTAAGTTAGCTAAAAATTACATGATATGTGTATACTAAAAATAACTTAGAAGATAACATGAATAATATGCAACATCTAAAACATGAACAAATTTACTTTATATATGGAATGCAAGATCGTCAATAGAAGGGGTGATGATGTCTATAGTCAATTGTCTGTTTGCAAAAAGGGTGATAATTGGACACAATATAAAAATTGGTAATTATAAATAACATATGTTCTAATCATTAGAATTGAAAACAACAAATATGTAATCAAATTTCATGCATATGTTAATCATTTATCTTAAGTTAGCTAAAATCTACATGATACGCGTATGCTATGAATAACTTAGAAGACAACATGAACAATATGCAACACCGTAAACATGAACAAATTTACCTTATATATGGAATGCAAGATCATCAACAGAAGGGGTGATGATGTTTGTAGTCAATCGCCCATTTGCAAAAAGGGTGACAATCAAACACAATATAAATATTCATGGTAATTATAAATAACATATATTGTAATCATTAGAATTGAACACAATAAATATGTAATCATTACAGTTGAAAACAATAAATCATGTCAATCATTTCATTGATCATTTCAATTATGTCATTGATCATCATCATCATCATCACCATCATCATCGCCATCATCACCATCATCATCGCCATCATCATCGCCATCATCACCATCATCACCATCACCATCACCATCATCATCATCATCACCATCATCATCATCATCATCATCACCATCATCATTATCACCATTATCTTGATTTTCATCATCTGCTTCTTCATCATCTTCAATATCTTCTTCTTCCATAACATTATACTTTATCGGCCTTCCTCTTGGATCGTGTCTAACAAAAAATGACCAACCTTGTTTATGTAGAACCTTTGAGTAAAAAAATTTCTTACATTGGCTTGGAAGAACATAGGGCTCATCTTCAACTAGCTTAAATGACCTTGTATTAATCATTGTAAATACATTATCATGTTGAATAACCATTCTATTTGGATCATTTTGATTTAATCGTAACCTATACCTAATGATGAATAGAACTACTTTGAAGGAGTTAAAGTCGCACTCAATTATATCATCCAAGATGCCATAGTATTGATTTTGAGATTGTTGAAGATGCATGTCATTTCTAGATGATATATTGGTGACCTTGAAAACTGTAGTTATCCTAGAATCACAAGTTTTCTTTGTGTCATCCAACTTTTTTATGCAAAATTTGTGGCCATGATAGTACATAGCATTGTGGTGCTTGACCTATAATTTTTGAAGCATGTGTAAATTATTTGTATCATGAGTTGATAAAAAAAATATGTCAAGTTATGATTATTAATAAATTTCTACATATCTCTCCACCTCTTAAACACTATAGTAGATCAACTACCATCTGCGTAACATTGGAATCTCCATTACGATGAGCTTCTGTAACCAATTGAGAAACACCTTCCCATGTTAATCAGCAACCATTTCATTGACATCATTTAATCCATAACATCATCCAATCAAGATTGTTCACAATTTACAAATGTATTGCATCCCACTCTCGACCACCTGTATAAAAATAAATACACCAATTATAAATAACTTATATCAAATATTTATAAGAATTAATAAACAACAATAACATCTTAGATTTACCTCTCAGTTTCCTCGATCTACCTTTTCCCATCAAGTACTCCCCTTCAAATTTGTTAATTGAGTTGGGATCCCAAATACGAGCTGCATGGATCTTTGTTGCAAACTAAGGAAGATATTCACTAATGTACACCATGGTCTGGTATACTATATATCCCTCCACCATAGAACCCTCGGGATGTTCTCTATCTTGAACCAAGCCTTTAAAAAAATTTAAGTGCCTCTCAACCATGCACATTGACCTGGTTGGTATAGGTCCAAACAATTCAATCTCCTCAACATGATGTATGAGGTAGTGTTCTTATGCAATGAAGAAACTTGGAGGTAGACACTTTTTCATTTCACACATAAGAAGAGGAATTTTTCTCTTTTAATATTTTATATCCTCTTTATTGATTTCTTTAGATGAAAACCACCTCATGTATTTTTCAAGATCACATATAACATGTTTGACATTGTTGGCAAAGTGGTGTGGGAGAGATAGAGGTAGAACATACTACAATATTTGTAAAATGATCTTGTTAATATTTTTATAAAAGAATGCAATTAAAACTAGCAGTATACAAATATATAGTGAATACAAAATAACATGAATAACCTTAATAAATGTATACCAATCGTGTGTTTTTAACCTTGGCCCAAATTAACTTTTCTTTGATATGAGATTGTTTATGTTCCTAGAAAATCCTATGGGAAATCATTTTTTTTTATGACCTCTTTTATATCATTGCTCTGCTGCTATGAAAATAACCTACTAAGGGCACTTGTATCAATCTAGTCTCCATTCTTATTTGATCGAATGCCATTTTTCTTTGCATGGTTGGATTCTTCAATGTCACTACAAGTTTTGACAATTTGGTCTTTGGCATGCCTTCCATCCAAGATTTTCCATAATGTCTCTATTACATTCTTTCCAATATGCATAGGATAAAACAAATGCATAATTGGGAGTTTCTCATAGTATGAAAATCTAGTAAATTGTGTAGGATAAATTTTTAGTCCTTTTGGAAGTTGGTCATTGATGCCTTGACGACCTTCACAAACATCAATTACATCATCAGTAAACAAAACACAATATCAAAATATAAATTTGAAACAAAAACCATCAGATGGAATGATATTACCTCAACAATTTATTTTATTGTATGCCAACTTCCATAGGTGAGGTGTCATTCTGTATGGCTTTGATGTAGTCTCTTCTTTCCCATTGAAAAGATGTTTTATGGTAATTCGGTACTTATGATTTCTATGCAGACAGTGTCTATTCTCATCAAACACCTACTTTCTTAAACTTTTTGAATAACAAGATTTTTTCTTTGGACCACAAACTGGATATCCAAATTTTCCCTTTGTCTAAAGACCTACAAGATCATGTATAATTGGATTAAATGTGTTACCTTTGTGTTATCACTATAACATACCAAAAAAGAGGTGTTAAGAAGAGAACATACCACAAAAATGTGTTAGCCCAGGGGCATCATGCATTGTCCATACAAGCATTGCATGAAATTGAAATTGTCTTTGTCCTATTAGTCTATAGATGTCATACATAACACCATCAACTCTTTGATAAGGGGTTCAATATATACATTGATATCTTTAACTTGATACTTACCTAGTTGAATAAACAAAAATATTACATAATTATTATGACCATTTTGATGGATTAGTAATAATAAATTAATTTAGATGACCATTAAATGAAAAAATACTTGCAAAAATTAGTGTCAACATTATGTGCTCTCTCTTTATGGACAACCAAGGAGGTATGTTATTGTTGATAACAAAAATAGGCCACACCAAGTAAGTAGATCTCATCTCTCCAAAAGGATTGACAGGGTCTACTACTAATGAAAGCTTGAGATTGTGAGGTTCTTCTGTAAAGTGTGGCCATTTTTCCTCTATTTCCTTAAATGCCAAACCATCTACAAGCATTCAGATAATGTCATCTTGAATTCTATTGCATGCATGGTAATCCATAAATTGTGCCAAGCTATTGCACCTAAATAATTGTTGTAGACGTGGAATAATGGGAATATGTTGAAGAACCTTGTGAGACACCTTTTTTTGTTAATCGATCTGATTGATATCTACTAGTATGACAAATAGGGCATTGTGTTGCAAATTCATGCTATTTATGATATATAATATGATTGTTCAGACATGCATGTATTGTTTGATACTCCATTCCAATATCTTTCATGATGGCAGATAATTCTTGGTACAAGCAAGGTAGAATGTTTGATGGTGGTAACAAACTCTCACCTATCAACCTATGACCAAAAATATAATTTGTTAATTTCAAGAATATTAATTGCTATATGAACCCAATGTTAATTGTAAGGGAACTATGAGAAAAATAATGAAAGAAGATGACATACCTTAACATATGTCTCATTGCTACGTTGGATAAATCATTCATAACCTTCAAGTTTACCAACAACAATACAGTAGCAAGAAGAGTTGTTTTGGAGCCTTCATATAAGGACTCGTGTGCCTTCTCAAGTATAGGTACATCAAGCTCTACGTCAACATCACCATCATCATCATCATCATCTTGATCATTGTGATCTTCATCATTGTGGTCTTCTTCCATGGTATCATTACCTTCTACTTCAATATTCACACCTCCATGTTCCCTCATTTGGAAATTCACATTCTCTAAATTATCATGGTCTATAACATGAAACTTAGGGACATTGACCTATATGAAAATGATGACCTTATATTATCCATGACCATGGTGTCATCATCAAATCATGTCTTATGCAATTTATAAATTATTAAAATACATACCAATGGATGATATTCACTTCCCCCTTCAATGTGACCATGTTGCCTACAATGTTCCTCAGTTGTTTTGATTAGATATCTTTGAGTCTTTAAGCCCTTACAAATTTTGCAAGGACAATAACATTTTCCATCGCCTTTTCTTTTTAAGTTAGACCACAGTCTAGCAATTGTCTCCCTATTTTTTTGTGAATTGATATCGTCAGACATGGTCTTTCTTCAATGGAATGAATCATTGGTGGAAGAAGGATGATTTGTTTGCAACATGTAGATGGAGTAGTAAGAGGAAGACACATATAGAAATGTATACTAAAGCAAGGTAGATAGAAAGAGGTATAGATAGAGAGATAGATTGATAAAGAGATAAAGAAATATAAAAAATGAAAAGAAACAAATACTTAGTTGACATTCCATAACTCTACCTCTACATATTGCACTTGCTACATACAAGCACTTCCTGAGAAAATGGGCAACAATAGCCAAGAAGGGAATAGGAGAGTCCATTTGGGTCAAGAGGAGGATGCACAAAGTGACCAAGGGGAAAGAGGAAATGCTGATCCAGACAGAGGAGGGTCTCTAATGTTCAATAGAACCCTGCTGAAGACTATCATAGGGCAAGAACCTCCCTAAAAAAAGACATTATTCAGGACTCTTTGTAGCGTAAGAGGTAAGGTCTACAAAGTTATTGTAGGTTCTGGTTCAACTAATAATATAGCCTCAGTAGAAATGGTAGAGAAGCTTGGATTGAAGAAGTTGCCTCATCCTAATTCCCTTATAAGGTTTCATGGATAAATAAGGAGCAGCAAGTCATAGTAAATGAACAAGTTCATGTTCAATTTCAAATAGGGGAGTACAAAGACAAGATTGTCTGTGATGTTGTAGAAATGGATGCTTGCCACCTATTGTTAGGAAGGCCCAACAATTTGATGTCAATTATATAAATAAAATGCAATTGGTAGGCATAAGGCAAGATTCTATAACCTATACTGACATCCCCCTACCTATGCCAAAATGGGAGCTGCAGAGGTCACTAGGTTGCTGCCTTTTCATTTCAAATAAGGACGACACTTCATAAGTCAATAATGTGATAGTGCTAATAGTAAATTATAAGGAACAAATTAAAATAAATATTGATAAGTTAGAATGAGAAATAAATAAATAAAACAAGAGTTAGAAATTCAAAAAAATTGAATATTAATAGTTATATGCAAATTGGAGGGAAAATGAGTTTTAAGGCATAAAACAAATTGTAAACACTTATAACCACTTGGGGTTAGTTATGGAAGTTGGGAAAAATATTATAAACAACCTTTAATGCCTAGAAAATGGGGATGGTATGGACTGATAAAGTATTTTGAACGGACTATGAAGAAGAAGGCAATAATTTTTAAAAAAAGGTTTTCTTGCATTCTTGGTATCCATTTGGTGTGTTGTTGATTTTGAATCATTTATATGGCTCAAGAATATTGCATTTGATCATTTTGAATCACATTTATCTTCATTATATCAATTTTTGGAAAATTATATTGACTGATCTGTTACAGGTGTTGGGGTTTGCATTGATTTAGAAACATGAATTGTATAGTCTTTTATTGTCCTGTGTATGGTGAATCAATCATTAGTTAAGCCTAGAAGTGCTTGGAGAGGGTACATTGAGGAGGCCCTAGCCTTAAGGGCTTGTTGAAGACCAAATTGGGCCTTTGATAGTTGCAGAGACCTTAGGGTCATTTTGAGTTGATTTTTATTTGTTTGGAGTCATATTAGAAGACTACTAAAAGTTTCATAGTCGGGGGATAAATATAAGTTATATTTGCTTTGTTAAATGACCATCTTTTTTGAATTGTTGTCATCTATTCACCACCTATGTTGTCCTCTCTCTCTCTACATCATGTAACTTTAGCATGAGTTTGTGGTATCACTCTTTCCATAGACAAATATGAGTTAGATACAAAAATAGTGGCTAGTTAGGAAATAAAATTGGGATTCTTGATATGAGATATGCCCTCTAAATGAATTTCTTAAATAACTATTGACATAGGGTATGATAGAATCAAATTCATTTACTTCCTCAACATGTCTAGGTGGAAGGGTTTCCAATTGAGAATCTAGCAAGATACCTTTTGGTTTTTTCTATCTTCTCCTATATCTTCTTCTTTTCCTTTTTAGAGCTCCTTTCTCTTTCATGCAAAATCGAGTATTTTTTTCTCCTACTACTAGCTTTTCCTTGTGTCAATTCTGCCTCTTTTGATTCATCTATAGTCCTTAATATTGGACATTGATGGAGGAGCTAAGAAATATGTTTTGATTGTAAAAAAAATAGAGTTACTATTATTTGTTGTTTATCCTTCAACACCACTTCTTGTTTCTTCCAAATTGTTGATGACTCTTGAACTCTTTTAACTTTGAACTACTTTTGGAACTATCACTGTTCTCATGGAAAAGAGGTAGGCACAATTCATGTGTAACTAAGGTGACAGTATGAAAATTAATGGCTGAGTGGCAATAGAAGATATAAATTCAGGGATAGTTTCTGTAGTCACTCCTGTAGCACCATATTCTTCACACATTCACATATCAAATATATATACTAGGCTCTTGTGTGTCAACAATGCATAAACACTCGAATATGTCTCCTAGTCAATTCAAATTTACTTTGCATTATTATCGATGACTTACTTTCTATTTTCATTTCTTAATCTAGTTATTTAGTTATGCCACAACCTATTTTGAGTTATAAAATATGCCCACACTATTAGGTGCAAATGTTTTATTCAAAGTTTGAAACTTATAGGAATTGACATGCTCATTCAAAACCATGTAGCATATTCAACAATATCCTATTGTAAAGAAAAAATGTATCAAGATTAACATCAACACTAGAATATAAATTTACATCTTTTCTAAATCTGACAAATATAGTTCTCAGTATACCATTATCAAGCATAAGATCACCTTGAATAACATCATCTACTCGAAAATAGAGAAAAAACAAAAGGTAACCATAATATTTACTCATAATTTGAAAAACAAGATCACAAGTGCATATATATCAATGAAACTCCCAAATAAGATATAATTTACTAAAAGCATAAAGTTAGCAGAAAATATGAGATTTAAAATTTGCTAAGATAATTTATTTGTATAGTTAAATAATTCAAGTAAATTATATGTTCTAGTCTTCCACCAGTCAATAGTGCTATTATGATCCATGACAAACTTATGAAGTCTAAACTGTCAATAGTTAAATAGTTCATTAGGCAACAATACAGTTATGACAAATGCTACATTTATTTTAGTGCAAGACTTCCAAAATGATAGTACTGAATATAAGATGCAATTAATGATATTGACAGTTCACTTGTAAGAGTACCCTATTCCTTTATAGTTACTCTCTTTTCTAATGTTTAATGTGAATATTGCAAGAAGTTTCAAGGATAGTGTTATTCCTATTAATTGCCACAACTTTTGCAAGTTCATCTAAGGAGTTGGAATGCTCTACAGAAACACAGGCTGATAATTTGATAGCTTTAGATTTAGTTAGTATAGAGCAAATAGACTTTGGTGAAAGGTTGGATGTTACTCTCAATCTAAAGTACATGATAAAGTTTGTTTCAAATGAGTTCATTGATCAGGTTTGGATGTGTTGGGAATATGGCAAGAAATAATAGCATTCCAATTATAGATTTTGATCTATAGAAGATAGAAAATTTTCTACACAAAATTCAATGTAGTAGTACAACCCATTTTACATATCACACTATTAGTATGGTACCTCACCTTTAGAGTTATTATTTTTTCCCCCTATTTTACATATCACACTATTAGTATGGTACCTCAACTTACAAACCCTCCTATTTAGGCCCTCATAACTAGGGCTTCCTCAAACTACGCCTTCCCCCAATCAATGATTGTTTAAACAAGAAGGTATCATCAGAGATATCTTCCCCTAATCAAAGATGAAAAGAACAATGTAAACAGTCAAAAAATTTTTCAAATTTTTTTGCTTAGCAAACTACCCATTCCCATCCTTGCAAAATAGAAAAAGTTTTTTAATTTTTCAACTCACATATTCACCTATTTTTCAACTCTTTATCAAATCTTCAAACAAGGGTTTAAATTTTGCTTAAACAAAGGTAATTTTGTTTTTTTTAGGTCCAAATTTTGTTTATACATTAGCAAGTATCAAATTAGGGCTTCCCCAATGATTGAATATCTTTAATAGTGGGAGTGCTGCAATGTATGCTTGAAATACTCCTGATAGTTCGAGTTTAGGGCTACACTAGAAATTTGAAATGCTCCAAAATGTTACACTGGAAATCTGAAATGTAGCTTATTAGTGTAATTAATAATGTCTTCATAACAACATGTGGGTTAAAATGGAAAGACAAATCAAATTCGATAGTATGTTAAAACCTAGGGAATGAAAATTAAACTCATAAACGTGTTTAAACCTCATCCTCAACTATCACCTTGATAAGAAATATAAATTAAACCCTTAAAATTTGTAACCTAAATGTGCCCATACCAACCATAAGTAGAACACTAATTTCTTCCACAACTCCACTTTGATATAATACACTTTGGCCTCAATACCTGAAAAAACATAGAAAGGTTTTGAATCACCAGTGCAACAATGAAGCCACTTCACAAATGCCACATCAAAGTATAGTCTTGTTGTATGAAATGTAGAAGTAGATGACACCATTAGTACATGCAACCTCAGAACTTGAAAACATATAAACATTCTCTAGACATTGCTTAAGTGCAAGTAGAGATCATGATTGACATATTATCATGGACATCTCTAGACATTGCTTAAGTGCAAGTAGAGATCATGATTGACATATTTCTATGAACATATGTAGACATTGCTTAAGTGCAAGTAGAGATCATAGGAAATTTTTTTTTATGATACTATTATAGATGGCTAGAGAATATAATGTACATTGTGATAGTATTCATAACTTGGTGATAACATGATGATTTTTGTTATCTAACTTTTACTGATTTATTGCAATATTCTAATGGTGTATTTCTTCTCCCTTGCTAAAGAGGAAGTATTGATGTTTTAGCATCAGAAGAAGAAATTAATGTTTATCTGATGTATAAATCTGTATTTCTATTTAATAGATATAATGTTATTGCTGATGTTTATTCTATATTCATATGTGTGTGTGTGTGTGTGTGTGTGTGTGTGTGTGTGTGTGTGTGTGTGTGTAGACTAATATATATTTGCAAAACATTTCCTATTGGTAGTATGATTAACTGCATATTAAAGCAGTAAGGAAATCATTGTTTGTATTGGCACTTTAATATATGAGTTATCAGGCTTGTTAACTTGCATTGATATCAGACTACTTACTTTAGTTAGATTGTATTAACTAATGGGCAAATAGTCATGCCATCGAAGAGGCATGACTCTACATGGCCTTTGGCCACATATAGTCATGACTCTCTGCCTATATATTAAAGGGAGCAGGTCACTAGTGAAGGTCATGATCCAGTGATCTACAAGTATTATAATACTATTATTTCCAGTATATTATACAGACATCTAACTTGCAGTGACATACAACATTCAAGTTACATTCAGCATATAGATCAAAATGTTAGTGAATTACAAAAGGAAGATACTAAATCAAAATTAGTAAGAGATCATCATCATTGGAAGACATACTCTGCCCTTCTATAGTATAGGTAAGAGTTCCATTTCATTGTAGTTGTTTTGTCTATCAGAGATCCTAAAATTTAACAAGAGCAATGACACTAATAGTGAGTATAGTGATAGTAAGGATTGAAAGGATGGGTAGTCATTTCTAGGGCTAGCACAAGCACCACAATAGACAATTGCTATGGCTAGAGATGCTAGAGACCTTCCCTCTCCCATAGTTTTTACTAGAACTACTCGGAGGGGGAAGAGGAAGATGTACACTAGTTTCACATTATACTTGTCATTTGTATTTACTTATCCTTTTACAAAGAAAATTTTGTATTTGTAGTTTGCTTCGATGAATTATCAGAGATGATTGATGTTGCAAATTAAGGGAATTTAGAAGTTTGAGGTGGTGTTTGTGCAAATTGGTGAAGAATAAGGGGTTGGAGCATAGGTTGAAGAGAGAAGTGAGTTGAAGGATCATACACATTGTAGCCATGAGAGCTCAATGCTCATGTCAAGGATCATTTTTTGGGTCTATGGTGGGTTGCCTATTTGGATTTGATTCTAAGGAAGGCTATTCACTTGTAGATTTATTACCACAAATCTTCTTGGACTCCCAACTCATGCCAAGATGAGGCTCTGCCCAAGCTCAACTCATCAAGCCACCTAAATACTTGCAATAGAAAATGCCAATTAAATTCCATCCCATCATTTGGGTTCCTTTCCTTTTCATTAACTCCACTTTCGCAATTAGACAATGAGAGTGTAGTTTATTTTAATGTAATGAGGTGGGAGTATGTCGAATTGTGAATTTTGAGTAACGTGATATGTAGAACAATAAAAAATTGGCATTTGTGTGGCTATGATAGAGCCTTATGTGTTAACTCCTCCCTCCATATTTCCCCTTGTAAACTGTGACATCAAGAAAAAGGAATTGAAATTGTACACCATGAAATTGATTGTGAGTTGGCAAATAAAATGGTCAAGTAAGAAAACCAATGTAAAAATGGGAGACATCATAGACTGTAATAGGTAAAAGTGATGGAAGATTGATAGAGATGAAGATATATAAATATGGAGCATGTGAAGCAAAGAAAAGGGGTAGATAAAGAGAGAGGAGAAAGGGGAAGATAGATATAGGAAGTCGTGCATGCACACGCATGCACGTGCACGCACTCACACACAAGGGGGTGTGTGAGAGAGATATAAAGATAAATTTAATTAATTTGGTTTACTTAGTGACCATGGAATATGCAAAAAAAAATTTATTAAAATTCCTAGAAACTTTCAAACACATGCAATCGACATGTAGAAAGTCAGTCTCAAGAACATTTACATGCCTTCTCCTTAATTGTGTCAATAAGGGAGCTCTCCAAAAAAATGACATCCGCTATAACCTCATGGAAGGTAATTTTGCTAAAATTTTAGTTATTGTAAGATAATCAATATAATTTTATATTTAGATACAATAAAAATATTGTATCTACCTATATCTCTCCCTCTCCATCTTCAACTATAGCTTCCTCTTGATCTCTCTTCCCAATATCTATCTTTTTCACATCTCTCTCTCTCCCCTCTATTTCTTCAGGTATAAATGTCTAAATATCTCTCCCTTGATCCATCTATATCTCTCATCTCTCATTTATTTATCTTTATATTTATCTCGCTTTTCTTCCCTCCTTTTTATCTTTGTCTCTTTGGTGCAAGTAGGACTAATGAAGGCAAGGGAAGTCCACAATTGTTCAAGGGAAGCTAATACAAGGCAAGTTTCCAATTTCCCAATGGGCCAAGAAAGTAGGTAGAAGGATAATGGTACTCACAAATCTACCAAGCAACACAATCTCACCTACTTCTACTCCAACACACAAAGATTCACCAAACTTCAAGATGACTCTTCACCTTTCTATCACTCACTAGCACCCCCTTAGGATCTTTCAATACCTACACCTTCAAGGCACCCCCTAAGCATACCAAAGGTTTTAAGAAACTAAACCAACATAGAATTTCCCAAATTCAAGATTACAAGATTCATTTCAAAACCCCACAAGAAGAACTATTAATCCTACCTAAAAACATACCCAATTCAATTAGGCCTACATATCAAGTTTTTGGAAAATAACTTAAAAATCTTCTAAAAAATCTTCAAATCAAATTTAAAACTCTAATATGTGTTTGGGATTTCTCTAGGGTTCTAAAATTTCAAGTCTCTAAGCTAATGCTATGTCAGAAAACATAGGTGAGAACAATTTTTTGATGTACAAATATATGTATGTTTGGGCAACTCCAACCATGTATCATTTTTTATTGTGAGGTTTCAAATTTATTATATGTGAGAGTGTGATTTCATGAGATAGAATCATCATTTTTGTGAAGCTAGAGTATTGTGATTAATAGTGCAATTATAATTGATTCAAACTAAATATGGTTTCATGGTGTGAGGAAGATCGGTTCACAAAACCCTAAGATTAAGGGTTTTATTTTTCTCCAAGGATGTTGGTTGTAAGTTGATAAGAAAACTGAAAATAGGAATAAAGAATATCAAGATTGGAGTACTTCGCAGAATGTATCTTCATTCAAAACAAAATCCTTTCTGTTCTATTTTGAATGCTTACCTAATTTGCTTGATTTTTCATGGAACGATTCCCAGAAATGGCACCTAGAGGAATTCTAGGGTTACGTTGCTCACAAGGTTTACAAATGCTCCAACGTTAAATGCTCGAAGGATTTAGAGTGTTGGAAAAGTGAAATGCTCAACTGATATGGCACTCAAGTGAAATGCTCAATCGATTAGCCACTTTCTTTTTAATCTTTATGTTGTCATGTTGGTCGCAATTGAGATCAACACAAAATATAAAGAATTGGTTGCAATTATGACCAACACGAGCATGTATCAAAAAAAAAACAAAAGTTTCCTTTATAATGCGACCAACCAAGAAATTTATATTTGATTGGTCGACATTTAAGTTAGAAATTTGGGGTTAAATGTACCAGTGGAAAATTGTTGAAATTGAAAATGTAAATGGACATAAGCTATCAAAAAATTATTTTCCAAGTTAAACCATCTGGAAGATAAAGAAAAACCTACAAAAAAGAAGAAACTCACAATCTATACTTTTGCAGATGCAATCAACAAGGAAAATTATGAGCAAGTATGATGTATCAAAATTCATCAATTCATGAAGCTAAATTGTAGATGTACACATTGATGAGATAAATTTATCTTAATGTGCCAATAGAAAATATTTTCAAAGGCTAGTCACAAGAAGATAATCATGCCATAATAAATTCTAAGAAACCAATATCATAGGCAATAATTAAAATAAACACAATTGGCTCTTCAAAATTCATAAATTAGCAATGCTTAATTGATAAACTCACACAAATGGAAGGATTCTCACACCTTGAGTGAAATATTCAAATTGTGTATAACTTTATTGTAATAATTGTGGTTTGTAATTGCATTGTACAAATTGAGTTTATATAGTACTCAATTATAGGGTAAAATAAGATAAAATGCACACTTAGGATAAGGGCCCAAATAATAAAGTTTTCATGTGTATTAAAGTGGAATAGGTCTGACAATATTAATTTAAATTAGAAAAAGGTCATATAATATATACAAGAATGGGAAATAAAGAGTGTCAGGAGAGTGTAAAATAGAATTCTCTAATTAAAGGTGTATAAGCTAGGATGATACAACTATGTTGATCCTTACTATGTGGCATTCATTGGTTTACATGGGAACTCACTATTGTTAATGTTTGTAAAATCTCATGTGCAACTTTTTATTGTCTATGGTAGAAATATAATACTCTAGTATGGTTATTCTCCCTTATTAAATGGGGATAGGGGTAGTTAAAGTTTGATAAGCATGCATCCTTGTTTTAGGATTCCCTCTTCTTAATTCTAAGGTGCATCCTTAATGAGGATCGTATCCCTTTATTTTGAATATGTGTATCCCTTTAAAAATATTGAAATCCCTAATAAGGATCCCATTATATTTCTCTCATATTCATTAAAATGCTATCTTAGAAATGTGATAAAAATTTGAGGGGATATGATCATTCTAGTTATTTTTGTAGGTATTTTAAAAGGCCCTGTAGACCTTTTTCAATTATATACCCATGTGACCAAGGATACAAGGGCTAAAATTGTTTTCATTTTTTCATGTGGAAGAAATAGAGAAAATTTAATGTTAGAATTTTTATCTTAGCTATTCTAGATCTAGTGGAGAAAATCATTTGTTCCAAGAAGTTATCTATAAAAATCCCACACAAAACCTTCAAATGAAAGCACATTTAGGAAACCCTTTTGACCCTACATTTTTTTAATTACAAAAAAACCAATAAAAGTAGCATATATTCAAAACCTTTAAATATACAAAATACCAACCTTAGATTATGTGTTTCATTCATTTTAATACCCCAAATATTTCTTGTATATCCATGAGTTCAATATTGTACCAAATATATATACTCAACTTGAAAGATCACACCTCCCACAACTATGAAAGATTTGTACCACTTAATTGGAAATAATGCATTTAAAATCTAGTCTAAGATTCAATACATTTGCTACATAACCTCATTAGAGAAAAGCATGCATACAAGTGTATTGAATAACCATAATGGAAATAGATCAAATAGGGAAGTGAAAAGAGACCAAGAGATATACCCTAAAAATCCCTTAAGAGGGTTGAAAAAATTAACCTCCAAAAGCATTCATACTCCATCTACTATTCAACAAATAAATAACACAATGCACTTACTAAATTATATGAAAATTTTGGAAACATTGAGCCTTTTCATTACATCCTCGATGTGTTCAAATATGAAACCACACATCCTATGTCATGCTTCATATATACTCTCCTCAAAATGACTCAAAAGATGACAACATACTCACCCAACCTTAACCTCCAAACATCTGCTTGCTTTTGTAGACTCAAATCTCACATAATACAAAGACAAAGCAATGTCTCTCAAAGACATAAGAGTACATAATCATTGACTCCTCATTTAATATTGGATGTTAAGTTTTTACTTTATTAAATATTTTTCCTTAAATATTAAACAATTTCCATCTATCTTCCACATATAAAATAATCAATCCAATGTCTTAGTACAACATTACAAGTAGTCCCCAAATAATTACATAGCATGGCTATGCTATAATTGTCAAATTAAATAATCATTTAATTATAATTAAGTCATTTAAGAAAATGTTAGACAACACCAAATTCTAACATTAATCATTGGTAATTTGTATTCAAGAAGTTCTACGAAGCCATTTTATTTTTGCCCAACATTTTGTCAAAAAAATCTTTTGGGATTAACAGATGTGGCTCTTAAATTACTTTTGGATTATTATATAGAGGTATACTATTGGAAAAAGAGAGGTGTTTGAGGGTTTGAGTTCTATGGGATAGAGCAAGTGTAATAGAATCATTTTGAGAGTTGGGTTTTCTTCAATATTGATGTTTAACTTGGATCTAAGTTTGTTGCCAAATTAGGCAATAGACAATTTCTTGAAAGATAATCATTCTCTAGTTGAAAATAAAGAATGAATTTAAAATCTTATATTTATTTTACTTTCATTGTTTCATCATTATCCATAGTTCATTATTACAAATACTAAATAAATCTATTATAATCTTGGGGTTGTAAGTGTATCCTACGAGATCAATATTGTTGAAAGTTTTCTTTTATAATTGAATATATATCAAGGGTTTATAATCAAGGCTTAGTTGCATCCTTTAAGTTTTCCACCTAAAGAATAGACCTATAAGGATGAATAATCTTTCCCAAAGGTCAATTGTCATAACTAAAGTATATATCCATACTTTGTGAGGATTCATTAAACAAACTTTTAATATCAAAGATCATCATCCTAGGTTTAATAAAGAATAAAATGGAAAAGTTCTTGAAATCATTGTGTTAGTCTTTTCCAAAGTGTAGAAGATGTTGTAATCATTGTTGAAAAGTGTATTCTATGAGATCATTATTGTTGTTCACAAGTTTTTTATCATTTAACCTTGCTACCTAGAGAAGAGATCTCAAGTTAGATGAAATAATCTTTCACAAAGGCCAAGTGTCATAGCCGAAGTATATAGCCATAGTTTATGGGGATTCATTTAATAAGCTTTGATTGTTTTACTATTTTAAAGATATCAAAAATCATTCTCCTAAGCTTAATGAGGATCATCATGTAAAAGATGTATCGCTCTCCTACGATTAATGAAGATCATCATATAAAAGATGTTAAAATCATTGTATTGTTAGTATTTTCCAATTTGAAAACAAAGAAATAGATATTGTCTATTAGTCAAGAACTCTAAAATTAGAGTGAACACAAAGAAACCACCAAAAAACATATATATTTCAATTTACATCTCATACTCTAGATGATATAAAATCCTCTAGAATTAAGCATGAAAAAGAATTCAAATGTCTTAAAGAAGTGAAAACAAGCAACATATGGGCTCCACGTGCTCAATCATAATTTAGCGAGTAATTTAGTCAACAACATTACAAGTGTGTTTTATTTGAAAAGGAGGAACATTTCTTTAGAAGTCAAGAAAACAAAAAATAGCTTATCTACTTCAAGGTAGCAGAAAATAATAGGCACGTTTAAACCGTCCTCCATTAAAGTAAACTTTTCATGGAATAATTTCGTCCTCGAGCTGTAATGCTGCATTTTCCAGAGCAGAACAATAAAGCGTGGAAAACTTTCACTCGCCAGACCAATTCACAGACGATAGAAGGAAATATGTTCTGTTCGGGCAACTTTCAGATCGTAGCTTTGGTGTTTTGTTGCTGGAGATTTTGAGTGGGAGGAAAGCTCTTGATAGTATGTTGAATCTCCCTTCGATTACCTGGTTACAAATTGGGCATGGAGACTTGTGAAATCGGGGAAAACTTTGGATGTGATCGATAGTAGAATCCGTGAGATTGGGGCCGAGAGAGATGGAGAGGTTTATTTTAGTGGGCATTTTGTGCGCCTATGTTATTGTGGCATTTAGACCGAGTTAAGTGTTCTATTCATTCTTATGAGAGATGTTGTGTGAACCACTATTCATGAAACACGGGTAATGAGTATGGTTCAAAAAGCTATAAAATGAATTCTGATAGAAATATTACAACATTTTGATCATTTTAATTTGCTGATATGATTTCAAATATCCCATGGGTCTTAGTGTTTCACCTCTATGAACATCAACTAGATGCAATGAGTGCTTAGTGTTTCATTCATTCTCATGAGAGATGAGTTTGTGTGAATTACTACTCATGAAATATGCGTCAATGAGTTTAACTCAAAAAACCACACCGTTGAATTTTGATAGTAATATCACAATATTTTGATGATTTCAATTTGTTAATATGACTCCTATATAAAATTTCAACTTCCTTTCAATTAGCTTCGTCAAAGATGCATTAATTTACAAGGGAAAATGTTAGGAGAAAGATTCACAAGTCATGTATTCTAAATTTGTCTTTCAACATTTATATTCATGCATCTTTGGCCTATATTTAATTTCGAATTTTCATGTTTTTGTATCAATTTATTTGACAAGTATCATGTGGTTAGAGTTTAGAGTCATATTATCAAATGTGATACCACACCATCATGTTTTTTGTTTAGACATTCAAAAATATCCCTAAAAGAGTTAGACCAATAGTTATATGTTAAATTATGTTTTATTAGTGCACCGTGACATCATATAATTTGTTGTTTCTTAGATCTAAGGAATACATTTTATCAATTGTAAATTCTCTATTAACAATGACAACTTTAAGTCGCAACTATTGGTGCTATATATACATTTTTTCAATCAATAGAAGGCAAGTGCACATTTTATTAATATCAAAAATATTTGCAATACCTCATTCAAGTGCAGAAATAATTACTATGCTACAAATCCTCTTCCAACTTATCCATCCTTCCCCTTATTTCTTTTTTGAATGTGGAAGTATCACATAACTTCCTTAACAAATTATGTACATTTTGAGTAACTTTTTCTAAATTATTCACAAGATTTGACAACTCTACATGTTTGACATCAATCTCTATTGCTACCTTCTCTATAACTCTCTTCTCATATTTCCTTTCTAACTATTGCATTAATCTTTCATTTGCATCTATATCTGGGTCATTTATTTTTTCTACAATCTTAATCAATTTCTCAACAATGGGAGAATTCTCATCTAAATTATCAATAACAAATTAATCAAGAAATATATCTGAATATCATACATGACCTATTTTTGTGCTTGTTTTTGTTGATGTTCTCTTCTCAGCTCAACTTGCTTAGCCTTCCTAGCAAATAATTCACTCAATATCTTCATTTTCTCTTCTGTCAACTTTTACTTGTCCCAATAAGTTATTACAATTTCCTCATCAAGCATAATAGGTTTAGCTTGAAAAGAAATTGGAGATTGTACTCTTTTGTTCAAGTGGTCTTTTTTCCTGGAGTACTGGAGCTCGGTATTCAAGTACTTGCAAGCTTTTGTGTCTGTAGCTTCATACTTGGTCTCTAAGCCTGAACTCTTGTTTCTTTGGACTTCTTAGGCCCTTCACTCAATTTCTTCTCCTATTTAGGTTTGAGTTTTATTATAGAACTCTATTGTTATGGCTCCTATGTTACCTCAATTCAAGGTCTTGAGGCTTGCAACCTTTCTTTGCCAGTAGTAGATTCCTCTGCTTGATCATTTTGACCTTCAACTTTATGTTCTCCTTCTACATCTTTGTAACATTTCCCCATGTGGCTTCATCTATCTTTATTGTCTCTTCTGTAGTGACTGACCCACTTTGTTACTTGGAAACACTAGCCTGTACATCACCCTGGCTGACATCTTGACTTGATATAGCAATAGGGGTAGATGCAAGTTTAACCAACTATGTCTCAATCTTTAGATAATCTTTTATCTACACTAATATAGGATTAGAGTCCAGTAGCTTTGTGTGGACTAGAAATTGTATAGACTCGATTCAAACTTGACTCATTGGTTGTTGTGTTGACTCAATTATTTCTTTAACAGGACTAGTGTTAGCTGCATCATCAATTGTTATAGTCTTTGTCCTTCCTTCACTCAATTTCACTAGGTCATTGAATGTATCTCCTAGATTTTCCTGATCATCAAAATCTTCAATAGTGTCAAGCTCAACTTGACCACCCTCTTTCTCTTCCTCTTCCTTATCATCCTCATCATTAGGCATTAGGCCATATATCTTCTTCACATGATTTTACTAGCTTCAAAAATATTTTCTAATTTGTTTTTGAACACCAAATAAGCTCTCCTCTTTGGTACAAATTTTTTGGTGCATTCCCCCAAGGTTAAACTGATCTGACCTTTACTGAATTTATGCATTATTTAAGTCAATGTGGCTTCCCCTATTTTCCTTTCAATGGTTAGAGTTTGATTCCACTTATTATCAATCTTATTATATAACTCCTTGGGAATTAGCTTTCCTAACTCTATAGGCATGTGCTTAAAATTTATCATCATATCTATTATAGTCTCTTCTACTTTGGCCTTGTCTACTCTACTCGATTTTTCATATTTAATAAAGTGAAATCCTAATAAACCCGTGGTACTCCTAAGGTTATCAACTACAACTTTAAATTGACTCAAGTCATCAGACTCAATCCTCTCTACTTCTTCTTCTTCATTATCCTTCTTCACTACAAGTCTTCTTCTTGGTTTCTTCACTAATTTTCTTAGCTTCGCCTCTTCAATTGTTGTCTTTCTTTTTGTTGCACTTGACATTGGTGCAGGTTTTTTTTTTCACAATCTCTTTCTTCAGTGGCTCGACAACTACATTGATGGTTTCCTTGGATCTCTATCTTGTGATCCTAGATGGTGTGGTTGTTAGCTTAGTAGTCACCTTCTTCAAATCTTTCTTGACCTTGGGTTGAACCACAATAGTTTGTTTACCTTTGGTTGCCTTAGGCTTAGCAAGAACTAACTATTTACCTATTCCTTCTTGTCCTTCACCATGATCACCTTCATATTCATCCTCATTGCTAAGGTCTTCACCTTTTCCTTCTGTAATATGTAGTGATGTTTCACCAAATATGCCTTCTAAACTCTCTATTATTTTCTTTCTTTTCATATCCAACTTAGGAACCTTTTTTTTCATCAACATCTTAATTTTGGTTGTCTCATAGGTACCAAAAGGTTTAGCATTCTTGTCAATCTCCTCGACCAATAATGAAGTAATGGTTGTTGAAATTTCATCAATGTTTGCCTCATAATGAAGAGGTCTTAACCATGTAACTTGAGGAATAATAGATTAGACATATGTATAGTTAGTATCCATTAAGAAGCATATATCATCATAATATTAATCAATGACCAACTTAGGGATCCTAAACCTATTCTTCATCTTTTACTTAAAATTTTCAAAATATTCATCCATAACTCTTTCAAAATTATCACCTATTTGATTGATAAACTCACTGATTTGCTTGGTGATTGGTTTCTTCTTATCCTATACCACATCTTCTATTATGGAAACAAAATTTGGTACATAAAAGAATATATAAATGGTTAGAGTAATTAAGTATTTTCTTATTAATTAAATCAAATTAATTTAATTATTAAGTCACTTATTATCTCTAGTTAAGTTAAGCTAAACTTGAGGCATATAATTAATTAATTATTTTATTAATTATTATCGTGCAACCTAGGTTTTACCTTGTAAGATTTTGATCTCATTTATAAGTATGGTTTCTCTTTTTATTCATTCATTCACTTTTGATAATAGAAATTTCTCTTTTTTCTCATCAAGATTGGACATCTCATCTATGGATTTGGGAATCCAGCCTCCATAGCTTTTACTTCTTTCTTTCTGTGATAGGTGTTTGTATACAGGTGATTCTTCAAAGTTGTGGGGTTGATCTTTCATCAACTTCAACATGGTATAAAAGTTCCAAATCTTCATGCCCCTATTCTATTTATGAGAGGTTTGGCTTAGCTTTCAGATCTATACTTTTTCTTTCAAAGGGTTTTATTTTTAAGAGGTTTTTTGTATTGGATCTAGGGGTTCACTAATTTTGGATGAACTTCGAGAAAAAATAGACCTCATCATTGAGCTTGTAGCACCCAAAAAACCTTATTTTCATATAAGGCATGTCCAATTTGGACATAGTTGGAATCTAAGGCTAGAAAAATTGCTCTCAAATTGGCACATTTCCCAAGGTGGTGATCTATATAGTTTGGCACAAAAATTAGGGTTTTTTGGCACAAAAATATAGATTTGGGTACATAAATCAGGATTTTTTGGCATGGAAATCAAGGTGATATGTGAATGTTGGCACAAAAATTGAGGCACATTTGCACAAAAACTAATGCATGTTGGTACACAAATCAAGGCAAGTTGGCACAAAAACCTAGGCATGTTGGCACAAAAACTAAAGCATTTCACCTCTGCTTGTTGTTCTAACTCTATTTGGACCTACCTTCATGGTTTTACTCATATCTTGGGCATACAAACTCTATTGTTTGCAAACAAGATAGCACCAAAAAGATGATTCCGAGTCAAATGCATCGGTGTAGGATTTACTAGTAATATTTTCTAGAATGGTACCTATTTTTGCTATCAAAATGAGGGGTTCTATTTTGCACTTCGGGAGACATATCTTTAGCATCTGATCTTCAATTTGGGAATTCTTTATATCATTGGAAAGTTCTTTTGTACTCTTTCATTGATGTTGGTTGGTTTTCTAGATTCTACTCTCGGTACATTCTATTTGTTTTTTTACTTTTTTGCATTCTGGTGGATATCTTGGTTGTTTTAGGTCCAAGGATCAAATTTATTTCTTTATATGATTTTTCATGGTTTGTACTATCTCTTGTATCAGCCTTATATCTCTTTTGATCTTTGTTGACATACTTTTGTAGTATTTTTACAAACACACTAAGATAAAGTGTCACTCTATTGCATCTTAGAATCTTGTGCATCTTTGTGTTTTTTGTACTTGCACTACATTATAAAGTGCCTTGGGGGGTTTCATGTTGTCCATATTCACCATTTCCCTTTGTCAACTAAGTGTTCCTTCTACGACATTAGCCTCATGTTGTGTTGATGACACCTGCCATTATTGCACTCTTGATGCTCTTGATTCTTCTTTGTGCAAGAGATATTACATTCAATTTTAGTGTACATGCCTTACCTCTCAACATTATAGCAGGGTTATGTTGGTTCTATTTTTTTCTTAGTTTAATGGAGTGAGCTATGTATTCAATATTTGATCCTATGTATTAAGTGATTATAGTGGTTGGATACCTATGTATTTCGATGAGATGGATCATTTACCATATAGACATTCTTTCAATCCTATTTTTCGAGGCCATGAAGATACCTTCCATCCTCAATTGATTAGCTTTTTAGACTTAGTCTTCTCTATTTGGTCATGTTCTATACATTGGAGGTTCTTCAAATTAGCAGTTTGGCAATGTTTGTAGCTTCATGCTTTAGTGGTGTTCTTCATGATCATCCTTTTCTTCCTATCTTGTGGAACATCTCTTTTTGGAGTAGGGGTTTTCTCATGTGGTTTTCTCTATTTCTCCTCTTTTCAGAGATTTGGTTGTGCTTGAGTACCTCATCAGGCCTTGTTGATGGGACCCAAATTTACTTTCTGTAGTAGTTTCTAGGTTGTTAGCTACTTCCTAAGCTTATCTTAATGGGGGTATTAGAGAAATAAAGTATTTTTTATTGATTAAATCAAATTGATTTAAGTTTTAAGTCACTTATTATCTCTAGTTTACTTAAGATAAACTTGAGGCATATAATAATTAATTATTTTATTAATTACTATCATGCAACCTAGGCTTTACCTTTTAGGATTTTGATCTCCTTTATAAGGATGATCTCTCTTTGTATTCATTTATTCCCTTTTGATAATAGAAATTTCTCTTTTTTCTCATCAAAAGTGTATCATCTATGGAACTCACAATTCCAACCTCCATAGCTTTTACTTCTCTCTTTTTATAATAGGTGTTTGCATGTAGGTGATTCTTGGGAGTTGTGGGGTTGATCTTTTATCAACTTCAACATAAACAATGAGATAACTAAACCTACATGAGTTGTTCTTTGCCTTCTTTATGGCTCCTAGGTTCTTTGCTAACTAAGTAAGCTATATCTTGGCTAGATCATAGCTATGGTCTTTCTTAACAATCTTGTAACCCATGTCCACATCAACAGATGGCACATTGTTGAGTGAGCTCAACTAGTAGAACTTGTGTGATATCACCCTAACATCAAATTCAATCTCTAGATCCTTGATGGTGGTTATTTACATGCCTCTGTCATTCCATTTTTCCTAAGTATTTCTTTCAATCACATCTTTTCCTCGACAATGAATATTCTATACTCAATCCAAAATAGGGTATCATGTGACAAGATGGATGATTGTCTTTGTGATCTTCATTAGTCTATTCTCTAACCATAGTTTCATTTCATGAATGTGGCTCAACACAATCTTGATCCACTCTACCTTGAAAACCTTTGGAAAATTTAGGGCAAGAGTTAACCCTTTCTCGGTTGGTCACTTTATGTTCATCTTTCAATCTTTCATTATCACATAGTTTATCATACACACTCCTCAACTCAAAATCTCCAATTTCTCCAATCTTACACATGTAACATGATCTGACATTGTGAACCATAATAACCATTGGTAATTGATAGTGCTACAGAAGAATCTCCAATTAATGCAACTTTAGGATATGCCCTAAATTTTGGTGGAGGACAAGCTTTTTTTCAAACAATCCAAGCATTACTAACCTTCAATGCTACCTTCTTCTCACTTGGAGATGTAGTAGATGTCATTTCTTCAAATAGGGTTTTATTTCAAGACAACCTTTGCAACTCAGTGTCAACTCTATTACACACAACTTCTCACAACTCACTTAATATGCTGACAGCACACACTAAATCTTTAGTAACTTTGCACAAATTTTCTCTGCAATCATCTGTTTACTGAGCTCTTTAAATTCTTTAAATCCTACTGAATAAAATGATCTTCAAAATCCACTTGATAAGTTCAAATGATCAAATTTGGTCTCCATAAATGTTTTGTACATGAATTAGATGCATAACAGTTGTCTTAGCTAACTCAATGAAACTTGGCAAATAAACATCCTTCAGTTTCACTCGATCAATACTACAACTCAATTCATACTAACCAAACTTCCATACTTGCACTCGATCTTTACTATATCAAACTTATATGCATATAATGTTAGGAACTAATGTATGATTTATCAATTTGAAATATAGTTCCATACATACCTTATCATTTAGTTTGAGGTGGGGGAATCACATAATCCATTGGATTCGGCAACCATAGCTTCATCATTTGAACTACTACCTCCATTAGTTTTCATCTTTGAGTTTTGATTTATTTGGTTTCTCACTTCCTCTCTATTGACTTTAGCCTTTCCACTACTTTCATCATCATTATGTACTAGTGCTCAGTTCCTACATTCTCTTCTTAGATGACCAAGCTTCTGACAATAAAAAACATATTGGACCAAAACTTTTCTAATTCTTACCTCTGAAATGTACCTTCATGCAATTTTCTACAATATGCCCATTCTTTCCACAAAATTGACAAGTGATCCAAGTGGTGTAATCTCAACCTATAGTATTGTCTGCATTGCCTTGATTCTTAGGTGTCCAATTTAGTTTGGAATTATATTTTTAGTCTTGTTCCTTGTGAACATACTTTTGATATATATAATAGTAACCTTCAAATCTAGATCCCTTGCAGATTTTTGATCTACACTCATGTGCTTGGTGCCCATGCTTGTTGCAATTAGAACAATTCTTATTGAATTTGGGTTTATGGTTTGACTTACCACTTTTTCTCCTACAAAAATTTGATGTATGGCCTTCTTTTCCACAATGATAGAAAGTAGGCTTCTTGTTCTTTGGTTTTCCATTCACAATCCTTTTTCTTCTTTCTTGGATGATTCTCCTTGCTCGGCACCAGATAGGAATTTGCCATAGCCTAGTCTAGAAGTTTCATGAGGTCTCATTGGTGCATTCATCTATTCATTAAGTAATCTTATGGTCTCTTTAGGCTTATTTAACCTCTCAAAAAATTCCTTTTCAGCTCTCAATTTATTCACCAACCTGTCATTCTCAGATTTCAGATTTGCAATCTTTAGCTCCTTTCTTGCAATCTCATGATTTGCACTTAGTAACTAATTAACCATGTCAAACTGATTATTGATATATCTCATCAAGTCCTATATCCTTTTTTCTCTTGTCTTCATCAGCCATCACCTTGTCATCTTTAGCTTTCTTCTTTTGTTCCATGACTTTACATAGCCTTACTTTGTGCATCTCATGTTCTCTTTTTAGTGCTTTGATTGTTGGTATCTCTAACCATTGTTTTCTATTAGTGTCAACCACTTAGCCATTTACAAGGTAGAGTAAGATTCTCATCACTTGATCGAGCTACTCGAAAATGCTGAGTTATATAAATTAGATAGTATGTATTAAGCAATTCTATAGAAGTCAAGATATATGGTCATAGAGTAATTTTCTATATGTACTGAGCTCATCATTGACCGAGAGAGTTATTAGTGACCAAGTAAATTTCAAGTATATAAGTACTAGGTGATGTAATATGTGTTGAGAACGATATATGTTGAGCATTAGAAGGCTAACAAAGATTGAGCAACAACAATGCCGAGCATCAGAAATAGTAGAGGTCGAGCAATGCATAGTTTACATGAAAGTTAGGAATGGAACAAATTTTTAGGAAAAATGATTATTAGGCCAACTTGGAAGGTTTATTTAAGTTTTGAAGAAGTTGTTACAAAATATTTACATGACATGGATCGCATATCCCTATGTGTATGTTTAACAATTAGGATGAAGATGCAAAACACAAAACCATCTAGAATAATCTTTATGGATATCTTTAAATAGCGATGATCTTAACCTAGATCATAGTATAAGAGAATGATCAAAGAAGATCAGAGTATATGTGTGAATGTGATGCATTATACTATGAAGGATTGAGAAAATAAAAAGTCATTCAAGGGTTTTTCTATCATCTAATAGAGAAAGTGACAGTGAATGTGAAACAGAAAGACAAGTGTTATTATATCAGAGGAAAGGATCAGTTAGTAAGGAGGAGACTCAAAATCAGCTTGAAGAGAAAATCAAGAGTCAGGTACTAAATCATTTTTAATAGACTTAATAGAGTGGTCTTAATAGATCTTTGTAAATATCCTAATAGAATCCTTACTTAGTTGTAAGTGTCAAATCCTTTAACAAGGTGAAACCTAATAGTGTATTAAGTCTTTAACAAGATAGACTCCTCACAAAGTATATCATATTTTATGGCCAAACATTGTAGTCATAACTAGTTAACTTTATTACTGCAGTAGTAAAGATTTGTGGGTGTCATCCCCATCCCAATTTTATGTTCACCTTGGAGGGTTTCTGGGTAAAAAATATTGTGTTATGTGTTATTAATTTCATGCATGTGATTGAATTAATTTAAATGTTACAAGAAAGTTTACATAATTTATAGTTTTGCATGCACAAGTTATTGATAGATGTGGATGAATATGTGAAAAGTGTAAAAGTGATATAGATTCTGATTAAAAGAGAACATGAAATCCAATCGGTGGACTATGTGAAGTGACTGAACAAAGAAATAAAGATGAAAAAGACAAAAGGGTAATGGATAGTAGACTTGAAGAAAGGATATCAGATGTGCAGAAGCTCACAAATAGACAAATGGATCTGATGAATCAACTAATGATTGTAAATCAAAAATTGAATCACAAGGATGTGGAAATTGGAAACATGAAATCTCACAATGAGATATTGAAGAATGAACTAAAGAATGAGAAGGAGTCTATGGAGAAATTCAACAAAGCAAAGGAGCCAATGAAATATTTTGAAGAACTCATGAAGTTGTCAAGTTGTTCTAATAGGTCAAAACATTCATGCACTGAGAAAGGAGAATGTCTAGGAATGGAGAAATGAGAAATGCAAAGCCAAATGACAAACCAACATGCTATCACTTTGGAAAAATTGGTCATACTGCAAATATTTGTTGAAGCAAACATGTTATGCAAAATTCTAAACCTAGGTTTATTGGTTACTTCTCTTACTGCAAGAAATAGGGACATCAAATACTTGAGTGTAGGTCAAGACTGAGGAATATACATACTACAACTATTAGAAATATAGGCATAAAGCATTTCAATGTAGATTAGAGACAAAACCCTACTGACCAAATCAGAAGAAGAATTATGCATCTAACAATACATGTTCCAAATGTCACAAGTTTGGACATCAAGGCAAGAATTGTGGGACTTAAGTACATTCATAAAATCAAACAAAGGACAAAGGAAAAGGCAAAGTGAACATCAATAAAGTGAGGAATGAAATGAACTAGAAATGGAAAAAGAAAATAGAAGATGGAAATAATGGAGCTAAGGTCACCTAATCCAATGGAGAAGGTGATCATGTCATCTCTAATTGAGAAAAAGAGGTATGTATGAAACTATATACCTAAATGATATATCATACATTAGTTCCTTACATAAATGTGTGCCAAAATTTCATATATGCATACATAAGATGCATGAGAATAAAGTTTATGAAAGGTTACTGAGTATTAGTAAATTGTCTATATTGACCAAGCATTACAACATAGACCAAGCATTCCAATAGAGACTGAAGGTTATGGAAGAGACCAAGATGTTATGCTAGCTAGCTTCCACTCAATGAAGTATGCAACATTAATGGTGAACCTAATTGATCAAAAGAGAGGTATATAAAAAATTTCAAATACATTACTTAATACCTTGCATCCATATTTTTGAAGAGCTTAGAGCAATTAAGCGATTTCAAGCAACCAATAGAGATTTCAAGGAGTTGATCGAGAAGATTGAGCAAGTAAAGAGCATGAAAGAGCGTTGAGTATCCAAAGAAGGAAGAACATCAAACCCTAGGTATGATCATGGTAGCTTCATTGACCACTGGGTAAAAGTACAAAGTTGTGTCACCTTTCAGGCTTACTTATCAGAATGATTGATTTTGAGTATTTCTATCTAAAAATCAACTTTTTTCAAACATATGATCTAGATAAATTTATTCTAGCTACGTTATATATGGTCTCACACTTTTCCAATTGGAAATGTCTATTAAATACATGTTTTATACTAGTTTGTATCCAATTACTAAAGAAATAAAATTATTTCAGAAAAGTGGCATTTCAATAACTCTTACTATTTTTAATGATATTTTTATAATAACATATAAACACCATTTTGTAGAGCTCAAAGTCAAGAATATTCTCATATAGATTTTATAGTGTTTTAATTAGATATACTATATTGTAAGTAGAAATTTCTACAAGCACGCATTTTAACACTCGAAAAAATGTCAATTTTGAGAAAGAAAAAAATATTAAATCATATCAAAAAAATAAAAAAGTTATATGACATTCTAGAGCAGAGGTTCCTCTTCTAGAATGTATAAGTTTTCTTCTAGTTACCATTTAATATATCTTGAATGGGAACATTGCTACTTCTATTTTGTTTAAACTAAAAATTCAAATGGCAGGAACTATGATGCTTGTGTCTCTTGTTACATGATCAAATATATAATTATCACTTATATGTATGAAGTATAATTAAATTGAGCAACTCTCAAAATCTAGTAGAATAATCTTATATGTCATGTGCTTCAGCTTGTATTTTGGAACGATCCAAATCTTCAAAGTTTAGAGTGAATCTCTAACAGTTTTGGGTTTTTAAGTTAAAGTGCCCTTTTGTCTTATGTAATTGTATCATTGTTAGTTTTACGAAAACAAACATTATAAAGTAAAATGGATAGTGTATATATTATATGGGACATTTAAAAAAATCAAAACATTTTCAAATATTTGTAGATATCATTATAAAATCAGATGACATTATGATACTATTTATAAAAATGTAAATTAGATATACGTTTCGTAGTATGCATACATGTATGAGAATATTTTGAAGTACAAAGTTTTATAATGTATGGATGGTGTGAAAATAAATGAATTAGGGGAAACTACCCAATAGTCATTAAGGCTAATTCACCTATAGTTTCTAATTTGCCAGAAAAAATTGGTAATGTAGGTGAGTGAAGAGCTTAAAATGTTTATCCAATACTTGCGGGAAAACTAAGGCTTGATTCCTAGGCTAAAAGTGTTAAATAGTCAAAGTTACTTCTTTTTTCCAAACTTAATTTCTTCCTTAGTTTGATGTTTAAGGGTGGTCAATACCTGCCACTAAGCCCCCCAATCACCGCTATTGGTGTTCAGGGTGATTTATTTTGGCATGTTTGTATTTTTCTGGGAAGTATTTTAGGTGGGGGGAGGTAACATTTAACATGGGGCATTGCTTATATCACGTGTGTGTGTGTGTGTGTGTGTGTGTGTGTGTGTGTGTGTGTGTGTGTGTGTAATGAATAACCAAGTCTTATGGCATAAAATTATAAAATATAATAGTTTTGAAAGGTTACACATAAGAGAGCATAGTAGATCAGTTTGATTGTGAAGGAAAATTTATGATTAAATGTGTTTGAGCTATAACACTAATAAGATAAGATGGATAATCTTCTAAAAAAATTCATCATTGACTAAATATAATGATATTAATTGATTTACTATAAATTTTTGAAAATTTATATTATTTTCTTATAAATCATCACAAAATTTAATAACTATAAGAACACATTTTTATTAAAAATAGATGAACTAAGAAATCATATAATAATAATAAGAAAACAACAGTAATTAAATTTTTAGACAAGACTTTAGAAAGAAAAATAAATAAATAAATAATTTAAAAATAAATTAATGTACTAATTACATTTGATTAAAGCTTCATACTTATATTTTGCATCATATTATCTTCTAATATCCTATTATAAAATAGGACATTTTATGCACAAGTTTGAACTTTACTACCTGGTGAGAGTAGATTAGAAATATTTATACAAGTAGATTCGCAAATACATGATCACAATTTTTATCATGGTATCTATGCAACCTTTTGGACAAAGGTAAGAGGACAAATTTAACGGTCAAATTCTTCAAATCTTAATAAACAATCCACTAATATTGGCCACAGGAATTTTTATTTTTATACCTTGCATAATTAGCAGAATAACATGGTGTTTATTAGAAATTAATAAACAGGCTGTTTATTAAGAATAACAAGCTAATCAAGAACAACAGGCCGTTTATTATAAATTAATAAAACTTTTCAGAATTGCTTTTGGTGTGATATAGTCATCCTCGCGGAATTAAAAAATAATCAGCTTCCATGTTGGTGTAGTTGGCAAGTTTAGGTTTCCCGTCTTTGCAAGTGGATGACCATAAAATAGAATCTAGAAACAAATAATGAATATCATTGAATCCAATCAGGTTTTGTTTGATCTTTTGGAATTATGTTACAAAATTATTAACACTTAGAAATAGTACTGAAAGAAATTATGTATGCTGTTTATAATGTTGCAGTATTTGTTGTTTCTATTTGTATTCTTTTCTATTATTTCAATTTAAAAAAATACTTAAGAAATAAAGACCATATCAGATTGCGAAATGGCTATCCAGCATTTATTTTTAGAAAATATCATGATAAAAAGTGAACTTGAATGTACAATATATAAGAATTAAATAAATCAAATAATATTTTTGAATATTTATTTAAAAATTTAATGATTAAAATTTTATTTTAAAGTTATGAATACAAGCCACCATAGGATTTTTCATATAAGTGTAAAATGACTTATTATAGAAATTTTAAAGTAATAAAATGGTTTTTAATTAAAAAATTATAATAATAAGATAATAAATCAAATTAATTTTTAAAGAAATGCTAGTTCATACAATTTAATTGGAAACTTAGAAATAATAATAAAATTGATTAGTTCATATTGATGGTTAATAAATAGTTGTATATTGTTTTCATTATATATTTTTTTTATCATAATCAAGAATTACATTTTTTTTTTGTGTATTTGTAATAAATGTAGTAACAAAAATTAAATTGGGTTACTTTTATAGTCTAACAAACTAATCTCATATGTTATGTGGACTTGTATCTAAACACCTATATGTTATTGATCAAGTTTTTGTATATTTCAACTAACACTATCTTACAATAGTTGATCCACTTAACTTCACCATCTCTTCATTTGGAATTGTGGAGGTCATTTTTACAATTAGAAGCACTTGTGTGAAGAGGATTTGATCACAACAATCAAGTTCTTTTTGGGCCCATTTGGCTATAGGAATAGGAATAGTTATTCTGGTATAGAAAATGGGCATACATAATCCTATTCTTTGTTTGGTTCAGCCAGAATTTGATGGGGAATTTGCGGATCCACAAATTTATGTTTTCTAAAATAAATAAAACTGGAATAGGAATACATATTCCAATTCCACCTATTTGGATGGAATTGCAAAACCCCATTTTTAGACCAAAATTGGAATACATATTCCTATGTTATTTCGTATTCCAATTTCAATTTGGTGCATCCAAATGAAGAATTCAAAATTTTAAGAATTTACATATGCCTATTTTGCTTGTATTCCCGTTGCCAAATGGGCCCTTAGTTCAACCCTTTGGATGAACCAACTTTATGACTATAGATTGAATGGTTGAAGATATCATGGATAAACATGAACATAACTTATGTGCAGTTCTTTGTCCGTTAGAAAATGGCTACTAGAAAAAGATGGAAATGTAAAAATTTAAAATATAAATTATTGTTCATTGCAAACCTATTGAGAGCAATCTCAAAATACTTTGTGATTGATGTAAGGTACACCTTTGGAGACAATGAATGAATTTACACACAATTGTGAAGGGAGTTAATGACATGCAAATAGTCAATATATAAGAATGTACATAATTCTATTGAACCCCAATGAGGCCATGAAAAAAAATTCAATGAATTGAAATGAATAAATAAATATATGAAGTAGAGAAAAAATTAATAGAGAAAAAATTAATAGACTTTTTTAGACTTTTCAAGTTCTAAAATAAAATAGAATAATATATATTGAAGGAATCTTATGGATTAGAGAGGAGTGGAACTCAAATGAAATTGTGAAAAATTAAGAGTGCCTATTTTGTATTTAAAAATTAAAAATTAATAGAATCATCTACCAATTCAAATTTATTAGCAATTCCATGGTCCACTTTGTTTATCAAATGAGAGTAGCTTTCTACTAGCATTGATAATTCAATGATGCTAGGAGTTTGTTGGCAAATGAACTACCACTTCATTAATTCCATTGACTTCCAAGGTAATTTTGAACTTATTACTAGATTATTGTTTGATTTTAACTTCCACGAATAAAAGTGAGGATTTTGATAAGATTATTTATAAAATTGTTATTTATTTAACTAATTTTTAATATTGAAATTAGATTAGTTGATTTGAAATATTTATTTCAATAATAATTTTATCATACATCTATCTTTGTATAATATATTTATTCTATTGATTAATTATTATAATATTTAATTACTATTTCTATTACAATACATTCTCCCACAAGTACATAGTCACTATGTGGCACTTGTTAAATTGTATGATGATTTTGATTAACTTAACTTCTTTGTAAATTTGTCCATAGAAGCCACTTACATAACGCAGAGACCATTCGTCTTCCCACAGCCTGTGACACAGTGATCTGTAGCGTCACTTGACAGAATCGAAATCTTAAGCCGAGCAAATTTTACTACTCTCGATTCGTCTGGTATTGGCTTTTAATCTCTAGCTTCTTTATTCCAATTCTGTCAATTCACGCCAATGTATTCTTGCTAAATCGTTGGTTAGGTAAACGTTGAAGAGTCACTGGGAGAAGGACGCTATGCGATATGTTGCGGAATACTCTCCACTCATCATTCTCAAAGACATTTCCTTCCCCAACGTTGAATTAAAAGATTTGAAATACACGCACATTGTTGGTGAGATTGAGATCTGAATTACATTTATGCTCTTCTCATTTCTCATATTCTTTTCAACCGCTTTATCAGAGGATTCCATTGTCTTTTTCATGGAGGAAACGCCTTCGGAGTAATTACAAAGAAAAAACATAAAACTTTACGTGATCTGCCGTCTCTCAAATGTTGGTTAAATATCATCTTTGACCCCGATGAAGAGTTTAACAGCCACTGCATAGTTATCCCAAAAAATGCCGACAATTTACACAGGAGAGTGGAATTCATAATTACTTGTCAAAATCTTCCAATTTTCGCGTTCTTACTTTCGACCAGGCAGCCGCCCTCCAATCTTTACTTTGAGGGGTTGAAATTACAGATAGTAGAAATTCAATGGAATTCATAAATAACTATATCTTTAGTCTTTCTATTTTCCTGTTCTTGCCTTTAGATCAGGCGTCCGCCTTCCAAGCTTTACTATCAGGGTTTGATTACAGAGAGTAGAAATTCAATGGAATTCAGTATTACTTCTGAAGTCTTGCAATTTTCCTGTTCTTACCTTTAGACCAGGCATCGGCCGTCCAAGCTTTCCTTTGAAGATTTGATTGCAGAGAGTAGAAAGACAATGGGGATTCATAATCATTTCTGAAGTCTTTCTATTTTCCCGTTCTTGCCTTTGGATCAGGTATCCACCTTCCAAGCTTTAATTTCAAGGTTTGATTGCAGAGAGTAGAAAGACAATTGCAAAGATGCACAAGCTAATTTGGCTGGCGTTCGTGCTACTATTCATAATTGTGAAGGCAAATGCCGCCAAATGCCCGACGGATTTCAATTATGTCAGTCAAATGTCGTGGGACAAATCCTCCTGTGAATCTGTGGATGCAGGGGAAGCCAATTGCTGCCAGACGCTGCTAAGTTTATTCGGTGTAGGATTGGCTCAATATCTCAAAGATTCATTAAATTTCGAATTCCCGGACTACTCCTCGGCAAACGCCTGTATAATCTCATTCCGTAGCAAAGTCGCTTCAGCATCTGTTTCCCCTGCCCTGGTCTCGCAGTGCCTAAACGACACATCCATGTTTGTATCCAGCCGGAGAAACCTCATCGGCCAGGGCGGATTCGGCACTGTGTACAAGGGAACCCTTACAGACGGTGGGGTAATTGCCGTGAAGAGAATAAAGAACTGTTCTCCAGAAGGAGACGCGGATTTCTTGAATGAGGTGGAGATCATCAACAACACTAGGCACAAAAATCTGGTGGTTTTGAGAGGTTGCTGTGTAGCCAGCGATAGCACGGAAGGGCACCAGAGGTTTCTGATCTACGATTTCATGCCGAACGGCAGTTTAGAAGACCACATATTTGGGCGAGAATCCAAATCACCGCTGACTTGGCCGCAGAAGAAACATATTGTGCTCGGAATAGCCAAGGGTTTGGCTTATTTGCACTATGGCGTTCAGCCTGCAATTTATCACAGAGACATTAAGGCCACGAACATTCTGCTGGATGATCAAATGAATGCTTATGTCTGTGATTTTGGTCTGGCGAGAATGAGCGTGGAAGGGGAGTCTCATCTGACCACAAGAGTTGCAGGCACTCATGGCTACCTGGCTCCTGAGTATGCTCTGTACGGGCAATTGACAGAAAAGAGTGATGTTTATAGTTTTGGTGTGGTTTTGTTGGAGTTAATGAGCGGCAGAAAAGCTCTGGATACTTCTGTGGAGAATGCTTCTGATTATCTGGTGACGGATTGGGCATGGAATCTTGTGAAAGCAGGCAGAACAATTGAAGTGGTGGAGCAGGGGATGAGAGGAAATGGGCCTGCAAGTATCATGGAGAGATTTGTTCTTGTGGGAATAATGTGTGCGCATGTTATGGTGGCTTTCAGGCCTACCATTGTTGAGGTTGTTAAGATGTTGGAAGGAGATACAGAGATTCCTGACATTCCAGACCGGCCATTGCCCCTCACGCACCAGTCTGTTGAGTATGGGAATAGCTCGTTTAGGATTCCTGGAAGTTATACTTACTCGCCTGTTTCTCAAACAAAATTGCCCAGGTAGACGGTTTTATCTTTCATTACTAATTTGAACAGATTTTTGTTTATGTTATGGAAAAATATGGCGCCCTTTGGTGGGAGGAAATTGGAATTGTAAATGGAAAAAGCACAATTCATTGTTTATATTAGCAGGACTGAAGAAAACTATCTGAAAATAAACATCTGAACAGTATCCATAAACCCTGGAATTAGACTTATCCAAACTTTTGTTTCCAGTATTCAACAGCTCATATCTTAAACACCTGTACGATCTAAAACGAAACTAATCCCTCACGAATAACAGTTTCTACTGATTAAAAAATGATTTCGACGTAACTTGACAATTTTAAAATTGACCGAGCCGGGCACTCATGCCTGTAAAACAGTGATTTCTGCCAACTAATTTATTATAATACAATAAATCTTCCCGAGTCAAATGAGGAGTTGCGCCTTTGTAATTAAAATATCTTATGTGAAAAATGAGAATATGTAAAGTACGCAGAAGTTGGAAGTATACAGGACAGTGTAAGAATTATAATAAGAAGAAATAATAAGTAGATGTTTATGGTTATGAGAGCTACGTTGATGGAAATTATTGTCCAGTGATTTATTATAAATTTTATGATTGATCTGATTAAATATTTTATAATTTGATGTATAGTTAAAATATTAATTATATAAAAATGAATGACTTAAGTGGTTTTATTATGTATGGTTAATTGGACATAATATTTTTTATCATGTATGGTTAATTGGACATAATATTTTTTATTATGTATGGTTAATTGGACATAATATTTGGTAAAAATCATGTAAATTAAGGTAGAAAGTTAAGTTAAGGGTATTGTAGGGGAAACTTTTTGGTGAAGCATGGTTGAGCTATAGTAATTCAAAAGTGGATATATTTTTGAATGTTTTTTATATTAACAACACTCAAAACCATACAACAAGGAAAATAGGTTTGCAACATTTTTGTGTTTTTCTCGCTCTCCAAGTGTTTAAATTTTGATGGGAGAGAATGACCCCCCAGAGATGGGCCAGATCCCAGGGATTTGCTTGGACCTGCAACTTGTTCTGACCTCGTCTGGGAGTTTCCAGGGAGGAGTGGATCCTGAGCGTCCTTCTGGTGGGGACCCTGTGGAGTCCACTGTGCTTTTGGTGGATGGCCATGAGAAAGTTGTGAGCCCTATAGTGACTCAAGGTTAAAAGGGCATAGTCTAAGGAGAGAAGATGACTCATGTCCCCTTGGAAGCCCCCAAGGTGATCAGTGGAGATGAGGGGTTAGAAATTATTATTCTAGACAGCTTGGTCAACAATGTGTCTGTCAACCTGAAACTGTTCTTGGTTGGCAGCTTTGTGGCCTTTCGCCCATTGATTGAGATGGTTAAGAAGTGGGTAAGTCAAAAATGGAAGGTGAAAGGGTGTGGTTGTTTCAAGGATGTCTAGGGTGCTCTTCTGCTTCAAATTTATAGTGACATAAGATATGTCTATGGTTCATATGAGGTCTTGGTACTATGGTAAGCATAGGCTAATAGTGGCTAAATGGCACCTTCCTTTGGACTCGGTGAAGGAATTTAATAGGCTAGCTCCTATCTGGGTTAGACTCCCAGGTCTCCCTCTGGAACTTTGGGATAAAAGGGTCCTTAAGTTGATAGGGAACTCCTTTGAACACTTTGTGGCGACGAATGTGATTACCCTTTAGAAATCTGGACTGGTTTTTGCAAGGTTTAGTGTGAATGTAGCGATTGGTGTTGCACTACCTAAGTCCATTGTGCTGATTTTTCTACCAAAGTTGTTCAATGTTTGGGCACTTGTTTGTTGACTGTAAAAAGAATAACATGCCTTTTGGGAAGGAAGATGTGAAAGTGAGGGATAAGGAAATAGAGGAAGTATTGAAGGAAAAGGAGGAGGTAGAGATGGGAGGAAAGGCGATGAAGGTAGCAACATCTCAGGAGGGGCTTAAGGAGGTGGTAGTGGTGCCCTCTGACGAGGAAAATATTAGAGCGACAGAACCAACTAAGGTCTCTCAAAAGATTCCAAAGCCAGGTGGGTCTTCAACAATGGTGGAGAAAGGTGAGGTTGTTGTTATTGATGGTGGAGATCCTTTCCCCTTTCTGCAAGGTATTGAGTATCTTCTAAGAACCTCCATGAGAAACATGGTGATTGAGGATGTGTGTGTGTGTGTGTGTTTGGGGGAGGGGGGAGCGGGGTGGGGGGAGGGTGTGGAGGATAAATCTAAAGAGATTATAGAAGACAAGGGGAAGGACTTGAAAGTGAAAGAGGTGGTCCGAGTGCTTAGTTTGAGTGAAGATGTTCCCCCAGCTACAAAGCTGATAGAAAAACCCACTAACTCTGCTTCCCCACTAGGGGAAGAGGAGGGGAAATGGCAATCTCAAAGAAGGTAGACCAGAGTTTCAAAGAAACCTAAAGGGGGAAAGGAGTTGAAGTTAGATGTGGGGAAATCAGGGAAGTAGAATAGAAGAACGAAATAGATGGCAAGGGAGGTGGCTAGTGGTAGTCAACCTACCCTAGAGGCTATGACCAAGGGTAGAAAATGATTATTCTATCGTGGAATATGAGGGGGTTGAATAGCCCTTAGATTCAGTTTGCACTTAAGCAGCAACTGTCTAATACAAGGATTGATATCCTTTTGATTCAGGAACTCAAAAAGACCATGGCTAATCTAGAAAGTGTTGTGAGTTATATTTGGCTAAGGCCCAATTTTTGCTATAGTTAAGTGGAGGGAGCGTCAGGAGTTGTGGCTACCTTTTGGAACCCTAGTGTTGGTAAAGGGAATTTCATACATTGTTCTAAAAATCACCTTATTATAGAGCATAAGAAAGATGACAAGACTTGGAATGTCATTAATGTGTATGCCCCAAACTCAAGGCAAGGAAAAGGTCGGCTCTGGGAGGAATTGTCTAATTTCCTATCCCATTCTAGGAACACTTTCTGCATGGGTGATTTAATTCCCCACCATATCCCTTTGAGAAGGTTGGAGGAGCAGTGGATTCTACTGATAGTTTAAAGGATTTGGTTGAGTTCATAAAAATAAATGACTTGATGGAAATGGAGATGTGTGATATCAAGTTTACTTGGTCAAATAATAGAAAGGGGTTTGACCTTATTTAAGTCAAGTTGGACAAACTCCTGGTCCCGGCTAGCTGGGATGGGCTGACCTTTTCTACTCTCATGAGATTACCCAGGATGGTCTTGAATTATGCCCCTATCATTTTTAATTGGAAAGAGGTGGTGCATGGGGGCCCAAGACCTTTTAGATATGAAATAATGTGGCAATCTCATCCAGACTTTTGTTCTTGGGTGGAGGAGTGGTGGGGTATAAGAGTGGAAGGAACTGCAATGTTTAGACTCTTAGCCATACATGATAATGTGAGAAGGAATGTTCGACCATGGCAAAAGAGTCTCTTTGGAGATATCTTTAAGACAAAGAAGGAGGTGGAGGAGAAGCTAGAGGAGCTCCGAAAGGTGATGGGGGAGGGCTTGGCTTCAAAGGACGTGATTTTGGAAGAGGAAATCTGTAAGAGGGTGCGGAAGGACACAATGATCAGAGAGAAAATTTACTAGAAGCAAAGATCGAGAGTTTTATGGCTAAAGTTGGGAGATAGAAATATGACTTTTTTCCATAGATCGGCCTCCATCCATAAATGGAGAAACACTATTAATGATGTGATGGATGATAATAATATAAAGCTAATAAGAATGAAAGAGATAGGGAGTTGGGCTAGTAGTTACTTCAAGAATTCTTATAAGGAGGAGCATAGGGCCTTAAATAGGGAGGATAGGCAATTGCTGATTGATTCCATGCCCATTGTGATCTTGGTGGAGGAGAATGAGGAGCTTACACAACTATTCACTAAGGAGGAAGTTCACAAAGTTGTTTTCTCTATGAAAGCTTACAAGTCCCCGAGCCCTGATGGTTTCCCTCCAACATTCTTTCAGCACTTCTAGGAGATTATAAAAGTTGATCTGATTAGAGCTATGTGTGATCTCTTTAGGACTGAGAAGTTATTCAAGAGACTTAATAAAACGTTCATAGTTTTGGTCTTGAAAATTAAAGACTCGAGAGCTCTTTTTGATTTCACACCTATTAGCCTATGTAACACCACTTATAAGATCTTCTCCAAGATAATGGTGAATTGCCTAAAGTTACTACTGCATAAATTTATTGGGAAGACTCATAACGGTTTGTCCTGGGACATCAGATACTTGATGCTGCTATAACTACTCATGAGGTGCTTCACTCTATGGAGAAGAGTGGTAATCTAGGTATGGCTTTAAATTTAGATATCTCCAAAGCTTATGACATGATTAATTGGACTTTCCTATATGAGGTCATGGTGAAAATTGGTTTAAGCCAGGGAGTTATAAAATTGATTTAATCGATGGTTGAGACTGTAAATTACTTGATGCTAGTGAATGGTTTTCCCTAGGGAAAATTTAGTGGGGAAAGAGGTCTTAGACAAGGTGACCCTATTTTCCCTTATCTGTTCATCATGGTCACGAAAGTGTTGAGAAGAGCATTCTTGAGAAAGGTGGAAGGAGGGGAGATCAAAGGCATCAAACCTACTACCTGACTTCTAGTGGAGGTAATACAAAATTTCATGGACGATACTTTCCTAAGTGGAGACTCTTCAGTGGTGGAAGCAAAAGCTTAGAAACATGTCTTGGAGATATATGCAGTTAATACGAGACCAAAAATTAATTTGGATAGAAGTAAGGTTTTCTTCTTCAACACTGAGTTGGATATCCAAAGGAGGGTAATAAATATCTTGGATTGCAACACTACCTCCATCCCTGATACATACCTGGGGCTTCCTTTGATTGTTACAGAGGTAAGCAATCATTTTTGGAATACCATTCTGGAAAGGATGCAAAAGAAGTTGATTGGGTGGAAAGGTAAAACATTGAGTAGTGCAGGTAAGCTTCAACTTTTGATTTCATCCCTTCAAGGGATCCCGATCTACTTCCTCTCCTTGTTCAAAATCACTCTCAAGTTATGACAAAGAAGCTAGATAAAACTCAAAGAAACTTCCTTTGGTCGGAGGGGGGGGGGAGAGAGAAGAACATATTAAGTTAGGTGAGTTGGGATACTCTATGTAGACCAAAAAATAGAGGAGGTTTGCGTATTAGAAATATTTCAGACTTGAATAATGCTCTTCTTACTAAGGTTGGTTGGAAATTGATGAAGGAGGAGGCTAACTAGTGTAAGATCTTAAAAGCTAACTATCTAGAAAATTTGAATTTTATTCACTGCATTTGGAGAAATGACCTTCCTACGGGATCGAAAATTTGGGGTAACATATTGAAGAACAAAAGTTTACTTAGGGAAGGAGTGAGGTGGCTAGTGGGAGATGGTAATCAGATTAATTTTTGGGAGAATACTTGGGTTGTTGGGAAAGCACTGGTCCAAATGGAGTTTGGTAGGCTCTGGGACTACCTCCAGTTGTAGGCAGGAAGTAAGGTGAGGAATTTTTTTGGATCGAGAAGGAGGTGGAAAAAGATACAATTGCAACAGGGCTACTTAGATGGTGGAACTCTGGTGGAGGAACCGGAGGAGCTCCTTAAAGGTTACAGAATCTAGGGGGTGACTCAAAATGACACCTTTATTTGGAAGGAGACTATGTATGGGAAGTTTTTCGCTGGTTCTTTTGATAGGATGATTTTTGAGAAAGATATGGAGCCTGAATGTTGGAGGAGAATCTGGTTTAGCCATCTAATCTCAAAGGTAAATATTTTTTGGTGGGTATCCATGCATGGGAATTTTTTTACCATTGATAACTTAAGGAAAAGGGGATTCCAATTACTTAACAGATGCTACCTTTTGTAAAAGTGAGGAAGAGAATATCCCCCATTTATTCACAAATTGTAACTATGCTATTAATATAAGGGGTAGGTTGCTATAGAAATTGGAAATGGTTTGGGTGTTCGATAAGGGGATAGACCAAATTGTTGAGAATTGGTAATGCCTATTCCTCCATGCCCTCCTTATCCAAATGTGGAAAGTCACTCCCCCATGTCTGTTGGGGCATTTGGAAGGAAAGAAACAACAGAGCTTTCAAAAATGAGGAGAGGAGTGAGGAGATTGTTACAAATATTATATTTAAGCTGATAATGAAGAATATGAAGAATTGCAAGTGGAGGAAACTAACAATTCCCCCCAATATGATTGAACAAAGGATTGCCAAAAATTGGAACCTTGAAGAAGGATTCATCGAGGTTGACAATTCTAAGAAACTTGCTAGAAAAATGATGAGATGGAGACCCCCTAAGGAGAATTGGGTTAAACTTAATTTTGGTGATGTTGCGAGAAAGGAGTGTGTGACTGGAGGGGGTATGGTTAGAGATAGTGAGGGCATAATTCTTCTAGCCTATGCTAGTAATCTAGGGAAAATCTCAAATAATGTTATAGAAGCCATGACGCTCTTTTGGGGCTTGAAATTGGTTATCAGTGTGGGATGGGAGGATGTGGAGATAGAAGATGATTCAAAAATTATATTTGAAACTATGCAAAGCATCATGAAAGAGGGATGGGTGATCAAAAGGGTGATTTAAGATATAAGGCATTTATTACTCATCCTAAAAAGATTGGAGCTGAAGCATATTTTTCAATAGGGTAACAGGGTGATAGACAAGATGGCAATGTTAGGTCTAGCTGTGCATGCCTATGCTGCTGGAGGGATTGTAGAGTGTTGCCAAATTTGGTAAGACTTTTAGTGAATAAGGATATAATCCCATGATTAAGTACACCTGGAGAGATTTTTTGTATCTTAGTGACAACTAAGTGAGGGGTGGACTGATGGGGTCGGATCACTATGGATAGATGGTAAGGAACAATGAAATAGGTACTTATAATAATAAATTTTCATGGTTTGAAAGGGAAAGTATATCAAAGGACGATATGGGTGTATTTTTTATGATTTTCTTGTGCATATCTTCTTACTTGTTGCTAAGCAAAAATTCAAATTTTAAAAGGCTTTGGATTATTGGGAATGATGGAAAATAATGTATTTGAGGTAATGATAGTTGGCATGTGATAAGAAAGCCAAGATGTGACATAGGCATTCATGAGAGAAAAGGTCTTTATGAGTACTTAGTGCAACCCATTTTTTTGCACAAGTGTGACTGGATTAATATTTTCCTCTGGTTTAGAGTTTTGAAAGAAGAGAGAATTATGGTTAAGGTTGTTGATATGGGCGGAGATATTTCACATATTGAGCCTACGATGATTAAGGAAAGTGGTTGTAAACCCCTAATTGGTACATTCTTAAAGAGGGTGGTTTGGTCCTGTTAATGGAGGCATTGAATAGCTTTGATGAGAGATTTTATTAGCAATTTGTTAACTCTTGGGAGGATAGGACAGTTATTATTAATGGTATTACATTCTAGATTTATGAGGAAATTATCTCCTTCATGATGGGCCTGGAAATGAAAGGGAGAAAGTGGTAGAAGGTGACTAGGGTTGCAGATGAATCTAGCTTAAATCACTTCTTTCTAGAGGATGAAGAACCCATTTTCCATTGCAGAGGGTTTTTACAGGAGAAACTTCCAGAGGCTTGGAATGAAGTTTTCTTGGTTCTGATGAAGTATTTAACCCTTGTATGGTTTTTTTTACTATTATTATTTTCCTCTTCTAAATCACTTCTGTCATCGTGATTATATTTCTATTATATTCTTCCTATTGCATGAAGTAGTGGATACGATTTCTATTAAGGATAAGATGAAAAAGGGGGTTAATTATACTATCCTCCATTAGGGGTTATGTTCCATCTTTACCAATTCCTGTTGGCCCTATTATCCCCTAGGATTGTGGAGGTTGATACCCTGACTCTTTATAACCCCTGCCCCCACCATATTCCTCTAAGAATTACTGCCCTTAGAGCCCCTACCCCCAACCTTCACCTAGTGAGTCCCCTGAAGAGAGGAAAATTTCCTTGCCTCATAAAAAAATAAAAACAAAGAAAGGGAGGGAGAAGGTGTTGGAAGACTCAGAGGATGAGGTGAGAAGTGGTAGGAAAAGATTTGGAAGAATTGCAAAAACCAATGCTAAAAGGAAGTTGAGATCCACAACCTCGTAGGAGGAGGATTTAGATTCTGAGGATATGACTCACCCTAAATAATGGATAAAACAAAAGACTTCTAACTATGGTGTGGGGAATAATGAGAAAAGGAGGTGGAAGTCTCAGACTCTTCAAGGTCTGGCTTGGGTGGTGTGACTAAAGGAAGCAAGGAGATGACCCATGTCCTTGTCTCAATTACTATGGGGTGTGTGGACCTCAGACAAGACTAGTTCTTTGATACGGTGGAAAGAGCCCCCTCCCCTATGATGGTGTCTTCAACTACTAGGGTTATACCTAAAGATAATATTATCTCTAACCCCTCAATTTTGCAAGAAATTGCCAAGAACATAGTGGAAGGTAATCTAAGTGGTAAGTAGGAGGTCCCCAAGGATATTTTCAAGTTGGCTGAAAAAGAACTGAGGGAGAGAGCGTAGGCCCTAGAGGAAAGAGTAAGACTTTTGGAAAAGTTCACGATTAAGGTGACATAGGTGGTAGCCACTACTCTACACCTGCTGAATGATAATTAGGAGGGGGGCCTAGCCCATAAAAACTCCAGAATGCTATTTGACTTCTTGGCTGAGGACTGGGTCAACATCCTCCTTAAAGGGAAAGATGAGAAGAAGCCCAATTAGGGCTCACTCCCCTTGGTTTCTTGTGTTTTATGGCTTGTTGGTTACTGATCTTAGTGTGGTTTAAGGCGGTTCTACCTTTGTTTATAAACTTTTATAGTTTAAGTAGTACTATTTCAAGTAATAGTGGTAAGTTGACTGGTAAAATATTTTTAATGATCCTTCAGGTGTTGTTTTTTCTTTGATTAGTAGTGATAGGGGGTAATTTTGTCCAGTGGTAATTTTTTGGTTGTTTGCCAGTTTGTCTATTGTAAGGGTTGACCCCCTTGTTTTGGTTGTTTTTTAATTCAAAAACAACAGTTAAAATAAGGGGGTTGACCCTTAGTACATCACCATGGACAAACCATTCAAACACAATATATTAACATCAAACTATTATCAACACATTAACTACTCTTCCCTTAATATCAAAAATATAACATAACTCACCAAATTCAAACCATATTCTAAGGTGAACATGTTATTTCATCTACTTTTAACAAACACAAAACTACTAGCAAACAACATAAGATCCCATCTATAATCAGTAGAGACAAGATTTCTACCATATGACATAATGTTCTTCCAGTTCATAACCACATAATCTATACTGCTAAAATTACTACTAGTTTATCGACTGGAATGTTAAAACTAAAATAATAACTAGTCTTTAAGGCCTAGTGACCATATCAAAAAAGTAAAAGCTAGATAATTCCAACACCAATAGTTCATAAGGAAACAAAAAATAAACACAAAGGCATAATTTTTTTCCTTTTCTTTTCCTTTCTTGGATAGAAAGATTTTGGCCTAGTCGTTCGCCAGAAACCCATAAAGTTTGCTAGAGTCCTCTACATGAAGACCATCCTCATCATTGTCCTATTGCAATAGTTGGAGAGTGGTGGCAGCAACATGAGTTACTTTTAGAGAAAACTTGGTGAGATTCATGAATCTCTCATCCAACACATTGAAATGAGTATCTATCATCTCCATCTCTTGCTTCATGCCCTTAACCAACCTAGAGAGCTCCTAGCATCCAACACAATTCCCTTTGCCAATATCCATCATCTGCACTTGCATCGCTATAGGGTTAGTGGAAACCATATTCTTTTCTTTCTTCTCCACCTACTTAGCAGAAGTAGCTATCATTGATGAACTATCCTTTTGTTTCCCCAGAGAAGGGATAACTTTAGAGGTAAAATGCACCATATTCATTGTATAACTTGTAGGAACATGGGCAGTGTCACATATGACCTTCTTCTTTTTCTTGTTTTATTTTTAATCTCCTCTGGCACTAAGCTACTATCCTTAGTCCTCATCCCCTCATCTTCTTCTTCCTTGTATTCTTTTCTTCTCCTTACTCCCTTTTTTTTACTGGCTTTCGATTACGTCTCCTCATTAAGTTCCCAATTCTTGCAAGTTTTTTGCTTCATTGTGCCCCTAATTTTGGCCAACCTCCCATATCTTCTTCTACCCCCATCATTATCATCCCCAAAATCAATAAGATCAATTTCTTTTTTTTTTTCTTTTTTTTCCATTTTTGACTTTTGCATTTTCTGGGTCCCAATCTTCTTAGGGTTACCCGAAGGTGTGGAAGAGGGGGAAGGGTAAGGGGTGGGGACTGTAGATCAACCCCCACTATTGTTGATAGAATTAGGCAAGACTTGATTATTAACTAAGTCAACACAACTATGAGGAGCAAGGGTGAGGTGAAAATTATAGAGCCAAAGGATAAGACCTTAATGTAAAGTAGTACAACTTTTCCCTTTTCTCATTCTACCCCTAACATTTTCAACAGTGGCTTCCATATCATATTAAAGGAAAAAAGGAATGGAAGGTTCATAATGGTGCCTAAAATAATTCAACAATGGGAAACTGTAGGTTGAATGCACCAAGTTGTGGTGCCCAAAAGATGACCATCTATTATTTTCTCAAAATTTTCTATAGTGTGCATGCACTATGGCCTGGGCTCCACAAGTGTGCACATGGGCTATAGCACGTGTGTGCTATTTGAAATCTGATGAAAGGCTTGCAAACCTATAACCCATATCATTTTATGCCATTTCATTTTTTGGTTTCCTTCTCTTCCCCAAATAGCATGTGAATGTTTTGTAGAAGGTGGAAGCTTTTCTCACTCTCCTCCTCAAAATGCCTCCTCGTCACCAAAGATCAAGATTGGGTTCATTGAGTATGTCTTCTAACCTTGTTTTTACATTGTTTTGTATGTTGTTTTTTAGTTTTACTTTAAGTTTGTTTAGTTTTTAAAAATGCAATTGGTTTCTTATCAGGAAATGTGAATAATCAACCACCAAATCCCCAATCCAATCAACAAAATCCTTCACAAAATCATAATGAAAACCCTCCACAAGATCAAAATGAAAACCCTCATGAGGAAGAGCAAGAACCTCCACAACCTCTACTGATTGAAAGACCTCCTCCTAGGACCCAAGACAATATAATGAATGAAATAAAAAGAGGTAAAACTCAATTAGAAGAAATCATTGGTAGGTTAAAATCTTGTGGGAAAATTGATCCTACAAGAGCACAATTGGAATCCTCCCTTGAGTCCATTGTAATCTAGGTAGCTTCTGTTAGTGGTCAGTTGGATATTTGGCATGTTAAAAGAGAAGAAAATGGAAGATACTATGCAAATAAACTATCTTGTGAAGATGTAAAAAATAAGGACATAACAAAAGATGACATATGTGCATTGTTTAAAAAGCCAGGAGAAGAAGGAACTGTTAAAACTACAACTAAAAGGTTCCCCAACTACTGGTACCTCCATGATGATATTAGAAATAACTTTTGGGATAGATGGTAGATAGTCTTTGATTCCCTTCCCTACAATAATCATGAGGTTGCAATATATTTCTTAATAAAATTGTATTATGAATTTTTCCTTAGGGATATCCCTAATAATTTTGACATGTTAGATTCTCAGGGTGGAGGTGGGGCGTTGTCATTTGAGAGGTCAGGAAACATCATGACCCTAATGCAGTTAGGGTGCCTATTGTCAAGCCACATGGTGAGCATGTCATTATTCCTTTAGTTGTGAAGGAAAATGCAGAGACCGATACTCTAGGGACTATCAATGCTTTGACATAGATCCTCATTCATTGTGCTAGTCCGTTGGTTGAGGAAGAGCCTTCTTTGCATCATGGTCACATGTGCATGTCATGTGGATCCTTACACATGTTTACCAATCATGTTGGAGGCACTATGGATGATGGGCTAATCATTGACGACTTCCTAAGAAAGAAATTTGGTATTGACACACAAATAAATTACAATTATAATAAAATAATTTGATCACATTTTGTATGTACAATGAATGAATAATAAATTAGCATGTCTTGACATTGTTCAAAATTCAGGGTAAGAGTTTTGATGATGCTAGTACATATTCCTTGGCCCCATTTTACGTCCTATCAATGAGTCAACATGTATGTATTGATTTAATCATTTCAATTAATACATATATTTATTAAGTAATCATATGAATGATTGATTTTTTTTTTATCCATGTACATTTTGTTCTCTACTTGACCATTGACATTCACAAGGGACTCTAAGCCTAGGCATGATATGAGCTTCGTAGAGGTACATTTGTTTCATGTTAATCTGATTCATTTGATTATATTATATTCGATAAAAATAAATAAATTGTATTATATGATTTACAGTTGTTGACATTAGAGACTCCTCATCTTCGCCAGTCCATCGATTCTGGAGTTTCTTCTATGATGGCTAGTTCAGACCCATTGCCTAAGGTATGAAAGATTTTTCATAGTTTTAGTTGTTATTTATAATAGTTAGTATTGAAACTTAAAATGATATTTATAAGTATGATCGAGTGATTATATTGACTGAATTGTTGTAGAGCCTTGTTACTCTTGATCATCCATGAGCCTTTGAGGTGGATGTATAGGGTGACTCTTTGATGACGATAAGAAAATAATTAATTTTGCATGTACATATATTTGATTTTAATGTATAATAATTATTGATTCATATATACTTGGTTTGTATCAACTCTTGTTAGAGAGGAGCCTAAATAAGAGGAAGAGTGAGTGTGTGAGAAAGGCCCCATCATCCCCATCATCTCCCTCCATGCAACAATGAAAGACCTCTAGGGATTTGTTTCCTTCCCCTTGTAGGAAGGAGAATATATAGGAATGGACACATATATCTAGGCATTAGTGGACATATTTGACATACATTTGATGTATACATGAAATTACATTTGATGTACGACATATATTTGATGCATGTCATTATTAGACTTACAACTCTGATGGATCAGTTTGTTTATGTATGACATTATTGGTTATCATAATGTAGACACCCAAAAATTGGCAAAGACCTGAATTACACAATTTTGATCAATCAATGCAAATTAAGGAGGAATTCAGAAGAAACACAATAGACTTTGAAATCAAAAATAACATTAGGTCATTAATCATCTATCAAATCGACAAGACCTATATCAACTTTAAAAGAGGAGAAAAAATTCAAATTCATAAAATGAAATTCAAAAAGGGAGGAAGAAAAAGACAAAGTGTTGAAAAGAAATAAGATATTTATTAAATCAATAAAGTCATTTATCCTCACAAAAATGAAAATCTCCCTTTTTCATTTAAAAGAATTAGAAATTTCCTCATTTATCCTCAAAACCAAGTCTGTTGGACTCTTCCTTCTGGTCTCTTATGAGATATTTTCAATTTCACTTTCATCCACCAGTCAAAGTTGAAAAACATGATTCTTATCCCAATCCCTTCTGAAATCTTATAAATAAGAGGGAAATTCAAGATCCAAAGGACCAAATTTTTGACATCTACACTATAGACACACTCTGAGTTCTCATTTTAGCATTATCATTCTAGCAAATTTATAGCATTTTAGCATTGGTTTTATGTTATTTAACATCATTTATTACATGTTAGCTCATTTCATGTCTATCATCATAGCATTCTAAGAGTTTTTATCCTCATATAATCTGCATTATAGTCATAGATCTTGCATGCATTCTTGTAGATATGCATTCTAAGCATACTCCTATTCTAGAACTATCACTGAGATGCTAGTTTGAGAGCTTTCTTAGCAGTTGTAGTTAGGGAAACATGAGACATTCGAAGAATTTACATTTTGATAATGATTTCTTGGGTTTAGTCTATTTTGTTGTCAAATTATCTGCATTCTACATTAAAGTTTCATGAATACACGATTATATTGTGTACAAATTGGCACCCACCATGGGGCTTGAGATTGAAGCCTCTTTATTTTTGAATCTTTTAGTCTAATCTTTCATTTTTAGTATAGATCTATGTTTCTTGCTATTTCCCTGTGTCAATTTGATCGATTACAAGTTCTATAGCATTCTGGAGGCTTCATATCAATGAGAATAAAGTCCCAAAGTCTTCCTCAAACACACAAGGGCTAGATCTAAATCTTTTGACGCTTTTGAGCTCTGTTTCAACACTTCCAATAGATATTCTGATGCTTTTAAACTCTATTTTAACACATTTAATCTTTTTGAAGTGCTTTTAAATAGTTCTGTAATGCATTTAAAACTTTTTGTAACACTTCTAAAGAGTTCTATAATGCATCTAATCATTTATGAGGCACATATAAAGTATTTTACATCACATTTTCTTTTATTATAGCGCATTTTCTAGATCAAATAGCACATACAAAGCTTTTAGTGATGCATATGAGTATTCCTTTAATGATCTAGTAAAAATTACAGTTTCCTGAATCTAACTTCCAGATCTGAATATCATTTCATTATAAGTCCCTTTCAAGTTAACAAAAGCTCTTAGACTATAGACAATGTGCGACAAGAATGAAGACCCTCGTAAATGCGCCTAATCTTTGCTAGCTCCGAATCAGGTAAGTGGACCTTGGCTCTTGTTAATTTAAAGTGTGACATTTATAAGTTCCAAACATAGCTTAATAGAAGAGTTCAATCTCGCTCATCTAAAATAGAAGTAGTCTTATGCTCTCAACTCCTTCGAGTTGATCAGAATGCCCAACCTTCTGTAAAGATCGGTCACAATTGAACAAGAAAAGAATCCACACATAGCTTAACTAGGAGCCCTTCTATCTTCAATAGTATAAGGGATGGTGATTAAAACTTTGTGTTTATTGTGTTTGGGAAGTCAAGATAGTAGGGATATGCTCTCACTCTTCTCGAGTGATCAAACTCCCAAACCTATTTGTGATTTCTATTTCCTACTTTCCACTAGGTAGGATTATCTTTCCATAGAAAGGATACCTCTTGAGTTTCCTTAGCAAGGTTGGTGAGAGGGATTGCCTCCCAATCTTGCATTACCAATCAAATGCAAACTACCTGTGTTTGGAATATAGCCTTCCTCTAGTCATCCCATAAGGGATTGCACCAAATCTCCTTAGTGTTGGTGGGAAGCTCTCTATCACTAGAGGGGTAAATCTGAACATAATTGGTTAAACACTAAAACCTGCTAGTCACCAGCAATAGATAACCTTGTTAGGAAGCTCTTTCCTTTAATTTTCTTGGTGTGTGTGGTTTTATGTTTTACTTTGGTTTCTACTACTATTTTACTTTTATTTGTCTTAAAACTTAATAAGAAACACTAGTGTGGATCACTGTACTTCCAAAAAGATGCAACTTCAAACCAGCATTGAGAAACCAAGTCCAAAACAAGAACATTGTTGAACAACCCTAAAGTAGCCCATATACTACATAAAAAAATGCTTTTGAATATTCTTGTGATGCTCTTGATGTCTGTTATAACACATATTTCTATAGAACAATGCATCTAAAAATTTAGACAACGTATTTGCCTATCCAAAAAATGCATGTGTATCATTAAATAGCATATATGACAATTAGAATAGTGCATCTAAGCATTTAAAAAGTGCATATGATTAGGTAAACAATGCATTTGATCAATCCTGTGATGCATATGAGAAAAGACATAAAACAATGGCCACCTACATGTATGATAATTGCAAACAAATGACAAATTTGGATACCCTTTTTCTCGTTGTATTTTAAAAGTCTGAGAGATTCCATAATTGACTGAAAACATCTTTTTGAAACAAGTTGAGCTACAAATGTCATTATCAACCCAACAATTATCATTGCTTCATTTCACACATCAAGTTAGAAATGTTCAAAGACACACATCCATCCCCTACCTGACTTCACGAAAGTGAACTCATCTCATCAACATTATGAAACACCTTGTCCAACCTAGCTTGTTACTCTAGATGAATCATGGTCAATGGAAACCCTCACATTTCAAAAATGCATAAGAACTAAAGGAATCCAACTCACATTTCGTGTAATCACATAAAACAATATAGCCACAAAACCATAATATTCACCTATATGAGTGAGTGCTAGAATAGCCAATAGAACCATCAAATGCACAAAACCTCTAAATTTCCTTCAGCCTACCTCACCAATAGATTGCTCACCAAATGTAGTTACTCACGAATCACCCTTGTTCAAACAAAATTCAGAATCCTTAGCCACAATGGGTTCATCCACCGCATGGGATGAGAATGTCGAAACTAAAATTAAAAACTTTTAACAAAATCCCAAACTTGTCGACATCATGGACAAGATACTTGAGAAATACAAGGAACGTTATATACTAACATTGGCATAAAAAGGTGCAAAATTGCCATTCAATTTTGATGTGACCAACTTGAGATGAGACAGAGAAGAGTCACCCCTAGATGTCATCACAAAAAAATTACAAGACCTACAAATGGAAATGGAAAAAGATGAAGTGAGGAAAAGTGCAACCCACAAAATTCACTCTCGAAAAGGTGTGTCCTCTCCCTTTCGATAAAAACATTACCTTGACACCTTTCCCACAAAATGTACAAATACCAAAATATGATAAATATTTTGGAATGTCAGATCCACAAGATCACCTTAGACAATTCTATACCTTGAGTATGGAATTTGTGCATGACACGACGTACCTAATGCATCTATTTCCTAGGAGCCTTGGAGAGCAATACATGGAGTGGTTCTCCAAGCTACCCTCCAATATCAAAACCTCTAACCAATTGGCTTCCATGTTCCTCTCTCAATATTCCTACAATATCGAAAGGGAAGTTACAATGATCGAATTATGCAACATGAAACAACTTCCCAGTGAGTCATTCAAGACCTTCTTACAACAGTGGAGACACATGCTCGCCAAGTATCATAGAGACATACCAGACAAAGAGAAGATTGACATCTTCATTAATAGTCTCTCCAAATCGATGAATTACTGGCTCCAACTCCAAGGGCCTAAATATTTCAAAGCTACTTTAGAGAATGTTGCTAAGGTAGAAGAGACCCTACTAAATAATGACATTATTAAACTATTAAAAGATGGTAAGGGCTTTTCAAACAACTCCACACAGACTCATAATTCCTTTGATCGGGCCACTAATAAACAAAATTCATGGTTGAGAAACAACAACAAGAACATCATCAATGATGGGATGGTCAAAGCTAATCATGTCAAACCTCAAATCAATCTAAGTTAGTCGTATTCCATTGTCAACAATGTCAACTCAAACACACCTCGGCAAGGCAATGCCCATCCATTCTATCAATGTAACATGACAACTCCCTTGACATCCAATCAATAAGTCACTTACAATCAAGCTCCTTCTCCCCGTAGATATCAATCTTTTGATATACCCAAGGAGTATACTCCTATTGGGGTGTCTTATGAGAGTGCTTTGCAAACCCTCTTGGTTGATGAAATCATTGTGCTTCCTAAGATCAAATCTTATGAACCCCAAGTCAAGCCAAAGTGGTGGAATGAAAAGAACGTTTGTGCCCACCATCGAAATAGGGGGCACCTAACAAACAATTTTTTTCCCTTAAGGGGGCAATACAAACATTAATCAATGATGGAACCATTGAAGTAAATAATCTTACCAATAATGAAGACTATATGACCTTCAAGAACCCTTTCATGAGCCATGAAAAGGGTGAATCCTCCAAAGCTAATTAGAATAAGGTTAGTTGCATGCATCATTACAACAACACTATCAACATGATCTTCAAATTTGATGATGCCGCACAAATGTTGTCATAGTTAAGGACAAAAATAAGAAACAGTCATCAAATGCTGTCACCTAAGGCAAGGTCTCTAAAGTTGTTTTACCAAGACTTGTGACAAATCTTGGTAATGCAATTGTAAGTTCCTCATTGCCCAAGTACAACCTGGTCAACCAATTACTTAAGACTCTAGCCCATATCTCCATTTTTGAACTATTATAGATCTCCCCAGAGCATAAAGAAATACTCACCAAAGACTTAGTGCCAAATGACTTAGATGTGAGTAGATTTTAGAACATGGTCAGCAATCTAGTTGCTCCTCACTATGTATCTTTTTAGCCCAAGATTTCATGTTCGTCATCTAGCCACAAAACTCTCCTTTTCATATAGAAGTCTTTATCCATAGAAATAGAGTTAACAGAGCATTGGTTGATGGTGGGGCATGCCTCAATATTTGCGCACTCAATTTAATAAAAGCCCTAGGGTATATAGAGGATGCTATTGACCCAAGAAAGAAAATCACTATCAAAGCCTTCGACAATGAGGATAGATCCTCCAAAGGCATGGTTATTCTGCCAATTAGAGTAGGACTAGTTATAAAAGAAACTGTTAGTTAGGTCTTAAACCTATAATTAACTTATAAAATCCTGTTAGGAAGACCATGGATTCATGACATGTAGGTCATTCCCTCCACTTACCATCAATATCTTAAATTTCTTTACATGGTTCAAGAGGTGACCATACCTAGAGATCAACATTTTTCCTAATATTGTAATTCCCTTGTCCCTCATAACAGGGAAGAAACTAGAACACTGACTAGAGCACTGATAGATGCCATCAACCAATCCACATCTATAGATACTTCATGATCTACCATCCAAAATGACAACTACTCATTAACATCAACTAAGGGTAAAAAAAAGTTGGTTATTCGAGCCCTTCCCTTTCATCACCATCAACTTCCAAAGACCCTAAAAAATCACATTATGAAGAAATGGATAGATTGATGAAATAATTTGACAGAAAGTGTAAATTGCAATGCAAAGGTGTGGGCGAGTACTCAGTTTCCTTATTTGATCCCCCACTTTCTCCAAAATATCACGGGAAACCATCATCCACCACTAAGCCTTATCACACACATTTTATTAAAGCCAGTGGAGCACCTCCAAGTTTAGTAGAAGAAAAAAGTCAAAGAAATGTTGACATCTCCCCCCAGCTACATGGAAAAGGTTTTGATCTCATGAAAAAGATGGGATATATAGGAGATGGTCCCTTAGGAAAAGGGATAGGCATCTTTGAACCTCTAATAGCATAGTTCAGGTCCAATAGGTCCAAAATAGGGATAGGGTATGGTGAAAAAGACAAGATATAAACCTCTTTTGAGGCTTGTCCTAAGCATAGTGATTCTTCCTCTTCCACCTTGGTGTGGGTACCTAAAAAGGGGGATGATAATAGCTAGAAAACAACTGACTTTATAAATGTAAATGTATCCCTCTTAGGTTCACATCCTAGAGGAGAATCACCCATAAATACCTCTAATAATGAAGATAATGAAAATTCCACTAAATGGGAATTTGAATCATTATCCGAGGAGTCTCTTCATGACAAAATATGTGATATTGTTCACATATCCACATCTGACAGTTTGGCTACACAAGGAACAACCTCTTTTCTGGGACCCAGTTCACCGAGAGTCAGGGTACTACAAAACAACTTAGAAGATGATGAACATATTGAATGGTTTCGGTTTTAGACCCTATTTCTTGACTTCTTTCCAATAGAAGTTGAAGATGACTACTATGAGCCTCTCACAAGCTTTACTTTTCTTGATACTCTAGAAGAAGCTCATATAATAGATCTAACAGATACAATGTATGAGCCATCTAATGAAATCATGTCTTTAAACCCTATTGAACCCTTTCCATATTATGAATCACTCTCCCTAATCCATCCCAAACTCATTAATTGGGATACAACTGAGCCTCACCACATTCCTCATTTTGACATTGACCATGACATTTGTATCTACCTTAACATGGTTGAACCATCTCATCAACAAAGAACAAAAGAATGGCATGTAGTTGGGTTTGGTATCAATTATCTCAGTCACACTAGAATAGGTCAAACATTTCACAACCTTAATGATTGCTACCAAGTTTTAGCTGATCTCGAGAAAAAATAGATACAAATAGAAGTGACACATCCCAAGGTGAAAACCCAACTATGGCACCCACAGGTGGGGTGATTGATACCTTACACAAACACCTTGAGTAAAGATCTTCTATCTTGATTGAACCAATAGAACTATTCAACATTGGAATACAGCAAGAACTGAGGGTCATTTATTTGGCACAATCCTTAAGCACATAGGAAAGAAATGCATTCATTCACTTCTTTGAAGAAAGGCAGATAAAATTTGCATCGATTTATGTAGAAATGTTCGGATTAGACCCAACATTAATACTCCATCATCTCAACATTTCTCCAAAGGTCAAGCCAGTAAAACAAAAACTTAGAAAAATGCATCCCCATATAGCTCTACTAGTCAAAGCAGAGTTAGTGAAGTTAATCAGCACCAATTTCATCTGGCCCTTGGTGTATGCGCCATGGATATCCAACATTGTTCCCATATTGAAGAAGAATGGTAACATATGTATCTTCATTGATTTTTGAGGTTTAAACAAAGCATACCCCAAAGATGATTTCCCTCTTCCCAACATTGACACCATTGTAGACATGACAGTAGGTGATTCCATGTTTTCACTCATGGACAAGTTTTTAGGGTATAATCAAATCAAGATAGCACTAGAAGATCAAGAGAAAACAACCTTTACTTGTGTGTGGGGCATATTTTGTTGGAATGTGATGCCCTTTGGGCTAAAGAACGCTAGGGCCACCTATCAACAAACCATGATCACTATTTTTGACGATATGATGCATATCTTTATGGAAGATTATGTGGATGGCATCCTTGCCAAATCACATAGTTGAGAAGAACATCTCCCCATAGTGGCCAAGATATTCACTTGCATAGAAGCATTCAAAGTTAGGCTCAATCCCAAGAATGCACTTTTGGCATCAAATCAGCCAAGCTTTTGGGATACATTGTCTCAGCTAAAGGGATAGAAGTTGACCCTGAAAAGGTACAAGCCATAATCAGTATATAACCTCTGAAGAACTTGATTCAGTTATGCTTTCTTCAAGGAAGGCTTGAATTAGTTCATTGGTTCATTTCTCAGTTGGTGAAAAAGTGTGTACCTTTCACCCACTTACTACACAAAGATATAATTTTTCAGTGGGATGATCAGTGTCAGAATGCTTTTGACTTACCCAAAACCTACTTAATGAATTTTCCCATGTTGGTACCTCCAGTATCACACACATCTTTTTTATTGTACATTTCTCTAATGGATAAATCAATCAAAGCCCTCCTAGCACAAGAAAATGACCAAGGAAAAGAATAGGCCATCTATTACATTAGTCATACCTTGGTCAACTATGAGCTCAATTACTCTTTTATTGAAAGGGCTTGTCTAGTCATAGTTTTTTCTTCCCAAAAGCTATGTCATTATCTTCTAACACACAAGGTCAAACTCATCTTCAAAATTGATCCCTTCAAATATCTTCTTAGAAAAACAACATTAACATGCATATTGGCCAAATGGGTGATGATCCTAAGTGAGTTTGACATTGAGTATTTTGAAAGGAAGGAAATAAAAGGACATGCCATTGCCGATCAATTGGCAGATGCGCCTATAGAGAGTTCAAATCCTATCCTAGCTGATTTCCTAGATATGCATATTCTTCATACATAGTTGGTAATGTGGAAATTCTACTTTTATGATTCCTAAACACACCATGGATTAGGTATCGATATTTTGTTCATCATGCCACTAGGTGTTACCATTCCTAGGTCTTACAAGTTTCTTTTCGCATGCACCAACAACATGGTAGAATATGAAGCTTTGGTCTTGGGTCTCAAACTAGCTTTAGAGTGGAAACTAACAACCCTAGAGGTTTATGAAGACTCCCAGTTGATCATCAATCAAGTCATTGACACTTATTAGACCAAAGATGAAAAGTTATTGCCTTAGAAATATGTGGTTGACACCCTCAAGGCATGTTTTGTTCATATTACTTTTGAAAAAATTCCTAGAGATAAAAATAGAGCAGCAAATGCTATGGCCAGCTTGGCCTCCTTACTCTAGCTCCTAGAGCAACATGACTAGTATGAGTTCTTAGTAGAAGAGGTGGTTCAACTTGTGTTTATTCAACCCGATTCCGTTATGATTTTCCACTTAGACGCTCTCAATTCCCCTTGGTATAACCCCATCATCACTTACCTCTATGATAATACCATTCTGTCTAGCCTCTCATGTAACCAAAAATGAAATTTCATTCAACAAACCTCATGTTACACTTTGGTGGCTGATATACTATATAGAAAGGGTCTTGATGGTACATTGATTAGATGTCTTGAAAATGATGAGTCTAGAGTCACTCTGCAGGAAGTCCACGCATGGATTTGTGAGTCACACTCTAGTGGGTTCACACTAGCAAAGAAGATTCTTTCGATGGTCTATTTTTGGCCAACCATGGAAAAGGATTCTATCGACTATGTTAAAACTTGAAAAAAATGCCAAATCCATGGTAACCTTGTTCATGCACCAACTCAAGAGCTTAATCCTTTGGGAACACCATGGCCTTTTTATCAGTGGGGTTTTGATTTAATTGGAGCCATCCATCCACCTTTCTTCAGCCGACATAAATGGATTATCACCGCCACAAAATACTTCACCAAGTGGGTCGAAGCAGTGCCACTTGCCGATTCTACAAGAAAACAAATCTCTTCCTTCATTCTAAACAATATCATTTATCATTTTGGCATACCTCATGCCATTCTCACGGACAATGCCTTGTACTTTAAAAATCAAATAATTGATGAATTATGTGAAAAATTTCACATTATACACCACTCCTTGTCAATTTATTATCACCAAGTCAATGACCAAGCAGAGGCCACCAACAAAATGATTATCAATATCCTCAAAAGAATCATCAATGATATTGGTAGAGACTAGAATTTGTAGTTGAACCCTAACCTCTGGGCCTACAAGATGAGTGTTAGGACACCTACAAGTGCGACACCCTTCTCCTTGGTTTATGGCTATGAAGCTATTCTTCATTCAGAGTTTGAGACCCCTCCTTGAGAGTTACTCTTTGAGATGTCCTATCAGATGAGGATTATAGAGTGGCCCATCTAGAGCTACTAGAGTTGTTAGAAGAACATCAACATGCAATACATGAACACCTCAAAGTGTAAAGGAATAGGTTATCGAGACATTACAACAAAAAGGTAAAACCCCATATTTTTCAAATTGGTGACCTGGTACTCCCAACAAACCCTAAGAACCAAGTGGCTAGGGAAAAAAAGGAAAGTAGGAGGCCAATTGGATTGGTCCCTACATTATCACAGAGTCCTTTGGGACTGGTACTTATAGACTTTCAAATTGTGATGGTTCAAACCTAGTAGAACCCATCAATATCATCCATCTCAAATATTCTTATGTCTAGAGGTTTGCCAAACACATCAAAAATACCTAAAAATAAAAAAACCTAAAAAATACCAAAAATAAAAATAAAAATTGGTACGAAAAAGGTGAGAATGCCACCTTTGGTTTGAAAAGGAGCGAGAGACAATAGCTTTGAACTTCCCTAAACAACACAAGTCCTTCAATGCTGAAAAATAGTCAAGACAACACTTAAGTTGCATCCTTTGTGACAAATTTTTAGGGATGAATTTAAGAAACTCCTCCTAAGAAAAATATGTAAAATGCTGGCAAATTCAACATTAAATATACAAGAAAAATTTCTAATTGAGGGCATTTTTTCATTCGAAGAAAGGGAGAAATTTTTTTTCTATTGGCAAAATTTTCCTTTCCTTATCAAAGTTTAATAATAACTATGGAGAATTAATTTTATTTTGTTTTCGTATGCAAATAAATGTAGGCAATTTTTTTTGTTGGTCATAAATATTTTTGTAATGTAAGAGGCAAATTAATTATTTCATATAACACAAAATATTAATATAGTTGGATAATATGTCAATTTCCAAAAAGACATTATTTAATTTTTTGGTGAATTTATAGTGTCACAAGTGGTAAATGGCCTAGATGCCAAGTGTACACAATACAATGTACTTGTAGTATGCCAATTCATTTAGATTTAATTAATAATGTACCCTTTTTTATTGCCAACTTGGTCATCATCACTTTTAATGTTGTCATTTTATGGTGAAAGGAATTAATTTGGACCATTGATGCAATATGATCAAAGGCTTCAACTTTATTTCAGGCCTAATTTTAAACAACATACCGTAAAGTCTAAATCTTCCTAGAATTAGGACACGTGTCCCAAAGACCAAAACATAATGAAAAATGGTAGGCGATGCTCAACCCGAGGGAAAATATTATTTTATTTTAAGGGTGAAATAACATTCTCCAATAAGAAAACATTAGGGAAACACTGGCAAAATTTTTAAAATAATTGTGTTCTTAAATGTAGATGACATTGGCGATTGGACTGAGATTTGGGACCAATTATGTGTAAACTAATAAGCGCTTAATCTTGGATTTAGACCCAAATTTTTTAATATCTCAGTGACATGGTTGATCCCATATGTAGGTTTTATTCACCAAATTGCGACTTCCCAAAGAGATGGAATAGCCATTTGGTGAATATTCACCACTAAAAAAAGCACTATAAATTTTGCTTGTTTGAGGCTCATCTAGCACAATCAAGTTAATTTCACACCTACCCAATTAAGAAACACTTATGGGTTATTTTTTTGTGGTTCTTTGGCATCAGATGTAGTTCGTAGCAGCAGAGATAGTTAGTATGACAAAAACAAAGGGAAGAACGACAAATTGAGAGAAACATGGAGTTAGATTATGTATTGAGATACCATAGACATGAATTGTAGGAAAATCAATGCACATCTCAACTATCCACATTGATCAACGATCCCTAATGTTTATTTTAGCCCTTAGTCGACCCATTTGATGTCCCAAACTCCTTTCATTACCTCCCATGTCCCAAATATAGCCATCCATGCCCACTTTTCGCCTTTTTTCTTGCTCTTGGTCTCCTTGCCTCTTTAGGTGCCTCACATGGTCTTGGTTACTCCCATATTTCAACAAATCTCACTCACATCCTCAACTCACTCTAAAAATAAATCCAAAAGTGATCAAAAATAAAAAATAATAATTTAAAAACTGTCCAAAAGTATCAATTTTTTTTTAAAATTATTAAAAATTATCAAAAAATTCAAAAATTGTCAAAAAAATTTAAAAATTCTCCAAAATTATCAAATAATAATAATAAATTATCAAAAAATTATCAAAACCCTTCCAAAGTTGTTAAAATGGCCAATAACATTCAAAATGGGGTAATAATTGCCAAACATAGCCGCACAATCTCAAAAAATTAACAACACCCCAAAATTCATGTCAAACATGGCTCACTTCAACTCAAATAGGCCTTGTGAAATGTCATAAAATAGTTAAATATTAAGCATCTCAATGGTATTAAGAAGTAGCGTAGTTATGTCCTAAAACATCTCATTGGGCTTTGGAAAATTTGGCACAACGTGAATAGTGCAAGAGGCATCGGAAAAGTCCCGACTTCCTTCCTTTTTTCAAGAACAACAATTACCAAAAGATCATTGGTCTTATTTATGTTACAGTGGCCACGATTGGTCTAGACCCCTTCAACAAATATATCAATACTATCTTGAAAGTTGAACTATCTATCAGACTCTTTCATCTTCACCTAACCAAGGGCATAGAATAAGTAAGTGTAAATGTGAGAACTTACCACCCCCCCTTTGCACCTTTTTAGGCCCAAATGCCTTTTTTAGGCCCCTCAAGTGTCTTTTTAGGCCCAAACACCTTTTTGTAGGCCCCTTAAGTGTCTTTTTTAGGTCCAAACACCTTTTTCAGGCCCCTCAAGTGCCTTTTTAGGCCCAAACACCTTTTTTTCAGGCCCCCTCAAGCACATTTTTCAGCCCAAATGCCTTTTCAAGGCCCCATTTCACTTTTTTTAAGGTCCAAATCTCCCTTTTGATCCCCCAAAACACCTTTTTGTGCCAAAGTGCCTTTTTCAAGGCCCTATTTCACCTTTCTTGAGGCCCATGTGTACTTTTGGGCCCCCAAACGCCTTTTCATAGACATTGAGAGTGTTTGTCTCAGCACAAACCTAGAGAAACATCCCAATGTTAGCCTTGTAATGGTCTATAAAGACTATTAATATATGAAAAATTATGCCTTACACTTCACAACTCTCCAAATGTTATGCAAATCTGTACTCATCTTTCATTATGAACCCACACAAACATTCAGTTCCCCACATACAAGTAAAGATTTTCCTTACTCTATGGACCGTATTGTTCCTACTTTTATGGAGATTAAAACCTTTCCAACATTTTTCAAAAATCCCAAAAACATTCACATATTCCTCAAAATGCTAAAAACATCCATATATATTCCAAAAATACCAAAAGAAAACATGAAAATATATAACAATCAACATTAGTTGTCCCTTTGCTTGCCATAACAACAAACACAAACTTTTATTCTACTATTACAGCAAAAACAACTTTACATTCAAAAAAGTGTCTGATAGATTATTTATTTTGGCCTCCCTGGAGGAGGTGGCAAGACAGGGTGTCCAACAAAATGGTGTTTCTTCCAACCCAATTCCAGAAGAGGAAGCTCTTGGCATTAGTCCTCTATGTACCCACACCGCATCCATTGGAATTGGAAATATCCCACTACGTAATTGTGCATTTAATAGTTCTATGAATTCCCTATCCATAAACTATGTCTCTCACCGATCCTCATTCAAGAACATCTGATGATAACGTCCCATATAATAAGCTACTTCTTGGTGTAATTTTATTGTTTGGTGTATTTCCATGAACACATTCTCCACTAGCTTGTCTACTCTTGATGTAATGATCATTCGTTGGGCCACATTATGCTCCTGTTGCATTTGATCAGTTGCTATTCACTAGTGCTCCATGTTTTCTTTTGCCTTGCCCAAACATTGTTGCAACTGCCTCACCTTCTCCTCACTTAATGCTAATCACTCCTATAACTCCAATGAAAGGGAGTTTTCTTTTGTAATCACCTCCCTAAACAACTCAGACTATGACTGCAACAACTCCAGCTCATTCTAGGCACTCTCTAAACCCACTTTCACCATCTTCAAAGATGCCTACAACCTCTGAACCCACGATTTCTCTCTCACATTCCCATCTCATTTTCCTTCACTCGTGATTGCTCCACATGCAGTTCCACTTCTAGTGATTGCACCTACACTTGCTCTAGATCCACCACCACTTGGAGCTATCTCACCTTTGTTTGTGCTCCATCTTCCTATGCCTTCTCCATCAATCCTAGCAAAAATACGATTCTTGTTCTGCATTCTCTGCTCGAACTCTCTCGGCAACCAACATTCTCTGTAATTCTTCCACATCACTTGATGCTTGATCTCCACCCCCCGCTTCTAGTCATGGATCCTCACATTTACATCACTCTCTTCCCCTTCTGTTGACCCTTGTCCCAAAATTTTGAGGCTAAGCAACCGATGTGATCCACTCATCACCTCACCTAGACTAATTTTTACCACACCTCTTTGAGCTTCTCCCATAGATTTTCCATGAGATTTTATCTTCCCTGCCTCCTCCTCTGCTCCTGACATACTCTTTATCATCTCAGGCAGACTATTCTCTACCTACATCATCTGCTCATCATCTTCAAACACCACCTACAACACCTATTGTGCTATAGTCCCTGACAACATCATTAACAATAATAAGGGCATTTTATTTCCCCTAATCCCCACATCTTCTAGTTGTGTTGACCCTCGTCATGCATGACTTGATTCTATGAAACTAACACTTGAAGTTTGAGCTGATACACTAGCTCTTTAGAGGTTTCCTGAATGCACTTCGATCTTCGCCCTTGCCTAATCACCTTCCTTGTCTAACATCACCCTCCTACTATGACTGATCTGGTGAGCCCAAGATACTTTCACTTACATGATTCCTGTAAATTCTCAATAAATCCAATAGCCACGGTTATGCTCTTCACCTTGCCTTGTTTCATCCCCACAATATCTACTTACTTATAGTTGTCACTCACCTGAGACTTGTTCCTTACTGGTCTTACCACATATTCACCTTCTGCATTCTGCCACATTGGTACTAGGTACACTTGACCCTTGGCTTTGACACTTAGACACCCTAATTCCTACCGATGTGCATTGGCAGACATAATCCATTGCTAAATCATTGCTAACACATCTCATGCTTTGTAATTTGACCTATACAATAGTTTCTCCTAGACATAACTAAACAAACTTGGCACTATTACACACAACTGGCAACATGCCTAGTCCACAAATAACGGTTTTCTTCACTATTATGTACTTCTAGTGCCTTGATGATGTGTTTGACTAGAGGTATTAAGATGAAGTCATCACACACACACACACACACACACACACACACACACATTTCACTGTTTGACTCTAGTGATCCTTTGATTTTGTGCATTATTGGTGTCCACTTGTAAGTGCCTACTCTTGTTTGAAAAGCCATGTGTACCTCAACCAATTTTGTGCACTATCTTAGGTGAGATCTTTTATCTGACATGTGACTATTTGCATGCCTATTTTTATTATTCTATGGATATAACTTTTTTTTCCAATAATTGTCATATTTTTCATGTACATTGTTCATGTTTGCTAGTACTCCTTGGCATGACATAGTATTCATATCACCATAGTTGATCTAGTGGTGATTTTACTTAGTCACTTTTATTAAATTCTCTATGCTGACAATTAATTTGCATCTCTTTAAAAAAAAGTGACAGTTAGTCGCATTCATTTAGTTTGCATTTTCATCTTGGGTCCCTTGAAAACATGCGATTGGCACATGAATTGGGATTACACAAGAAAGCCTTCACAACATCATTCAAATTTAGAACTTTTTATCCAATAACAGACAACAATATCAACATCAAGGAATGATTTTGCAACTCAACTATTAGGGACTTCATTTCCTCACAACATGACCACCATGCATTCTCCTTTATCGTCTTATATTTTCATTCCACTTATTGCATTATGTGGCTTTTTGAATCTCAAACAATTCTAGTCACTATTTCCTTGTATCAAATTTCATTCCTCATCGCACCCCATCATCTATTGCATTACATGGCTTTTGAATCTCAAACAATTTCATTTTGTCACATCCCATTTCATTTCCTTTTCATTTATCATAATTCACTACATCACATATCATTCCCTCCCGTTTCATTTCCTTACATATCAAAGTTCGTTTCATTTTATTATATTTCACTTTCCCTATTTTTCTTCATTTGTGACTTTCATTTCATGTTCTTCATCATATTACCTTTAATTCATTCATTTCATCTATTTCATTTCACGGCTTTTGAATCTAAAAAGTTGACATCCCATCCCATAGCTTTCAAATCTCAAACCATTTCATTTCCTTCCATTTTTCACTTTCTTTCACATTTCATTTATCACATTACATTTTATCACATTTTATTTCATAACGTTCACATTACATGTCATCACATTGCATTTTCTTCCATTTTCATTTCTCATTCCATGTCATTGCATTCCATCTTCACATTTCCTTTTTTATTCTCATTTTATCATGTTTCCTTCCATGACACTTTGTCAGACATTTGTTCATTTATATTTTTCTTTTCATTTACACATCCTTTTTATTTTACATCATATCACATCACAACAAATCCCATTTCACTAAATATTACACATCATTGGATTACATTATGTTGCATTACATTAAATTTCATTCCATTACATTCAATCCTATTTTTTCATACCACATATCATATTTCCTCTTATCACATCATATTAATTCCTTTTAAATTTCATCACACTTTTGATTTGCATTTCATTTCATTGCATTACATCTTATAACATTGTAAAATTTCATTTCATTACATTTTATATTATTAGCTCACATATCATTTCATTACATTTCATTCTGTCCATGTCATTTTATCTATTTTCATTCAATTACATTACATTATCACAAAATTCATTCCATTACGTTTCATTTGTCATAATCCATTATTCATGATTCATTTGCTTACATCACATTACATTAAAATTCATTTTACTACACCATATCACATTTCATATCATTACTTTACACCCATTGTCTTTCATTATATTTCATTTATCACATTGCATTACATCAAATTCCATTCTTACCACATTTCATTTCATTTCATTAAATTCACACCATCACATCACATTTTCATCCATTAAATCATTAATGCCATTTCATTTATTTTCATTAATTATCCATATGTCATGCCACACTAATCATTCTCTCTCTCTCTCTCACACACACACACACACACATCAATATCTACTCCTATCATATCTATCAAATCAAATCATCACATGCATCCATGAGTCCATGATATAACAAATACACATTTGAAAATCAACTATCTTGGATATCTCATAAAGAAAAAGATTAAACAATACATCAAGAGGATAAAACCAACATAGATATAAGATAGATTGCATCAAAAAGAACATCCAAATGATCAAATATCGTGAACATCAAGAGATCACAACATCTATCCACATGAACATCCAAAGATCACCAAGTACATCAACATCAATATCAACTAAACATCACAAGGATAATCATACATAATGATGAGTAATGCCATAACACATAATGTACACTCATCCTTACATAGGTGGCTAACTTGAAGGTCCTTGTTCACCAGGGGCACTCGTATCCTTCTGTGGTGCCTACTTAATTGCATCTATCCTGTGGTGCCTACTTTGTTGCATCTATCATTAGTACAACCTATCCAGCTATAGTCATCTGACTAGTCGATGCCTTTTTTCTCCTTAGTGGTAGTGGTGGCCCTTCCATCATCATGGCTATAAATTCTTGTAATGTACTCATCAACTCACCCACCTGAGCCTCCATGACACTCATTTGAGCCTCTAAATCAGTAGATCCCCCTAGCCTCTCTAATGGTGGCTGTGCACCTGGTGACACCTCCTACAACCCTTGTGGCTATACATCATGTGAATCTTTGATAGGACCCTGTACCTATGGCCTCTATCACCAGACAAACTAAACATCCTCGGGTAACCTGGCCCTCACCTACTTTCCCCTACCCTGTTCAACACCTCTGTCTGGTTTCCCAACTCCCACACCACCAACCATCCCTCCTCTCACCCTTGTACCACCATGACCTTAGATCCCTCCAGTCCTTCTTGCATTTACTGGTCTCTACACTAGACCTCGTGCCACACCCCTCTACATTAGTACCATGGCTACTTGGCCTCACCTCCCCCGTGTTCTAGCCACACTTCTCACCCTAACTCTAGCCTCTTGTCTCCTTCTACCTATCCTCAAACCACCCTTGTCATCCTCATCCTCTCCCCCGCTTGATGGCTCATTGATCCTAGGAGTAGGCTCTGTTAGATCCATATATCTTGGAAAGGGATGCTCTCGAAACCATCATGCATGGTCCCCATTCATCCCTACATTTTCCACTTCATCTCACAATGCTCATGGCTATGGTGTGTCTATCATTTGCAAAAAGGCCTCTAGGAAAGCCTCATACTCCAAAATTGCTCTTACACTGCACTCTCTGACTGCACCCAAGCATAATATGTTGACCCCTGTGGCATGCCCTAGCGCTGACCAAATTGTCTCACCACTCACTTGAAACAAAACCTCTCTATCACTATAGGTACCTGACCAAGAAAATACCTTAGACCAAAGAAATATACCCTCTCATCATCATCCTTAGCCCATGGCTCTGTAAACCTATAAGGTCTCCACACAACCTCATCAATGTCATCCAATATATGCCAATACTCTGTCTTGCCCAAATGGGGCAACATGATCACTATAGAATAAGTATACATGTAAGGCATACCCTATGGCCACTATCGTACACACATTGGATGAGTAATGGGTAAATGCTCCCATGTCCATAGTTGTAACAAAATCACCCCCGCTGATAGCGACGAGGCTCTAGAATATATAACCTGATGTAAGTCATAATATAATTGAGCCAAAATACAATCACCCCATGCAAATATTAGTGGCTGATCAATCATATCCTGTATCATATTGGCCTTGTCTAACTAGACATCCTTGCCCTTGTTAGTCTAGCAATAAAAATCCTCGTATCAATCTAGTCAAAACTACTAGCATTGCCTCATATTGCAGCATCTGAAACCATTATACACTGTCATCCCCAATGCTCTCATCCCTAAAAAAATCTTTAAAGGAAATGCCATCAGTGGTTTGATCATAGTACACCAAATCCCCTATTTTCAAGATTCAAAATATCTGATATACATCCTCAAAAGTCACTATCATCTCCCCTATCAAAAAATGAAAGGTGTTATGGTCTAAGTGTCACCGCTTGGCCACAACTGTTAATAGATCCCTATTCACTTAGAACTAGGGAATTTGTAGCAAATAAGTAGACCCGCATCTATCAATCCCCTTCCACTCTCCTACTAATAATCTACCTACTGCCTCTAAGTACCATGGGTATAACCCTCGTACCATGAGCTTTTGCCTATGTACTTTTTTTTCATCAAACAAACAAACAACAATGTTACCCTTCATCACAACTGATCATCATACATTAGTCTAATATCTATATCTAGCTACTTAGCTACTGGTTCTATCTTGAACCTATTACTCATCCTTCACTATCCTGAGTCAGACTTGTTTGTTTTCCCTACTCTGTATCTTGAGTTGGGGCATCATTCTTTACCTACCTATCATCAAAATGATCCTAGAACATCACTTCATGACCACTTGACTACTATTGTTTACTCATTATGATGGATTCCTGACCAACAGACCTAGAATCTAGCCTCTTGCATTATCTTCCACTCAATTTAGGTTTTATAATCTATTTTCATCCTTCAAAGTTCATTTGCCCTATTTCCTAGGACACATGTGCTATAAGATCATTCAAATGTGCTAAACTAGACCTATGTTCTATTATAACATTTAGAAGCACTATTTCATACCTTGAATGTGCTATAACATGGTTAAGTGCTATTAAAATGATCATATGCACTATTTAGCATTGCAAAAGTGCTATTCAAAATGGAAGCATTAAAACATTATACCTATGCACTACAAAAACAATCATATTCACTGAAGTGTGCAAATACACTACGGAAGCAACTATATGCACTACATTTTCACTATATGTGCTAATTTGCAAAAACATAGGTTTTTGTATGCATTATTTTGTTCTATGTATGCGGTAAAAGATTACTTGTATGCGCTAAAATAAATCAAAAGCACTAAAAGGAAAGCTAAATGCACTAAAATATTTCGAAAGCCAATTTCCAACAAAAATTGGCACGAAATTCACCAATATCTAGGTACAAATGCAAAAATCTTACAATGGAGGATCTCAATGACTTACCAGGGCACTGTAGTCTGCTAGATGATCGTACCTACAACCCCTCTCAAATCTATGCTCTCATAAAGGGACCACCATCCTCATTAGCTCAAAACTCCAAAATGCCAATTTTTAAATGAGAGAGTGAAAATGACAAGGGTAAAAGGCTTTTTGACCTATTTAACCCTCCTTAGGGGCATTTATATCACTTTTCACCCTGTTTATCCAACATTGGAATCTTTTGCTCACTTTCGTGAATTGGGTATTGCACTAAATCAACTTGAACATCTTTATCTTTCAATTTTCCAACATTTGAGAAATAAAATTGGAACCCCCTTAATTTTCAAACTTTCATTTTTTTTTCCAATTTCATTTCTGAGGGGGCAGTATATCCAAATCAAACCAGGGCATCCAAACTAGGGCATCAATTTTTTTTGAAAAAATAAAAAAAGGTTCTACCCTAGCCAAAATTTCAAACATCAAATTAACCAAAACTAGGATATCCGAGTAAAAACATTGCAGCATCAATCAACAAAATTAGTGATAATCAAGATATAAAATCATCAAAGATCAGACATCAAGCCATCAACAACCATACACCATGACCACTAAAAAACATCAAGACATCATTCAATCATCATAATTTGACCTAAAATCAAAAAATCAAGACAATCTTTGAACTAATATGCTCTGCATATTAGCTCAAAGAGGGGCATTTATAGACACTAAAAAATTAGCAAAGACCTGAATTACACAATTCCGATCAATTAATGAAAATTAAGGAGGAAATAAGAAGAAACACAATAGGCTTTCAAATCAAAAATCACATCAGGTCATTAATCATCTATCAAATTGACAAGACCTATATCAACTTTAAAAGAGGAGAAAGACAATTCAGATTCATAAAATGAAATTCAAAAAGGGAGGAAGAAAAATAAAAAGTATTGAAAATAAATAATCCATTTATTAAATCAATAAAGTCATTTATCCTCACAAAAATGAAAATCTCCTTTTTCATTTAAAAGAATTAGAAATATCCTCATTTATCCTCAAAACCAAGTTTGTTGGACTCTTCCTCCTGGCCTCTTATGAGATATTTTTAGTTTCACTTTCATCCACTAGTCAAAGGTGAAAAACCTAATTCTTACCCCAACCCCTTCCAATATATTATAAATAGGAGGGAAATCCAAGAGCCAAAGGATGCAAGTTTTAGGTATTTGCACTATAGGCACACTCCGAGTTATCATTTTAGCATTATCATTCTAGAAAATTCATGGCATTTTAACATTGTTTTTATGTTATTTTGCATCATTTATTACATGTTAGCTCATTGTATGTCCATTATCGTAGCATTCTAAGAGTTTTTATCCTCGTATAATCTGCATTATAGTCATAGATCTTGCATGCATTCTTGTAGATCTGCATTCTAAGCATACTCCCATTCTAGAACTATCATTGAGATGCTGTTCTGAGAGATTTCTTAGTGGTTGTAGTTAGGGAAACATGATATGTTCATAGAATTTATATTTTGATAACAATTTCTTGGGTTTAGTCTAGTTTGTTATCAGTCTATCTACATTCTACATTAAAGTTTCATGAATATGTGATTATACCGTGTACACATAATATATATCTTGTTTTTCTTGTTTACATTTCAACTATTTCATGTATTTCATTTTAATGTAATTTTTATCTAAAATAAGGATAGGAATCACTATAATAAGCTTTGATAGTATCTTTTTGTAAGGAAACTCAGGTGTGGAAACAACTTCCTACACTAATCTCATAAGGAAAGTATGGTGCAAATCCTTTTAAAATCTTCTACACTTACAGATTCAATATCATGTAAACAACATTATTGCAGCCAACCATGCATACAAAAATTAGATAGAGAAAGAACACATAACAAAAAGATTTTTCGGTGGGGAAAAACCTTTCGGTAAAACAACCCCACCCCTCCAGAACCTGCACAATGTATTATCTTCAACACAAGATTACAATACACTTGCAATGCAAGTTCAACATCAACAATAGAAGACTCTAGAAGCACCTTAGTACCTGCAAACTTTCATCTTTCACACTATTGCATTACAACATGCAATACCCGTTTTATGAACATCTTAAGACCCAACAAAATGCCCATAATGGAGTTGGGCATTTTTCATGGCTCAACCACCAAGAAACATGCACAATTCCACATGTACATCCAATACCAAGAAAGGGGCATCCATCCCTTGAATAGACAATGACAGCTTGTCATAGAATCCACCAAAAATAGCGATCACAAGAGAAGTGTAAGGGAATCTGTCATACCAACCTATTTTTGGCATATTATCTTACACACACCAACCACTCATTCTTGGGCGCCCAAATAGGCCTCATGTCATAAGATGCTCTTACACCTATTATAGCTCATTCTTTAAATAGCTCTTACACGTCATAGGAATCTGTCATAACCATTTTAGCCATGATCTCCTTCACACACTTCAAGATGCCAACACATGTAAGTGATCAACATGCCAACTAGACATGTACACTCACATTTACATATTATTTTCAAAAATACATTTTACAAAACAAATAATAATAAGAATAGGAATTATACAAGGTTGAGACACCTTATTCCTAACACTTTTGACATGTGAATAAGGTTATGATATTAATTTGTATTTAGATTGTACAAGTTATGAGTACTTTTGATTATGAGTAACTTAATTGGAGTTTTTGTTAGGATGAAAATAGTGAAACTTGAATTGTTATTTCTATTATACAATTAACATTGAAATTTGAATCCTGAGTTGGCTGGATTATGTAAATTTATAAGATTGAATCTTAATGTCATCATAAACATGTCAAGAGTTTATATATGCTTTCTCTTCACAACATGAGATGACTTGGAAGAAAGTCTTTAATTTATTCATGGAATTTGAAATCAAGATTTCTTGCTTATCCATCTCTTTGAGAGCTTCATTTATTGAAACACATTATATATTATTTTCTTATGATTCTTGTAGCTATAGTTGTTACATCTTTTATTGCATATATTTTGTGTGTCATTATTCACTATGCATTGACTACACTATCTTTTTCATTCTTCCAAGTATCGACACACAATATTTAGTGATTTTTAGGATCAATTTCATTAGGCCTGCTTGAGAATGTTTGAAGAATCAATTGGTTGGGACAAGATTAGAACTAGGTTTTACCTGGCCACTTAGAGCTAATAGAGAAAAGAGTTCAATCCCATGATAATGGATTAGAGAGATTCACCAGTTGGGACTTTGTACTGGCCAATACTACAAGTTTTAGCATCACCCGAGATGGAGCCACAAAATCAAAACAAAATCGAATCTCCAAAAAGAAAGAGAGGTTATTGGAGATGTCAATAACACGATCCTGTAGAACCTAACATTTCATTCATTCCTCAGATAAGCTCTGAGATATCTCCCATCAAAGATTGCTACCCTATGACATTTGGTGACTCTGAGGGTCAATTCTATCTAGCATGCCCAAAAATGTTTGTGTAGCCAACAAGAAAAAATGAGCTTTGAACTAGGGTTTACCTAGCTACTCAAAAATAAGCTTTGGACTAGGGTTTACCCAACTACTCAAAGCTAACAGAGTAGATAGTTCAATCCCATGACAAAGGGTTAGAGAGATTCAGCAATTGGTGACTTTGTACTAGTCAACACTACAAGTTTCAACATCACTTGAGATGGGGCCACAAAATCAAAATGAAATTGAATCTCCAAAAGAGAAAGAAGTTATTGTAGATTTAAACAACATGATCCTATAGAACTTGACATTGCATCCATACCTTAAATGAGCTCTGAGATATGCCCCATCAAATATCATTGCCCTATGGCATTTAATGACTCTTAGGGTCAATTCTATCTAGCGTGCTTGAGAACATTCGAGAAGTCAAAAAGATAGAATAAGCTTCTGAATAGGATTTACACAACAACTCTGAGCTAATAGAGTAGATAGTTTGATCCCACAATGAAGGGTTAGAGAGATTGACTAGTTGGTGGCTTTGTACTAGCCAACACTACAAGTTTTAGCATAAATCAAAATGGAATCGAATCTCCAAAAAGAGAGAGGTTATTGTACGTATAATAAAAAAGATCTTGTAGCATCCAACATTACATCCATACCTTGCACAAGCTTCAAGATATGCCTTTTCAAAGATTGCTACCCTATGGCATTTAATGACTCTAAGGGTCAATTTTGTCTAGTGTACCCAAGAACATTCGATCAGTCAACAAGATGGAATGAGCTTGGGACTAGGGTATACTTGACCAATCCGAGCCAATGAAGTAGATAGTTTGATCCGATGAAGGGTCAGAGAGATTCACAAGTTGACAAATTTGTACTGGCCAACACTACAAGTTTTAGCATCACTTGAGGTGGGGCCGTAAAATCAAAATAGAATCAAATCTCCAAAAAGAAAGAGAAGTTATTGTAGGTGTCAACAACATGATCATTTAGCACCTAACATTGCATTCATACCTTGTATGAGCTCCAAGATATTCCCTATCAAAGATTGTTGCCTTATGGAATTTAGTGACTCTGAGGATCAATTCCATCCGCTGTGCTTGAGAATATTCGAGTGGTCAATATGATGGAACACACTTGGTAGTAGGGTTTACCCAACCACTTAGAGCTAATGTCACAGATAGTTTGATCCCACGATGAAGGGTTTGAGAGATTCACCAGTTGGCCAACACTACAAGTTTCAACATCACCCAATATGGGGCCACACAATCAAAATATAATTGAATCTCTAGAAGTGATTATAGGTGTTGACAACACGATCTTGTAGAAAAAATATGGAAACCCGTTGAGAAGCATAATACTTTGTTTGCACCTCATTTTGTGGTTGTAGTGTGTATTTCTTTGTGAAGTCTACAACTGAGACAATGGTATCGAGTGGAAATGTATCCTTGCACAACTTGAATTGCAAATCCAACCATCGAGCTCTATGCGTATGCCTTGCATACTAGTAAATAATATTTTCACAAAAAATCTTCATGAACTCATACAATGGAACATTTTCAATGACTAAATCACATGTTTTACCTTGTTTCCCATCTTTTAGAGCATATGTCACTGTCTACTAGTCAATTTCTAATTGAATATGTATTATCCATATGTTCACAAGTTAATAAAAGTTACAAAGAACCACAAATAGACATGTACCATCCAAACATGACAACTTGTAAAATTGTTGACCGTCCCCCATTTCACATAAAATGTTGGATATGAATTCCCTTGAAGATCTAGGTGGTTCATTTTTGTCACAATCCTACAAAATAAATTTAAAATGCAAAAACACATGTATATGCCTAAAAACATCAAAACGGTTAGAAAATTCAATATGTATACTACAACAAAAAGTTGTGCATGTGTGATTTATCTTCACATAAAAAGGTTTACCCATTTCAAAAAATCTTTGACATATTCGAATTTGAGGATACATGTAAATTTTGCAAAAAATTATGTTTGAGTTGAGTCCATTTTTTTTTTTGCATGTGGATTGTGATTTTAGCTACAAATCCCCCTTCTTAAAACATCTCTTTTTCTAGAGGAAACACGTGTTATTTGTTCAAAATCCTTCAATCAATGATTTCAAAGCTTCACTAATTTCTTTATCCTTTTGCGGTAGTCTACCATTAAATGTCCATAACTCTTTTTTTGTTGGATCTTCCACTCTCTCACACTTTACTATGGCTCTCCTTAGAGTACATGTATTGATTTCTAATATTTTTCTTGTCCTTCTCATGAGTTGAGCTTTCTTCATTTGGGTACTTACCATTGTTGATGTAAGTATGTATCTTGTGATATTACTATCTTTTGTGTGTGATTTAGAACCCACTTTATCATATGCACTTATTAGATTCTTTACAATGCCTTTTTTTTTTGAATCATCCATTTTCTTAGCCCAATAATCTTCATGATAGGCCTAAATTTCAAATTCCTCATCATTTCAAAAAATAATTGGCATTATCTTATCACATTTAATTCTTCAATGAATAATCTCCACATATGATTAACTTTTCTTTGACAAGTATGCTTGCTAATCTTGTCAGGCATTGATTTCAAAATGTTAGTATCAATATCAATCAAATATTTTGGTCTTCTAAAATAAATTCTAGAAGGTGTTATAATCTCTTCCATTCTCTCAACATTTTGAACATCAACATAAGGTTGAGTGAATTGCATACCTTGAATTGAAGATGATGTGCCTTGGAAATAAAATGCAAAAGATGGAATATCACCCACTTGATATGTTGATTGGGTGCTTTCAACATGACGTGATGGAGTGTGTACATCAGACGTAGAAATTAGTCTCTTCAACAGGAGATGATGATGACTCCAACATTGGAAGATGGTGTAGCTTCACAATTCAATTATCTTCTTGAGTGTAAGAGTGTCATTAATTCTCTCTGTCTTTCCAATTCTTCCTCTTTGTTTCTTTGTATTGGTGGTTCATGTTCCTCTTCAAAAGATAATTCTTCATTATTGTGTTGGAATTTTCTTTGTTCATGCATTAGTTTCGTTTTATCTCTTTTAATTTCCAAACCACTCCCCCTCTCCTTTGTTGTTTGAGTTTTTGGTTTCTTTCTTGGCATGATGATGCTGTTTATATGTCAAATTATTCAAACATCCAAATTTCTTACAATTTATAAATAATAAATCTTTTAAATATATATAAAAATTGTGCAATTATTTCAATGAATACCCAATATATAGTAAACAATTTGTAAAATTATAATGAATTATTCATACATTAAAATTTCTATCCATTTCCAAAAAACAATTCATTACAAATTTTGATGAATTCACTATATATTAAACAACTTGTCAAATCATAATGAAATTTGTCTCTATAGTAACAAAGAATATTTAGAAAAGAGTGCACTAACCTTTTCTATAAAAAGAATGTTAAAAAACCCTTCAAATAGTGTATCCAATGATTGAATTTGGTGTTTGCTAGCTTCCAATACCATGAAACACACATTTTTTGTTAGAACAACAAAACACACTACAAACAAAAATAGAGAATATGGGTCAGTAGGGACCCAAACTTTCCTTGTAACTATTTTTTGGTGTTTTCATATAGTGCATTCTTTCTCTTCCTCCCACCCCCCCTTCTCTCTCTCTCCATCCATTCTTTTTAGTAGAATCAAAGTTAAGTTTCACCTTGGAATTTATAGGGGGCTTCCATTTAGTATTCCTTCTCAGATTTTTAGAGTTATCAAACTTATAGAAAGAATATGGGAGATTCCAACACATAGAAATATTTTGTTCATTTATAGGTGGTGTGTGGGGGGGTGTGGGTGGGTGGAGGAGCATTGGGCAACTTCCATTTACTTTTTCCCAAAATTTCCTTTAACAATATAATAATCATATTGGACACTATCTCCTCTTTTTTCTCTATTTCCCTGAAGATTATATTATTGCTTTCTTTCCAGATTCTCCAAGAAACACGAGGAGAGATCATTCTCTACATAAATATGATCAAAGGATGTAAGAAGGGATAGGCCTAGCTTAAAATAAATTACTGCAAATCATTATGAAAAACCCACTCCACCTAGAACTTTTGTAGAATGGATTGCTTCATATTCAAAGAAAATGGGCACTAAATGAAAATATGTTGTATACTTTCTTCATCACCATTGCAAAGATAACATATATTAATAATTTGAAAGCCTCCTTTTCTTAGATTGTCAATGGTGATGAATTTTCCATGAAGAGTTGTCAACCAAAATTGTCAATGGTGATGAATTTTCCATGAAGAGTTGTCCACCAAAATAAGTTAACTTTAGGGATAAGTTATTTTTCCAAACCTTACCTGAGTATGTAGGATGAACATCCTTGTCAAACATCATGCGATAAGTCAACTTGACAAAGAAGGACCCATTGGAGGTTTTATCCCAATAAAACATGTCATTTCTAAGGAATAGATTAACTTATAACCATCCAAAATCTTAATTTCTCTACATAGGGTTCTTAAGTTGTTAGGGACCACCTCAAGAATATTTATCCACCTCCACTACCTTGTAAAGTAGTCACTAACTTTTTCTCTAAAGTTCTCTTTCTTTCAATCCTTCCAGTTGAGAGAATTTTCTTTGGGTAAGGGGTTTTCCTCCTAACCAATTATCTTCCCAAAATATTATTTTATTCTACCTCCCAACTAGTCAATGCAAACCATCTCTTAGGAGTTTAGAGTTTTTCATCACATTATTCTAAATTTTGGAGCACTACGCCCAATCATTTTCCATAAAACAATAGACATAAGGGACATTGCCAAGATACTTTTCCTTTATAATATTACACCATCTATCCTGATTATCAACAAGTCTATAGCCTATCTTAGCAAGGAGAACTATATTTAGGTCCATTATCCTTCTAATACCCAACACCCTTTATCTTTTGGTTTACACATTGTCTCCTAGTTGACAAGGCTAAGTCTATTCCTTTCTTCTCTCCCCATCCATAAGAATTTTATTTGGATTTTTTTGCCAAATTCTCTATCATTGTTTGGGTTATCTTAAAGAGAGAAAGGAAATGTAAAAGTACCCCTTGCAATGATGCAATAATAAATTGCATTTTTTCAGCATTGCTCAATAACTTTCCCTTCTAGCTACCAAGTTTTTCTACATTCTTTCCAATATAGTATTCCAAAATTGGATTGAGACTTCCTTCACTGTTAGGAGAAGACCAAGATAGGTATTAGGAAGACCAACATATTGGAAACCTAATATGTTCTTTATTCATATCTAAAGGTTTTGATCCCTGTTAAAAAAATATATTTTACTTTTGATGAAATTTATATGTTGTCCTCAGCTATCAACATAATCATCCAACAAATTATGCCATATCCTAGCTTTCACCACTAAAGCACAACCATATAAAAATGTCTAATCCACAAACTATTGTATAACCTTTAGGGGTATGGAGGTGGCAACCTTGACCCCAACCAAAGATCCAAGACAAGCTAGCTTAGAAAAGTATCTCCCTATAACGTCAACTATCATAGTTTTTATATGGTTATCATCAGATCGAGGTAGGAATGTTGCTTGAGATCATTATAGTAGTTTGTTTTGAAACTTTCCTCTGTCTTCTCCCTACTTGTTTGCGATTTTTCATTTAGAAATGGCTTTTTTCTGAAACCCTTATTTGCATAATTACCATTCTTCATTATTGAAATGTCTATGAACAAAAATCAAATTGGAAACCCTCATGATGAGAAATTATATTTGGATTATCAACATAGATAGGGTTTGTTTTTGAAAATTAGATCTCTATTGAATTGGTAATTGATTTGAGGAAATCAGTGTATCTTTTTTTTTAAATATAAAAAGGGCCTGTTGAAAAAAGTTGCTTACCAAGCCTGTATCTGTGAGTTAGTTAAAAAATATAAATAAGTAAAAATTACATTTTTATATAAAACGTATTTAAAAAAATTTTAATTAAAAAAAATTACTAGGAAGGGGTTTTATCCCCCTCCCGACCGATGACCTTTACACACGTGGCTACCAAAGAAAACCCACGATTGCTTGTGCAGGTTGCGTGAGGTATTAGGTACGTAATTTAAAAAAAAAAAAATTATTTTTAATAATTTAAATTTATTAAATATGTTTGTTATTAAAATAAAACTTATTATTTATTATTAAGATTAGTAATTATTATTATTAATAAATTAATAAATATTATTTATTAATAATTTAATAGTTCTTATTAAATTTAATAATAATAAATTAAATTTTTTTGTTTTATAATTTATTAATTAAGATATATATATTTTTGAAATTGGTAATTGTAATTCAATTGTTAATAGAGGGAATTGTGTTTAATGAAAACTTGGATTTTGTTTTAAACGGTATTTGATTTTATATGAAAATGAGTCTTTATATACTAAAGTCTTTTAATGAATTGGGCCTTTTGGAATACTGTGCATTCAAGAAACATTAGCAAATGTGAAATTTTTGGAAAATGAAAACTTGAACCCATTTTGTGAATCAATTTTTATGATATTATATTGACAAACCAATTGAATTATAAAATTACACTTGTTTAAATACTTGATGAGAAGTATGTTTTATCTCATGTTGGCCTTTAGCTTATAACTTAGTACATTGGCAAGTTAGGTATGTATACTAGAGGCTTGCGAGGTGATTGGTTTATGATGGTGTTATGTATGTTATTTGGTCATGATCTTTTATTTCCAACCATTGTGATGCATTTACACAATTCTATGATGAGTTTTGATCAGTTACTTGCTAGTTCTTTCTAGTTGCTTGTATAAGACTGAGGTGACTAATGTGATTTTCTTGGTGTAACGTATGATGTTTTGATAAATTATTTATTGGTTCTTTCTAGTTTCTTGTATAGGACTGAGGTGAATATTGTGATTTTATGAGTTTTACTTTTTATGAGCTTAGGGTAGGTTATCTATGTGTATGCTAAAAAGTGGCTTGCAATGGAGGTCGGAGCCCTAAAGAGGCTACCTGGGTAACCCATTGTAAGTTGTATCAATAGAAGATAACATTTAATTAAATGGGTTAAAATAAATTAACAAGAGTTAGTGTTTTACCTTGCCTCATGTGCTAGTATAGGCTAGGATGGGAGTAGAGAGGATGCTTGGTTGCAACCTTGCCTTATTAGTATAGCTTGTCTATAAGAAAGGATATTGATGCCACATAAAGTCACTAGGAGTAGAAGTCTAGAGAGGATACCAGGGTAACCTTAGAGCTAACTCATGCGATGACACTGACCCACATGCATATTAGGTTTTCTATGTATCTTTTTTGTCTCTAGGATTAGAAGTTACATGCGTCTTGGTACCTTTGAGATAGATTGCTATTAGGATTTCCTTGACCTAGATGATGGTTATGACTACTGGGTTGTTATCCATATGGGACTTGAGATTATCTCCTCAACATAGTGGGAGTGCACCATTTAGGTTCCATGAGGTTGGGTGGAAGTGCTTCTTATACCACTGAGATTTGACAGTTGGATGTCATTGTTGAATATATTTGTGCAATTGTTCATTTCATTTTAATCCTATGTTTATGTTTGGTGGTCATATTCTAATGTACTGTACTTGATTATCTAGAGATCTTATGAGATGTTTGTTGAAAATCTGATTGAAGAACTCATTGTTGTTGAAGATCAGAGAGGGATATCATTGTAAAAGAATGTTTTCAATCATAGTTTTTCCATTGATGTCAAACCCACTATTTGTAGGGATGATATTTTCTTATAAGATCCAAGCACTATCACTTAGTTGATTGATGAAGAGGATATGATCAACAAGATACAAACAAGAGCACCTAAAGGAAAGGTTGAGTTATGATGTTGTAATGAAGTGCAAGGATCATTTAAGACAATGGTTACGTTATGTATTGATGACATACTCAAAGGTACAAAGGTTGGTCACACTTAGATACATTGAAAGAAGAAGTTGTAACAAGGTTGACTACAAATCTTTAACTAAGATCATCAATAGGTGCCGAGCAAGTTAGTTGAAGCCGAGAAAATTCTTAGTAGAAGCTGAGTAACAGACATTTCTAGCATGTGCCGAGTGAGCTTCAAGTGTCGAGTGAAGATCAGGTGCTGAGCATCAAAAAATTTTCAGTTGGTGTTGAGTGATCTTCAGGTGCCGAGCATTAGGAAAAACATAGTTGATGTTGAGTAACACAGTATGTGTCGAGCACCAGTATTTCAATAGTGCCAAGCTACTGCATTATTTCAAATGATGAAGATTCAAAAAATCTAAGCCGTCATAGTGGTTGCATTGAATTTTGTAAACAAGTTGGAAGATAAGGATGATAAGTTGTTAGCACATAATCTTATGTAAACCATTTTGAATTCTAAAGGATTATTCAAGAAGTTTCTAGAGGAAATAGAATGTGGGTTAGATACAATGAATCCTACCTAATCCATGTGAATTGAAATTGAAAAATGGAAGAATCGAGTGGGAAAAGGAACTCTAAGACTTCTATTTAAGGATTCATAGACCAAGAAGTAGAGAGCTGCTGACATTGTTGCTGCTGAAGTGCCAAATCTACAAAATGGTTGAAAGGGTGTCAAGAAGGAGACATCTAGGAGAAGGAAGAGCATAGAGGCTCTATTTCTATGAGTGGTCATGAAGAGATGATTGCACTGGTACATTGAGTATGAAGACTCAAGGAGATAAAGCTTGAAAGAGAAGGCAAGCTATTAAGAGTCACAAAGATTAAGGCTAGGCAAGGGTATGAGCTAAGAAGTGATCTGAGATCTGCAAGATAAGTTGTATGTTGTAGTCAGGTCAAGATTTTTTAATACTCTCTAGCAATTGTATTAGATCTAAAAATCCTATGGACTTAGGTTGGCCTAATAGCCATTTGTAAATCCTTTAATAGGGTGACATTTAAAGTGAATTTTCTAAAGTCCTCTAACCAGGCTCACTTCTAACAGGGTGGTTAAATCCTCTAACAAGGTCACACATAATAGTGTGTTGTAAGCCTTTAATATGGCTGACCTTTCACATGGTATCACTTCAGAAGGGTGAAAATTGAATAGCATGTTATTGGTGGTTTTTCCCAAATTGGGTTTCCACGTAAATCACTGTGTCATGTGTTGATTTCTTGTGTGTTTTACTTGCATGTTGATCTATAGTAATTTGCTTATTAGATAAGTTAAAGTGTTGATGGATGAATGATTTCACTATACTTAGTGAAAAGTTTGAATAGGACATTTGGACCTTGAATAATTGATTCACCCAACTGCCCCCGCACCCCTCGCACCCTCTCTTAGTTATTCTAAAGAAATTCTAAAAATTGGTATTAGAGCCTTCTGCTAATTTAGTTTCAAGGTAATAGAAGCAAGAAGATCAAGATGTCCAAGAGAGAAGTTTGCAAGGTCAACAAAGATAACTTTGCTGCATGGAAAAGTTTCATGAAATTGAAGCTTGGATTGATGGGTTATTGCACAAAATTCAATTACAATAGAGCATGTAACTCTAGTAGGACCCCTCACTACAAATGATTTAAACAAAAAGGAGCATAACCAAGCAATGTTGGAAATTGTATCCGCACTTAGCTATGCTAAATATGATGACATCAAAGGCTATAACACTACATTCAAAATGTGGAAAACCTTATTAGATATCTATGGAGGTGATTAGAATGTCTAGAGAGCAAAGAGAGAAAGCCTAAGAGGGAAGTTTGATGACATGAAGATGGAGGAAGGTGAAAATTATGCTCAGTATGTTGCAAGAATAAAAGAAGCGGTGAGTGCAATAAGAAGTTTAGGTGGGCAAATGGAAGAAGTAACATCCATCAGCAAATACTTAAGAACTCTGCTCCCTATCTATGCTATATGAGTTTCAACCATCCAAGAGTTGAGGTGTGTACAAGGGAACACACTAACCTTTGAAGGAATAGTTGGAAGACTTATTGCATTTGAGCTATCCAATTTTGACAACTATAGACCTGAGAACCTTGAATCTTCTTTCAAGGCCAAGATGAAAATAAAAGATATCGAGTCCAGGACACATCAAGCAAGAGAAGAAGAAAAGGAAAACATGCATCTAGTAATAGCAGCATATATGAGGAAGATGTGGAATAGTTAGAAGCACTACTGACCAAGAGATTCCATAGAGGTAAAGGAAAATTCAAAGGTAAGCTCCCTATCATATGTTTCAACTACAATGAAGTAGGTCATAAAGTTGCAAGATGTCCACAGAAGAGAAAATATAAAGAAGGAAACAAGTTCAGGAACAAAAGAGAAGATGACAACAAAGATTACAAGGAGAAAGGAAAAAGATGTTACATTGTTGAAGAGGACTGTAATGAAAATGATGATGAAGTAGTCTATGTATCCATGAAGGATGAATCATACAAAGATGAAGATGAAGCAACAACATTAGTTACCTGTGTGAACAAGTATGACAAGTGGATCATAGACAGTGGATGATCACATCACATGACATGAGATAAAAGTAAGTTCATTACCTTTACTCAATATGATGGAAATAGTGTTAGATTTGGTAATGATGCTCCATGTCAAATCAAAGGAAAAGACTCTATCAAACTTATAGAGAAAATTTTATGTGATAATGCATACTATGTTGAAGGATTAAACTACAACTTGTTGAGTGTATCACAATTAGGCAATGTAGGTTGCAAAGTTGAATTTGGAAACAAAACTGCCAAGATCTATGACATTGATGGAAATATGATAGGAAAAGGTGAACAAACTAGGAGTAATCTATTTTACCTAGATATGGAAGAAACAACATGTCTTGTTGTCAGACTTGATGATGTGTGGTTATGGCATAAAAGCCTGTGTTATGTTAACTTTGATAATTTGATTAGTATTAGCAAGAAAAAGAAAGTCAGAGGATTGCCCAAGTTGAAGAAACCTGAAAACACAATGTGTAAATAATGTCAATTAGGGAAAATGAGTAAGTCTATTTTCAAAAGCAAAACATACACTTCCAAAGAAGTACTAGAGTTAGTTCATGCAAACTTGTGTGGCCCAATAGAAGTGTAAAGCTACCTAGGAGATAGATACATAATGGTATTTGTAGATGATTATTCTAGGATGATGACTGCTATGTTTTTAAAGAAAAAATCTGATGCATTCCAAATGTTCAAGTGGTATTTGGTCAGATTTGAGAAGGAAACAAGAAATAATCTGAAATGCCTAAGGTTAGACAGAGGAGGTGAGTTCACATCAAGAGAGTTTGAAACATTTTTTAATAATAAAGGTATCAAAAGGAAAACATTAGCACCAAGAACTCCACCATAGAATGGTATAGCTGAAAGGAGAAATTAGTCAGTGATTGACTATGCTAGAACCTTGATGATGGAGAAAAATGTTGCACTAAAATACTATAGAGAAGCCGTAAGTACTATAGTCTACACACTAAATAGAGTTCAAGTCAAGAAAGGTACAAATGTAACACCCTTTGAATTGTGGTATTTTCATTCACCTAATGTTAAACATTTCAAAGTGTTTTGGTTGCAAATGCTATATTATAAAAGACACTAGAAATGGAAAGTTTGATGCAAAAAGTGATGAAGGTATATTTCTTGGATACTCCACAAGGTGTAAGACATATAAGTGTTTGAATACTAACAGTAACAAAATTGTGGAGAGTGCAAATGTAAATTTTGATGAGCATGCAGAAGTTCAGGTTGATGAGACAAAGAAAACAAAGGATTATAGATCCTTTGTATACTTCTACGAAGGAATGATAGTTGAAGACAATGTTGCGAATCAAGTTGGGAATCGACAACAAACTTTAGTATTTGCTTAGTCTCAACTAGTGAATGCCGAGTTACATTCAGAAGCTGAGTTGCAGAATGTAGAAAATGTATATAGTGATTCTAAAAATAGTATACAAGAAAGAAATGATGAAATGCCAAATGAAGAAGAACGAAATGACTCTGAAGCTAAAGGATCAAATGTGGAAAGAAGATTTGAACTCAGATTAGCCAAGTATGTAAGAAGACATCACCCTGCAGATCAAATCATTGGTGATAAAGATGCTAGACCAATGGCAAGGAATAGAATGAGGAATGAATCATGTCTACTGAGAAAGGTTGAACCCAAAATGGTCAAAGATGCACTACAAGATGATGACTATTAAAAGGCCATGAAAGAAGAGATAGATCAGATTGAGAAGAACAAGACTTGGTCTCTCATTCCCAAGCTAGCTGATAAGAATGAGATTGGTACCAAGTGGGTGTTTAGAAATAGACTTGATGAGAATAGTGAAATAACAAGAAACAAAGCTAGATTAGTTTGCAAAGGCTATGCACAAGAAGAAGGATTGGATTATGGAGAGACATTTTCCCTTGTTGCAAGAATGGAAGGAGTAAGAATATTACTTGCATACGCTGCATATAAAGGCTTCAAAGTCTACCATATGGACATGAAGTCAGCTTTTCTGAATGGTATACTAGAAGAGGAAGTCTACATAGAAAAAATAGAGCGATTTGTTGATGAGAAGAACAAGGACATGGTCTACAAGCTGCACAAATTACTTTCTAGATTAAAGCAAGCACCTAGAGCATGGTATGAAAGGTTGCACAAATATCTTGTAATGATAGGATTTGAAAGAATAGATAACAACAAAAACTTGTACATTAAAGCTAAGGACTATAAAGACATTTTGATATCAGAAATCTTTGTTGATGACATAATATTTGGAGGAAAAGATGTTTTATGCAAAGATTTTGCTAATCAAATGAAACATGAATTTGAGATGTCAATGTTTGGAGAAATTAAATTCTTTGTTGGATTGCAAGTACATCAGTTGAAGCATGGAATATTTGTGACTCAATCCAAATACATCAAGGAAGTACTCAAAACATTTGGGCTAGAAGACTCAAAACTAGTTAGCACACCAATGGCAATAGGTCATAAACTATCCAAGAATGATGAATCTGCTGAAGTAAATCAAACAACGTATAGTTCAATGATTGGAAAGCTATAATATGTTGTACATAGTAGACCAGACATTGCATTAGCTATTGGAATAGTAGCAAGATTTTTTGCCAATCTAAGAGAAAAGCACTTAATGGTAGTGAAGAGAATATTGAGATACCTAAAAGATGGTAGTGAAGAGAACATTGAGATACCTAAAAGGAACTGATGACTTTGGTTTATAATACAAGAGGAATGAGAATTTTGAACTAAAAGCTTAAACTGATGTTGATTGGGGAGGCAACATTGATGATAGAAAAAGCACTAGTGGAGGAGCACTTTTCTTAGGAAAGAGGTTGATTACATGGACAAGAAAAAAACAAAGTTGCACCTCATAGTCTACTACTGAAGCTAAATATGTGGCAACTACTATAAATTGTACCAATATTGTATGGATCAAACATTTGTTGCAAGGTATGAAGGAAGAAGTAGTTGAGCCCATGACACTTTATTGCGATAATACAAGTGCTATCAATATATCAAAGAACCTAGTAATGCATGCTAAAATTAAGCATATTGCAATCAAGTATCACTATGTAAAAGACCTAGTGGAAGACAAACAAGTGAAGATGGAATATGTTACCTCAAATTTAAAGATTGCTGGTATCTTCACAAAATCACTACCTAAAGATGCTTTTGAGTATCTTAGAGGTAAGTTAGGGGTGATACCCCTAGCTAAGGCTACTTGAACCAAAAAAGAAAGAATGGCCTGCATCAAATAAGTAGAATATTGAAGATTTTACACATTGATCCAGAGGATGTTTACTTTGGGATCCATGCCTAAAGTAGTAGAAGTGCTGAAATTTCAAATCAGTCATAAGAAAGATGATAGGAGAAACATTAACTGAACTTGTAACAAGTACATCTTCATATTAAGATGCTAATATGTCTTTGGCATTGTTGTCAAAGAGGGAGAAGTGAACAACTGATCAAAAATTGTTGAAGATAAAGGATTAGAAAAGAAGAAGGAGATAGTAGACAACTGAAAGATAAAAATAAAGGGAGATTTTAGAGGTTGATCAGAACAACAGAAGATGAATAATACAGAGGGAGAAAGATAAAGATAAAGGATACAAAAACAAAGAGGGAGAAGTGAAATGAAACAATCATAATAGTAGTAGGAGATGTGATGTTACAATTTACTTTTTGGCATTTGACTTACTATTCTAACATAGTAAGCTTTTGGTGGAATAGTTTAGCCTGATGGTTGATTAGTTTGGTTTGCCATCAATGCCAAAGAGGGAGATTGTTGAAAATTTGATTGAAAAACTCATTGTTGTTGAAGATCAAAGAGGGAGATCGTTGTAAAAGAATGTTTTCAATCATAGTTTTGCCATTGATGTCAAAGCTGCTATTTGTAGGGATTATATTTTCTTATAAGATCCAAGCACTATCACTTAGTTGATTGACGAAGAGGATTTGATTAACAAGAGCACCTAAAGGAAAGGTTAAGTTATGATGCTGTAATGAAGTGCAAGGATCAGTTAAGACAATGGTTAAGTTATGTATTGATGACATACTCAAAGATACAGAGGTTGGTTACACTTAGATACATTGAAAGAAGAAGTTGTAACAAGGTTGACTACAAAGCTTTAACTAAGATCATCAGTAGGTGCTGAACAAGTTAGTTGAAGCCAAGAAAATTCTTAGTAGAAGCTGAGTAATAGACATTTCTAGTATGTGCCGAGTGATCTTCAAGTGCCGAGTGAAGACTAGGTGCCGAGCATCATAAAATTTTTAGTTGGTGCCAAGCATCAGGAAAAACATAGTTGATGCTGAGTAACACAGTATGTGCCGAGCACTAGTATCTCAATAGTGCTGAGCTACTACATTATTTCAAATGATTAAGATTTGCCAAATCTAAGCCGACATAGTGGTTGCATTGAATTTTGTGAACAAGTTGGAAGATAAGAATGATGATTTGTTGGCACATAATCTTACAGAAACTATTTTTGGGCAAATTCTAAAGGATTATTCAAGATGTTTCTAGAGGAAATTAAATATGGGTTAGATACAATGAATCCTACCTAATCCATGTGAATTAAATTGAAAAATGGAAGAATCGAGTGGGAAAAGGAACTCTAAGACTTCTATTTAAGGTGTCATAGACCAAGAAGTAGAGAGTTGTTGATATTGTTGCTACTGAAGTGCCAAATCTACAAAGTGGTTGAAGGGGTGTCAAGAAGGAGACACCTAGGAGAAGGAAGAGCACATAGGTTCTATTTCTACAAGTAGTCATGAAGATATGATTGTACTAGTACATTGAGTATGAAGACTCAAGGAGATAAAGCTTGAAAGGGAAGACAAGCTATTAAGAGTCACAGAGATTGAAGGCCAAGCAAGGGTATGAGCTGACAAGTGATCTGAGATCTACAAGATAAGTTGTATGTTGTAGTCAGGTCAAGATTTTCTAATACTCTCTAGCAATTGTATTAGATCTAAAAATCCTATGGAATTAGGTTGGCCTAATATTCATTTGTAAATCCTTTAACAGGGTGACATTCCAAGTGAATGTTCTAAAGTCCTCTAACCAAGCTCACTTCTAACAGGGTGGTTAAATCCTCTAACAAGGTCACATTTAACAGTGTGTTGTAAGCCTTTAACAAGGTAGGCCTTTCATAGGGTATCACTTCAAAAGGGTGAAAATTGAGTAGCATGTTACTGGTGGTTTTTCCCAAATTGGGTTTCCACATAAATCATTGTGTCATGTGTTGATTTCTTATGTGTTTTACTTGCATGTTGATTTATAGTAACTTGCTGATTAGATAAGCTAAAGTGTGGATGGATGAATGGTTGAATGATTTCACTATACTTAGTGAAAAGTTTGAATAGGACATTTGGACATTGAATAACTAATTCACCCACCCCTCTCAATTATTTTAAAACAATTCTAACAATTTTGTATTTATTCATGATGTATACTCTTTGAGATTTTCACACCCTGTGACTTGTATAGAGGATGATTATGCATTCTGGTTATGTCATGTAGCATCTTATGTACTTTTATATTATTTCATTTTATTTGGACTTGTAAGAATTTTACTTAGGGCATAATTCACCCAACACCAAGGAACTCAGACACAAGCACAAAATAGACTAGAGTATGATCAAAATAACTATACAGTATTCAATACAATGTACAAGTACACTACGAGTGCCTGTATATAAAGGCCTTTGAGATGCATCTAGAATGCCTAAGAATAAACATCATGATAAGTCATACAACCAAGCACATGTCCACTAGATATGGGTTAGCCTCCATTAAGCAAAAAAGTAAGTGCGATGATGAGAGAATAAGCCTACAATGGTGTAGCAAGCAAATCAATGTTGTAGACAACATGTGCTAAATTAGGAGTGTGAATAACTATGTTGTCTACATGACAACCTAGTGAATGATGCAAACTCTAGTTTTGTAGACACCATGTGCTAAATTATAGTTGCACACTTTTGTGTTGTGAACATGACAATTCAAAAAATGTACACAAACTACTAAGTGTCTCATAAAAATAAATAATAAAATAATGCACTAACTTAAGTAAACTTAAGTAAAGTGTAAATAGTAAATATCTATTTACACCAACACCCCCCCTTAAGTTCAACTTAGGGGAATGCACTTAAGCTCAAGAATGCATAATGGGTCCTAGCTACAAGGCCATGTTAGGTACCCATGTATAAAAGTAATGCTCTACATACAATGATGCAATGCAGCCTCTCATAAAGTGAAGAAAGAGGGAAAAACTCATGGGAAAAACCCTCCTCCAAAAAGAGAGATAAGTACAATAAAAAAGATGAGAGAGAAGACCTCAGATGATGAAAAGATCCCTTCCAAAAGAAGAAGAGAGAAGTCAAGGGACTCCCCTTTTTGCAACATCCCACACCCCCAAGAGATCTTGCAAATGAATATACTTGACCTTAGTGAAGGGTTTGGTGAAGATGTTGGTGACCTACTTTTTTGTAGGACAATACTGTAGTGTAATGATCTACTCATGTATAAGCTCTCTGATATAGTGCTTATGAACCTCAATGTGCTTTGTCCATTGATGTAGAACTGGATGCTTAGAGATCTCAATAACACTTTGATTGTCACAATGAATAACGGTAGGCTTAGGTAGATCAAATACAAACTCCTCCAGGATGTGCTATAACCAAAGAGCCTCTGTAGCTACATTGACAACTCCTTGATACTTAGCCTTTGTAGAAGAAAGAGAAACATTACTTTTCTTCTTACTCTGCCAACAAATAGGATTGGAGCCAAGGTGAAATATGTACCCTAAAGTAGACTTATGAGAATCAAGGTCCCCTGCATAGCCTGAGTTAGTGTATCCAACCAGCTAAAGTCCTATACCTACTGCATAATGTATCCCATATGTATGTGTACCCTTTATCTAGTGCAAAATGCACTTGGTGGCCTTCCAATGAAGCTCGTGTGGTTCTTGCATAAAGAGTAAAACCATACCAATTGTAAAAGCTATATCAGGGTGTGTATGTGTCAAATAGATAAGGCTCCCAACTAACTGTCTATATAATGTAGCATCAACAAGTAGATTGGTACACTTAGCCTCTAACTTGACACCTGATAGAAATGGAGTTGGATAAGGCTTGCAGTCACTCATGTGAAACTGAGAAAGTAAGTCAAGAGCATACTTGGGTTGTGAAAGTGTGATCCCTGCTGAAGATTGTGTGATCTCAATACCAAGGAAGTAATATAGCAAACCCAAGTCTATCATAGAAAATTTTTCTTGGAGAGAGGTCTTGACACTAGAAATGATGGATGAAGTGCTCCTTGTAATGATCAAGTCATCTACATAAAGCCCTAATATCAAGTGTGAGTCATCCTTCTATAGAATGTAGACATTCAAATCATAATAACATCTAGTTAATCCTGTTGAGAGGATGAAGGAATCCATTTTGGCATACCAAGCCCGAGGAGCTTACTTAAGACCATAAATAGACTTCTTCAATCTGAAAACCATAGTAGAATCTTGTATGAACCCCTATGACTGCTCCATATAAATTTCCTCATGAAGATCACCATTCAAAAAGGCACTATTAACATCCATCTGGTGTACAACCCAACCATGAGTTGCAATAATAGCTAGTGTTAGGCGAATGGAGGTCATCTTAGCAACTAGTGCAAAAGTCTCTGCATAGTCAATACCTGGAACCTGTGAGAAACCTTTGGCAACTAGTCTAGCCTTATGTTTATCCACACTTCCATCCATTGAAAATTTGGTTTGATAGATCCACTTACATTGAACCGCCTTTATTCCCTTAAGAAGGGGAACTAAGTCCCAAGTGTTATTTTTCATCAAAGAATTATATTCTTCCTCCATAGCCTTGTCCCATTATGGAATCCTTGATGCTTCCTTAAACGACTATGGATTTGAAACAATGGCTATATATGCATGTGGAAATGACTTGTGCTATGATCTAGTCCTATAAGTGTCTAAAGGATTTCCCACTAATGAACCTACTACATCAAGGGTTTGCTATGCCCAACAAGGTTTAGTGGAAGAAGAAGAAATTTCCTCAACTGTTTTTTGACCCTGTAAAGGTGGTGTCCTCTAAGTCAAAGTTGGAAGAATCTCATCTTCTGAGTCACTATCATCACTATGATCATTATCGACAAAGGAGGAAGAAGGAGGAGTTGAAGAAGCCAAACTTGGACATGTTTCTTCAAAGTGAACACTCCTCTCATAAAATATTTCACGAGTCTTTGGATCCATTAGTTTGTAGGCCTTGAGATGCTCAGGATATCTAACAAATATACATGGTTTTCTTTGAGGTTCTAATGCCTTTCAATTTTGTGGAGGTATCCTTGCCCATGCTGGACAACCAAAAACTTTGAAGTGTTTGACACTTGGTTTTCTTCCACACCATGACTGAAAAGGTTTTATTCCATCTAAGGCCTTATGCAAACTTTTTTTTTGGGTGTAGTTGGCACAACACATGGCTTCTGCCCAAAACACTTGGTCTAGAGACTTATGTTGAAGTATACAAGTGGTCATTTCCTTAAGGGTTCTATTATTTCTTTCAGCTACACCATTCTTCTATGGTGTGTATGTAACTAAATGTTGGAGATCTATACCGTCATGTGTGCAAAAATCTATAAGCCTAAAGTTGACATATTCTCTACCATTATCTATTCTTAGGATCTTGATGGCTTTCCCTAATTTTTTCTCCACTTAAGCTTTGAAGGTGATAAAGTTATCAAATACTTCACTCTTATGAGCTAGGAAAAAGACCCAAGTGTATCATGAAAAATTATCAATAAATGTGAGAACATAGCAGGCCTTACCAAATGTTGGTACTAGAAACAAGCCAGCTATATAACTATGAACCAATTCTAGAACAACAGTTTCTTTCCAAGAGTTTCCCTTGTCATATTTTTCTTCAGGATGCTTGCCTACTTCACAACCTGGACATACACCCTCTGAATACTTGACTTTAGGTAGACCAATGACCATTTCCTTGCTATTGAGTTGTTGAAGGTAGTGATAATTAAGATGTCCAAATCTCTCATGCCATAGTTTACTTTGTGTGTTTAAATGAGTCAACAAGGCAAGGGAAGTGGACTTGGGCACAAAATGTGAGAAAGAATAAAGTCTTGTCTCATGATTTTCCTTTCCAACCGCTACCATAGAATCATCTTTGAGATTTTTCACCACAACTATATCAGGGAGGAACTCTACTTTTTTGCCACATCTATAGTGAGTTATCTGATAGATGGAGAGAAGGTTGGTGCTAAGATTAGGAACATGAAGAACATCCTTGAAGATGCCATTTTCCAACTCAACATTTCCTTTCCCTTCTACTTCCACTTGAGTATCATTACCCATATAGATGTAAGGTACATTTGATGGTTTTAAAGAGGAAAACCACTCCCTTGAAGCACCCATATGATGTTTTGCTCCTAAATTAATAACTCATTCCTCAATATTGTTTGTACTTGCAACTAAAGCTTGTCCATTACCCTTTGAAGTGGATGAAGACCCCTTATCCTTATATGCATTTGGTACACCAATTCTGTGTTTCCTCATTATGTTGACCATTTCATCAATCTACTTATCCTTGCACTCATGTTCATCATGACCATTCCTCTTATAATAGGAACAAGTTTTCTTCTCCTTTTTGTTGGAATTGTTCCCCTTTTGGTTATTTTTGGAAGAAGACTTTCCTTGTTGTGAAGAAGATTTTTGAGTGGAAGAAGATTGATTTGAGGAAGATTGTTGTTTTGAGGAGGATTGTTGTGTGTCATCTTGTAGCTTAGCCTTCCACTGCTTCTGCTTCTTGTTGGAGTTTTTAACACTTGAATTAGCTTCATTTGCTACCAAAGCTTTGGTCTTGGAAGACTTGATAATTCCCATACCCACTAGATTTTCATGTTCTAAGATCAACATTTCTAAAAATTTCTCAAATGAAAGCTTAACATAGGCACTACTCATTGTTAATTTGTGAGTATTAAAACTAGAAACAAAAGAAGCATATTGAGGTGGAAGATGAGTCCTGATGTGTTTGATCATCTTTCCATCATTGATGGGTTCACCACAATCCTTAAGTTGTGCCCTATACATATCTACTTGGGTAAGATAGTCTTTGATGGTGTCAAAATTCCTAGGATCTAACTTGAGAAGTTTATCCTCTATTGTGTAAGTCATGTCTTCATCTACTGCCCCATACAAAACTTCAAGTTTAGCCCATACCTCTATTGGATCAATAAGCTTCCTAATGTAAAATTTGACAAGATCAGAGATATTTTCAACAAAGTTCCTAGGGCCATCTCTTGTTTGGACTCCTAATCTTCTTTCCAAGTGTCATCAACATTAGGGGGGGGTTTCTTTGCTACACCAGTTACATAACACAATAAACCTTTTTTTACCAATGGTTCCTTGATGTTTTCTTTCCAAGTAGCATAATTATGTGGAGTTAACTTTAAAAAAGAACCCATAATGCAAGAACACAAGATCAAGGAGACATAATACATAATACACCCCCCCCCCCCCCCCTTTTCAATCATTAAAAAAATCCCCCCCAAAATGAATGATTTTGGCACTTTATATATAGTGCATTTAAAATAGGCTACTTGTCAAAATAGACTAAGTGGGCTTCTAATTTTTTTGATTACAACCTCTGTATAGAGTACAAATTTGGAATTTTACAATGTAGCTCAAAAATACAACAATTGTGAAGCAATACAATGCTAAACAAAACCTATCTCTAAAAGTGGTGTTTTTATCCACACAAGACTACAATTTGACTATAGATCTAAAAAGTAAACAAAAAAAATGCACTTTCGAAAAAAATGGAACCTGAAAGGTGTCCAAATGAGCCCGTATGATGCTTTTGAAGTTGAAAAATACAAGATTAGACAGTATAGTCACCAAAAAATGCTTATAAAAAAACTAGAAAATAGCTCTACTAGTAAAAAGTTCAAGAAATTTTACCCAAAATCAAACAAAATTGCACCTAATTTGGAGTCCAGATGACTGATTTACGGCCTCTCAAAGTTAGGTTTCCAAATCAAAGCTACATCTGAAGAGGGGTCTGGAGAGGAAAACATAATGTTAAATTTGGCAGTCAAACAATTACCATAGCAGTTCAAAAATGCCCTAGAATGATGGTCAGACGATCATCAAATTTAGGATAGTACTTTGCTAACATTAACAAAAACACAGGCCCCTGCTGATGTGACAATGACATCACCTATATGTTGATGATGTCAGCACATATGAAACTATATAGAAATGTATGAAAAAATTTGACGTGGTATGCTGATTTAGGATATAGAAGTTTGACATCTCTCTGGCAGTGCAGAGCTAGCAGGAGGGTGACGTGGGCACCCAGTTGCCTCTGTCTGCTGATGTGGATTTGTTGTGTCTATGCTGAGGTGGTTATGAATGCCACATGGGAAGTCTTTGGATGCATGGTGATGCTCATGAATCTCCACATGGTGTTGTGTTGTGTGTTGGAGAAAAGAGTAGCAGGGATGAGTTCTACCAGAAATATGCACAGTTTCCAATGAACTCGAAATGCCGGCGAGGACTTAAAATTAGTTCCACATTCTTTGTAATGTGGGGAATGAAGTTTTTTAAATGAAAACATATTGGATGTGTTAAACAAAGGGTAGCTTGTGATGGAAGTCTTTAGCCATTGGATTTGAGGGTAACGTCGGTATGAGTGTCCGCCAGGTATTATAGCTTAGCTAGAATGGAAGGGTAGCTAGTTGGATATTGGTAGATTTAGATGGAATATTTGTTGAATAATGTAAATAGCCCATCATATGATACTACAGTGGAATATACCCTGAAACAAAAAAAACTTCCTTCCTGGAAGGCCACGATGTGACTACCCAGTTCTACAAATTTTTTTTCTCTACAAGCCCAACTGGGAAAAATTCAAATTTTTTTTCCAAAAAATATAGAGAAATTGGAAAATTAATAGATTTAAAAAATGAATTTAATAGATCAAATAATGACCATACCAGATTTGCAAATTAGGCCTTCGGGTTCTAGTTTGCAAAACTTTTTGCCTCACAATCAACTTTGGCCTAAAATAGGCAAATTTATAGTCAATCTTCACCGAATCATCACTCTGAACACAATGGTGAGGTCCACTTTGGCTCTAAACACTCCCAATTGTTGTAGATGCTCCAGATCTGAATTGGATCCCATTGAGAAATGAAGCACTGAGGTCTCTAATGGCTATGTGAGGAGTATCTCCCTCAGCTTTGATACCATGTAAGAATTTTCCTTAGGGCAGAATTCACCCAACACCAAGGAACTCAGACACAAGCACAAAATAGATCAGAATATGATCAAAATAACTATATAGTATTCAATACAATGTACAAGTACACTAGGAGTGCTTGTATATAAAGGCCTCTGAGATGCATCTAGAATGCCTAAGAATCAACATCATGATAAGTTATACAACCATGCACATGTCCACCAGATATGGGTTATCCTCCATTAAGCATAGAAGTAAGTGTGATGATGAGATGATAAGCCTACAATGGTGTAGTAAGAAAATTAGTGTTGTAGAAAACATGTGCTAAATTAGGAGTGTGAATAACTGTGTTGTCTACATGACAACTCAGTGAATGATGAAAACTCCAGTGTTGTAGACACCATGTGCTGAATTAGAGTTGCACACTTTTGTGTTGTCAACATGACAACACAAAAAAGGTACACAAACTCCTAAGTGTCTAATAAAAATAAATAATAAAATAATGAAAAATAATAAAATAATGCACTAACCTAAGTAAACTTAAGTAAACTGTGAATAGTAAATATCTATTTATACAAACAATACTTATGGTTAATCTATGATGTTGATTTTGTTATGTATCAGTTTTAGTTTTAGTAAAACTTATATATATGTGATTCAACATCATGGAACCCTTAAGAGATGTAATGTATTTATGGATTGTTTGTATGCATGTGAGTTATCGCTTCCTCTATGTTATCTCTTGTTGTTTTTATTCTTTCAATAAAAACATGTTTGGAAAACTTAGCAACTTTTTAGGTTATTTTATTTTGGGTTCCCTAGTGGGGTGTTACATAAGGTGATATTGGGTCTCCTTGCTTAAAGCCCCACCAGTAGTGAATGATCCCCAAGGAGTCCCATTAACAATCATAGATAAATTAAAAATTTCCACCATAATTTTAATTGACCCCACAAATTTAGTATTGAAGCTAGTCTTGCCAAGAATTTCATGTAGAAATTCCCAATCAACCTTATCATATGCTTTTGACATATCAAGTTTGAGTGCCATACTGTGGATACTCCTCTTTTCCATTGCTGGATCACCCTGTGCATAGTAAAAAACACATCTAGAGTCTATCTACCTAGGAAAAATCTATTTTGGGGAGCACCTATAAAGTTCCCTAGAAAAGGATTTATTGTATTCACCAATATTTTAGAGAAACTTTATTAACCTTATCACATAAATTTATTGACATAAAAGTATGTAAGACTTTTTGGATCCATAACTTTGGGAAAAAGGACAATAAAAGTGTTGTTGAACCTCTTTAATAGTTTACCTATTTTTAAGAAATCTCTAGTATTCCTAGTCATATATTTCTTAATAATCTCTCATAAATGTTAGCAAAAAGTAGGGGGGAAGCCATATGGTTTTGGAGCCTTGTAGGCCTTCATAGAGAAAATTGCCCTCCTAACTTCTTGATGAGGGCACAACCCAAGATAAAAATGAACACAATAGGAAAGGGGGAATATTATTATCAAGAGTGATATACTATTACATTTACTACAATGAAAACAAACTCAATGATGTACCCTACGGGCTTACAATGTTGTTTGATTCTGGAGAAAAACTTTCCTCACAATTTCTTCTCTCAAACTCCACAAAAAGCTACATTTACAATGCCAGAAATGACCTTAAGTAACCTGAATTAGGTTTAGGGTTAGGAATAAATTTTAGAATAATCCATTTGGAATCCACTATCAAAACAAAAGGTTCTAGAAAACACTTCAGAGGTCGGTGTAAAATTAGAGGAATCCAGAAATGGTAGTCCAACTTCTAGGAGGAGGCATAACTTTTGATCCGAGACTCTGATTGACAAACTGTTTATGTTTTTAGAAAGCTCTCCAAATGATTTATAGCCCTATGGACTGGATTTGCTCACCCTACATTTTTTTGCCCATATGAGGCCATTTAGCTTCTCAAATATGACTTTGAAGCTCTCTTAGTGGGTCTCTAGGCAACTTAAAATTGTAATAACTTTCAAATTGTAAAGCCTTTTGACCTGATTCTTTTTTTGGAGTACTTCAAATGACAAGTGTAATCATCCCTCCAACTTACACCCTATAAATCATCATAATTATGGCTTAGTTACAAAATAACCTATTTTCTACATTGGTACATATCCCAAAGTGCTAAAAAACTCTAACCAAGAAAAATAATAGTGGAACTATGAGAGTTGGAATCTCTATTCGACCCAAATGAGTATCCATAAATAAAGAAACATTAAATAAAAATGCACACTAAGAATATTTTTGGGTGATATAGGATTGCCCTTACATCACTGGATTCTCCTACATTAGACAACCAGGGTAGATTGAAAAGTGACCTTGTCACTTTATAGCTGGTAAAGGAAAATTGAAATGGGTAACCTCCACTATGGATATCCAAGTTGAATCCTCCATTGGTCATCCTTTCCACTTCACTAGATATTCTACATACTACATGTCTTTAAGGCCCACACTAGTACACAACTATAAATCTTAACAAAATAAAAATGATTAGGAGTTAATTAGGTTATGATTGACATTTTTGTTACTAATAATGATTTATGAGATCCTATTAGAGGCTAATGCAGAATTTGGTTTTTATGACTGTAATATCCATTAATTAACATTAGGATGAATACATATGATAACATGAAAGTGAAACTATATATGTTCAATCAAGGAACTTGATCAAGGGATTTATAGAATGATTCACTAGTCAAATTAGGAAAGGATAAATTAATATTCACCCTTGTGGGAAAAAACAATGACAACAAAACATAAAGATTGTATTTGAAGATTGATTTTGATTATGATGACATAATTATGGAAACATTTCAATGGCCTGGGAAATCAACCCTAGAAACACACACACACACACCCTCATAATGAGATATAGGAGTATTTCGAGGAATGTCATTATGATTAACTTGATTGAAAGGATACTAGTAACAAGTCTGCACAATAGTCATTTTCACTTATATACTAAAGTTCATTTGATATGTTTTAATGATTTAATAGATATGACTTCAATGTTTCATTGTTATGATAGAAAAAGCTTGTGATGGTATTTAGAATAGTAATTTTGTTATGATTAGAAAGATTAATGTTATACATGTCTTGGTATTTCAATGTTTGGATATTTTATGGAAACGATTAGATGGAAGATAATTGAAATATGTTAATTTAATTAAGTAATATTGGATTATTCTGCACTAATCTGGTTGTATTTCTATATTATTTCATTGGACTATTGACATTAAGTTGAGCGTGCAGGAAAGTTGAACCATGGAGATTATTGGGGGAAACAATGTTCAACCTATGTGAACAGGGTAAAGCCAAAGTGAGTCTTTGGAAGATTCAAAACCTTGTTGTAATGTGTTTATTTCATAATGTGATTATTCATGGGTGTTATAAGTCTAAAGATCATGGTTAATTAGTGACATATCATCATGTTGTGTAAGTATTTAATGTGTGTGTTATTTGACACTTGTGTTATTTATGTGTAAATGACATGTCATGTAGGATTTTGGGTATGAAGTCACCTAACCTAAACTTAACCCCATTATGAAATTAAGTTAACCCACCTTGGAGATTGTTAGGATGAGTCACCTTAATGATGGAATTTAAATTAATTTTGATAGGAAATTTAGAGGGCCTAAAAGTGGTTCCTAGGTATCAGTTTGGTGAAAATAAGTTATCCACATGGTAGTAGTATAGGTTGGGGGTTTGAATATAACCATAAGTTGGCCTAGGGGACTTAGGAAACCCTCTAAACTAGTCATTTTCAAGCCAAATCGAAAATCAAAGTGTCACATGACTTTTGTCCTCATCCCTTCACTTGGGTAAGTTCCTATTGGTAGAAAGGTACAAGGGTGTAAGAGGGGTAGGTGGGGATGGAAGTGGAGGTCCTTTTAGGGAGCTTGTGCCAAACTTAATAGTTGTTCACCCGCTCTCTAATTATAGAGACACATTAGGGTTTGGAGAAGAAACTTGGAAGCCAAGGAAGTAAGGATCTTCATCACCATTTCATAAACATAACTTGGAAGGAGGTTAGTGCTTCATGCCATATTTTCCCTCATCCAATGAAGTTGAAAGATGGAAAATTGTAAGAGTGTTCTTGTAAGTTTTATGTGTTGCATATGGTGTGGAATTGTAAATGTTTTGGTATGTGAGTGTGCATGATTAAATCTATTTGCATTTGGTTTTGGTTCCTCGATTGTTTGTTGTGGACTAAATGATGTATTGGGTGTGAAGGCTTCACTCACCCTTGGGAGGGAAGAGAAGCCTTGGGGTGAAGGGGCTAGATGGGCTTGCCATTGTAGTTGATAAATACTTCTCTTGGGAAAAGGATAGTTTTCATGGAGAATGGGCTCCATTGGAAACCATATGCCTTTCTATTATTTTATAGAAGATATAAGTGAAGGTATGTAAAAGGAGCAAGTATGGATAACCTTGTTGAGGCATGTGAATAATGATAGCCTTGGATGGCATATGTTTATTAGAATCCTTGTTGGGCATACTGCAATTGAAAGTTTTGTGTAATGCATAAGGATATGGTGATTCTCCTCTTTGGAGAGCCCACCTTCACCCATTGATATGATTCCATTTGTGAATCATTGTGCAAGCCTTGTTTTAAGATTGAAAATGTGTGTTAAACTGTGGTGTTCATGTTGGTTCTTATTATTTTGATGTGGTTTGAATGCATCTTGGTTGACCCTTGTTTCCCCTAGTGTAGGGGTGGCCTCTTTGAGGCCTAGGTTGGGAGGTGAGCCTCCATGGTTCACCATTGTTATTTCTCATTTACAGGTTCTTTTGGAGGATCCTAGAAACTTGGAGTTTTTTTGTTGTTGTCTCTCCATGTGCATAGGAGAAGGAGATGTTATTGTGTTTGAGTTGAGATAAAGAGCAACCTCATCTTGTTTTGTGAGTCTAAATGTATTGTAAGAGTAATGTTATTGTTTATTTCAATTGTCAATAGAAAAGGTTACGAGTATCCATGTTTTTGGGGAAGGTATTTCTATTGTGTATATTTGATTTTGATTTAACGACCTTTTAGTGTTTCAAGAGAGTAACGTGGAAGAGGAACTCATTGTAATGATATTGTTGTTTCATTGTCTTGGCTAGGAATATCAATCAAGGATTTAAAATACTTGATGTTCTTGTGTGGTATGCAAAAGATTATCAAATCCAAATTTGATATCATGGAGGAATTTATATTGATAGATAGGATTATCCTTGTTGAATGTTATTATCATTTTAGTTCTATTGCATAATAGTTGTGAATGTACATCCAAATTGAAATTTTCATGAGAATATAATGTCAGTCCTCAAGAAAATGGTTTCTAAACTTCATAATGCATAGATAGGAACAATTCAGATAGTTTCATATAAAACCTTGTCATGAAATGTATATTCATTGCATTGAGTTTAATGTTGAATGATAAATGAAAATCATCAATCTAGACTATACAAGTATGAAGAGTAACTCCAAATTAGTATAGTAATAACCTATAAAGGATATTATAGACATAGAGGTAGGAAATCAATAGAGAACAAGGAAGTATATTGTGTGAAGAAAATAGACTTGCTATAGATGCAATTTCAACATTCTGGAATTTGTATGGGATGTGGAAATAATTCTTAGTTAATATAGTTGAATAAAATAATAGACATTGATTAACTATTAATATCTTGGAAATAGATGAGTTAGAAATAAATCATTTTCAAATATTTTCCATTAAATATGTTAGACTTGAGTGAAGAAGTCTTGAAATTATGACATGACCCTTTGCAAAGAGATATATACATACAAAAATCAATAAAAGAAAGTAATGCTTTATAATTATAGACTGACCTACATTAATAAATGAGGATATATACATATATCTTAACCCATTCCCTCTTACCTAGGTGTACCACCTCCCATTTTACCGAAAAAGCAAGCCAGACCAAATTACATCAAGGTTTGACATGCATAGACATCCCTCTATATGACTAGCCATGGAAGTTATTGAAAAAAAATATAAATTTATTAAGCTAACTGACATCTGCACACCTACCCATGCACGCGGAAAAAGGAAAAGCACTTAAAAAAAAAAGCTAAGTTGGTTTAAACTATTTCCTTGGAAACTTCATTTGAAAAATGAATGTACTCACGTCCTTGCCTTCAGCAAATTCCTAGGTGCTAGTAATTGGAAGGCAACTTGCAAGTTTAATTTGTTGACTTCCCACCCAACCAAAATTCACATGAGAGGATGGTGTGACTTTAATAAGGAGGGGTACATGTTAGAACATGGAGTACCTTAAGACCAATAAGGATCCACTCTCCAAACTTGATTCCTAAAGAGGGAGTTAGGTGGATAGAGCTCATCACCTTGGAAAAAGGAAAGGTTGGGCCATGTGGCCGAAGATCCCAAGGAGTTTTCACATGGGGGCACATACATAGAAGTATGGTAGGTGCATTTAAAAGGATAGATACATGGTTAAGTGCTTAGTAGGGAGAGTTTAGAATTAAGGGGTAAGGGGATTAATGAATGATGTTTGGGGATGTGTATATGTAATCAATAAATTAGAATATAGTAAATATAGTTTTGACTTAGATGTTATTATTTTATTGTGTAAGGTTAGAGGCTAGTGGTAAAGTTAGTTATGGGGTGTTAGGAAGTAAAGTAAGATGGAAGGAATAGTTCATAGTATAGCTTAGGCATAGTTTAGTAGAGAATGTTAAAAATTAAGGTAGTTAGAATCTTCATATAAATTCGTGTGTTAGAGAGTTTTAGAACTAAGATGTTTTTTAGTAACATTTAGTTAAGTTATGTTAGGTAGATATATTTGAAAGTTCTTAGGGTGTTATATAGTGCACTGGCTACGATGCATAATATTTGCTCTAGTTGGGCCCTCCACTCTATGCTAACCCCATGCCTTGCCATGCCGGTCGGTGCAACATATTTGCATCAGCTAGGCCCTCCATATTTGCATATGGTTATGGAGAAAGTAAGGTGAGAAATACAATTTTTGTTAATTTATTCATACGGCTATGCAAAATAAAATGAATGGCGGTAGATGGAGAACTTGGTTTGTAACAAATGAACATTGAGCAGTGATTTGGCCAATGGGATAGCACAGATAGCCATGGCATGGCATGGCATGGGGTTGGCATAGAGTGGAGGGCTCGATTGGTGCAAATATGTGGCACTAGCTAAAGTTCTCCGTCCGCCACCATTCATTTTATTTTGCATAGCCATATGAATAAATTAAGGACAATTATATTTCTTGCCTTACTTTCTCCATAACTATCGACCTACCAGCATAAATGTGCTTCCTGCCAAAGTTGGCTGAAGTCTCCTCTATCTATTTTATAAATCTAATAGTTTTACATTTATTTTTATATATCGCTAAGTCATAGATGTTGGGCAATATTCCTCCATTTGACTATTGGAGGGTAATATTACTCCATTTGACTATTGCAGGGTGTTATTTGATCATAATCAGCCTCTCATCATATTCCTCCATTCGACTGTTGCTAGGTGTTATTGCAAAAGGTTTCTAGCTATTATAGTTTAAAGCTACAGTTTACAAGGCAAGGCTCTTTCCCTATGTTTCATCATTTTCCTCCATTCGACTGTTGTTGGGTGTTATTTTGTCTTTTATACTCTTTCCCTATGTTTCCAGTTTTAAAAATGAAACCTATTGCTTCTATGTTGAACGGTGTAAGCTTGATCTGAAATCTCATTTGTTCGATGCTAGTAGTAGTGTTTAAATTCATTACTTTTTAACTTTTTTAGATGTAGTTTTAGTATATTTTCTGTGCTAATTTTGAATTTAAAATTTATCAGTCAATTTTTTTTCCTTCTTAAATTATTTTTAAAATAAGGTGTCTCCAAGATGGTGCTAGGTTTTAGTACAATTATAACATTACAATAAGATGTAAAGGTTTAGATTTAGATTTAAAAAATTAAGATTTTAATAAATATTAAGAAATTAGAAATTATGTCAAACTTGAGTGAAGAAGTCCTTAAATTATGATATGACCCTATGCAAAAAGATATATACATACAAAAATCAATAAAAGAAAGTAATGCTTTATAATTATAAACTGACCTACATTAACAAATGAGGAATATATATATATATATAAATATCTTAACCCATTCCCTCTTACCTAAGCATATGACCTCCCATTTTACTAAAAAAAAAGCCAAGAAAAATACATCAAGGTTTGACATACATAGACTTGAGTGAAGAAGTCCTTAAATTATGATATGACCCTACGCAAAGAGATATATACATACACAAATCAATAAAAGAAAGTAATGCTTTATAATTATAAATTGATCTACATTAATAAATGAGGAATATATATATATATATATATATATCTTAACCCATTCCCTCTTACCTAAGCATACCACCTCCCATTTTACTGAAAAAGAAAGCCAAGCAAATTACATCAAGGTTTGACATACACAGAATTGAGTGAAGAAGTCCTTAAATTATGATATGACCCTATGCAAAGAGATATATACATACAAAAATCAATAAAAGAAAGTAATTCTTTATAATTATAAACTGACCTACATTAATAAATGAGGAATATATATATATATATATATATATATATATATATATATATATATATATATATATATATATATATATATATATATATATATATATATATATATATATATATATATATATATATATATATATATATATATATATATATATATATCTTAACCCATTCCCTCTTACCTAGGTGTACCACTTCCCATTTTACTAAAAAAGAAAGCCAAGAAAATTACATCAAGGTTTTACATACACAAACATCCCTCTATATGACTAGCCATGGGAGTTATTGAATTTTTACTTATTTATCAAGCTAACCTACATCTGCACACCTACTCATGCACAGGGAAAAAGGAAAAGCACTTAAAAAAAAGGCTAAGTTGTTTTAAACTATTTCTTTGGCAACTTCATTTGAAAAATTAATGTACTCATGTCCTTGCCTTCAACAAATTCGTAGGCGCTAGCAATTGGAAGGAAACTTGCAAGTTTAATTTGTTGACTTCCCACCCAACCAAAATTCGCATGGGAAGATGGTACAACTTCAATAAAGAAGGGTACATGTCAGAATGTGGAGTACCTTAAGACCAATAAGGATCCACTCTCCAAACTTGACACCTAAAGAGGGAGTTATCACCTTGGAAAAAGGAAAGGTTGGGCCATGTGACCCAAGATCCCAAGGAGTTTTTGCATGGGGGCACGCACTTAGAAGTATGGGAGATGCATTTAAAAGGATAGATACATGGTTGTGCACTTAGTAGGGAGAGTTTAGAATTAAGGTGTAAGGGGATTAAGGAATCATGTTTGGGGATGTGTATATGTAATTAGTAAACTAGAATATAGTAAATATAGTTTTGACTTAGATGTTATTATTTTATCATGTAAGGTTAGAGGCTAGTGGTTAGGGGTTAGTGGTAAAGTTAGGTGTGGGGTGTTAGGAAGTAAAGTAAGATGGAAGGAATAGTTCATAGTATAACTTAGGCATAGTTCAGTAGAGAATGTTAAAAATTAAGGTGGTTAGATTTGTTCATAGTTCCGTAGCCTAGATTAATTTTATTAATTTAAATGTACAAAGAATCCACTATTTTGACGGGCACTAGTAGGAAAGAATGGGGAAGAAAACCTCCAGTCTTGCCCAAGACTGAAGTCCTATATTATATATTAATAAAAGGGGCATACCCCAGTTTATTACATCATAAAGAGAGTCAAAATACATCAATATTCTTGAGGAGAATCTCAAGATATTTCTATTGAAATTGGCTACAAAGTCTCTGATTAGCTAGCAACACAAATAACCAACAAATGTGTTAAGGGTTAGAAGACGGAGATAAATACATCATATCTTTGATTAGAATCCAGGGATAGCCTAATCCAAGTAATAAGAAATATGTAATGAATAATTTACCGAGATAATTAATGTAATATTTTTCTTGTTATATATGTTAAAGGTTAGAAAATTTATTTTAGTGAAATTACCAAAAGATCCAGGGGAGTCAACTCCAAGGGATAGCAGATAATACTAATAAGTGATTGATAGTTAACAAATGAAAGTGATAAACATGGATAAAAATTTTGGCCATGGGGGAAACTAGTAAAAACATGATACATATCCACTGTATTATATGATTAGCCGAAAATATAGTCCAAGATCACATGTCAATTGCTGAAGATTTGGGTATGTCATGAAAATAATCAACAAAATTGAAATAAAATTGAAGCAAGACTAGTAACAGATTTCCAGACTTGGTTTTAGTAAAACTATCTTCATTATCATTCATAGTAATGTCGATATTTACAATAACAAAATTTTTGCTAATATCATCCGTTGGGAACTATGGCAATAGAGACCTGCATACTATCATCCGAGTATAGGATAAAGGTGGACACTATTTACAGAAAGAGACCTATATGTAAGTATGTACTAATAGCTATATAGGTATGTTGATTTAAGTACAAAATTAAGCCATCTGCTACATAAGAATCTAAGTCTTCTTGAAGACCATTATAATTTTTGAGGCCTCAAACAATTTTTTAGCCTTTGACCTAGGGGGAATTCGTAAGTTGATCTTCCCTTGCTTGATCTGTCGTAGTTGGGCAGACAAAACTCCACATCCTCCAGGTTGGCGAGATCTATGTCCAGGTGTATATAAGCATCAAAAGCCCTAAGATAATTGATGAGCCATTCCTAGCCTGGGTCTTTGATGATACCCCTCCATCTTAATAGAAAATTTATATTGGCCTCCATTCTCGGCCATTCCTTGAAGAACTAGATATAATCCTTGATGATCAAATAAGGAAGCTTCAGACATCTTGTAAGTTCTAAAATATCCACTTCAAGCTCCATGTATGCCTTAGGGAGAGGAATATGAAGTCAAGCATCAATGTTTGCCACCATGATTTCTATCCCAATTAACTAGCTAGGGTCAAAGATGTTGTTTGTCAATCAAATAATATCCTCTTTCTCCACTCCAGCCCTAGCTAAACACCCTATCCAGAGCCCTATGATGTCACTATTAGTCCTCCATGAATATTCATAACTAAAAACCCCCTCTCCCAATGCTTGGCTTATAGCTACTCGGCTCATATCATCAATCGGCCGAAGTAGCCTATTTCATCTTTCTTTTTTGATTGAGCCATAGAATGCCATAGTTCAATTTTCATAGGCATGAAAAAGGAAAATTTTGGTGTTCATGGCGGCCTAGAAGCAAATTACAAGCTAGACCTAGACTAGTGCCTTTCGCTATCTAAACTTATATCAAAGCTCGAGTTTCTACATTGGGAGCTTTGGGTATTTTGGAACAAACTAGGTGAACTAAAGACATAACCTAAAAGTGTTATTTGCATATTTTTCATACTTCAACACTTAGGTTTCAAACCTAAATTTTTTTGCTTAAACCTAAACATAGGCAAAACCCATGTGTCTTTTGGTTGTAATAGTACTTTGTACTATTGTAGGATGGTATCTAGGACTAGGTCTTCTATTAGAGGCCATGGTCATGGTAGAGATATCAATGTCCATGAGTCTACTCATGGGGGATCTACTCATGAAGAGAGTGGAGGAGAGCATGCTAGTAAGCAACAGGAAGAGAGCTGTAGAGAAGACCAAGCTGAGTCTGAGGAGGTTAACTTGAGACAGATGATGTAGACCATTCTTGATTATCTACCTCCTACTCATGAACATCATAAAGCACATTAGACAGAAAAAGAGCAAAGACCCAAGTCTAGGAGCCCTCGAAAGGATTGATAGAGATCCATTATTTCTACTCAGATGAAGGACCTTTCGAGATCCAAGGTCAAGCCCTTTAACGAGAAAGGTTTTGGTTATGTGGCCGAACAATGGCTTATTGCCCTTGACATGATTTTTGCTATGCAGGAATTTGATAATAATGTTAAGGCAAGATTCGTCACTACCAACTTGGAGAATTTTGGGGCCACTTGGTGGACAATTGAGGAAAAGAAGCTGGGCATTGATATGAATAGTGTCACTTGGGAGCTATTCTTAGAGAGTTTTTGCGAATGATTCCTACCAGAGGAATGGAAGTAGCAAAGGGCAGATGAGTTCCATAATCTCAGGCAGTATTCTATGATTGTGACTGAGTATGAGTGCAAATTTTACGAGCTCATGTCCTTTTTGAGATTCAGTGAAAATTTAGCTCAGTTGACACAGTACTTCATTAGAGGTTTGAACAACTGTATAATTGGGGGTGTCAAGGTATTTGAGCCAAAAAACCTCAAGGATGTGATATGACGAGCCATCCTTGTGGAACAAAGTGTCAACCTTGGTCACGGGGTTTTTGTAGGAGAACCTTCAGCATCAGGGTTGAAGGGTGGTTAGGGAGCAAGTGGCAATAGGAAACCTACTTTTGGGGGTAATCAATAGTAGTCTCAACAAACGCAGCAACAGAAGGGATGAAACCCTCCAGCAAAGAGTGGTGGCGATGGTTCGAATACTAGGAACTATCACAACGCTCAGCACAACAAGTTCAACTAGTATGATAAGCCATCTTAGAGTGTTTAGTCTTATCCTAGTGGAGGTAGCTTCTAGCAGTCTAGTGCACCTAGAGTTTAGAGGAGTTTCAATGGAGAATGTTTCTCATGTGGACAACACAAACAAAAGTCATATCACTGCCCTCAAGGGAAACCTCAATTCTCAAGCTAGGGATTCGTAGCTTTAAAACCTACAGTTAGTGATATGGGTAGAGCCCAGAGAGTGTACTCAGTGGAGTCACAACCTCCTACAAAGGGAAAGGGTCCAATGGGACCTGCACAATGAGTCCTTAGCTCACTATTCATGTAGGCTTCTAGGAGTAAGCCTAATCAAAGGGGGGGTGGATGTAGTGCCTACCCTCGATTACATTTTTTGGGACACATTGTTGCTATTATTATCGAACTATGTTAGACTAGTTTTATGTTGATGGATTAGTAACATTGTTTTGAGACTATCAGACACTATGTTATGGATTTAGTTGATGTATGATGAGATTATTCAGGCTCTACATTTCATATATGCATGATGATTATTTCATTACTTTCAATTATTGATGATGATCAGTTAGATGGTTTATTATCACCTGTGTTTTATTATGGATACTTACCCCATACTTGCATGTGTATGGTGTGCATGTTTGTTCTTATGTATGGCATTTTTGATGTGGTTAAGGAAGGGAATCGTAGTCACCTGCTAGTCGGGATCTACACGATGCACCACTTCCTGCCATTGCCTGTTTACCTTAGCATTATATATATTGTACGTACATGCATAGTTTTTATGCAGGTTGTCGGTACTGGGTATCGACTATCCTGAATTGCCAGGATGAGCATACCCCATTACACTATCTCATTGATAAGAGAAGGGAGATAAATTCTCAAGTCCAAATCCCAAACCCTTAAACTGTTCGTCCTAGAGAGATAGGACAAGTATCTAGATAGTTTACCTTTCGAATGTGTCAAATGACATAATTCATGATTGTTGACCCTTGAGACTGATTTTGTATGAATTGCTCTATGATGGGTTTTCATATTTGATCTTGGAGGTCTATGGCGAATTATCTATTAATTAAGTCTTAAATAAATAGATTTAATTAATAAAATTAAGTTTTTGGGAAAAATTAATATAATATCATGATCTTTTGATATTTTGATTATAATTAATTAAATGAGAATTAATTGAGAAAAAGAATTAAATAAAAGAAATAAGAAATAAAAATAAAAATAATAAAAATAATAATAAAGTAATAAATAAATAATAATAATAAAAGTTATAAGAGAATTAAAATAAAAGTTATAAGCTTGTCTAGGAGTAAATGCACCTATTGATTGCACATATGTCAACACAGGAGTTAGTGCACCAATGAAGCACATGGTGTCTACAACCTTATGACTCATCTAGAAGGTTGGAATAGACTCATGCTTAGTTGTCAACACCTTCTAGTTGTTTCTAGAGACATTCCAGGTGCTTCCTGAGAGTTCTTTATATTCAGGCACTCCTAGAGGCTTAGAGAGAGCGTTTGGAGAGCGTTATTGGAGGACTTGAGAACGTGGGAGAAGGAAGTAGCTTTCTTTGTAGTTTCTGAGGAGAAGTGAATTAGCATCAAAATTCAGGTAGACTCTTGTGATTTTGCCCATGTTATTTCTGCTTCTAGCACTTCCTGTCTTCTTCATGTCTTCTGAGTGTTTTCTAAGGATTTTTGTATCTTGGTTATATGCATTTTGTCATTTTATATGAGAAATTTTCATATGTGTAGATCTGATGAAATTATGGAGCTAGGGTTAAAATTTATAATCAAACCTATTAGAAGAATTATTGGGTAAATTTAGAGAACAAATGTGTCACAGGGAAAATTCTTAAAATTGAAAGCCTTTAAAAATTGTGTATATGTTCTTTGTAGAAATATACATGTTTATATTTTTTTTTTTCAGATCTGGATACATATATATATATATATATATTTATGTATTTATGCTGTAGTATAAAACTTTGTTTACACACACACACACACACACACACACACACACACACACACACACATATTGAAAGAATCAAATATTAGAATCACAGTGAGAAACTTTATTGGAAAAATCTGAATCATATGTTTGATAAACGTTTATTAAAGAACGTTATAAAGAAAAATTTAATGCAAAAATCGTATTCAAAATATGATTATTTAAAAATATTTAAAAAATTGAATCGCAGTTAATGGCAGGTCGGGAGAGAAAAGCTCGTACCCCGCCGACGTAGTAAAAGTAGAGTACCTGCATTGCAGGTACTGTGACGATAGGCGGTACTTTGTACCACTGTCATCGTAGGCCTTGCGACTGTAGGGTACCTGCATATCACAACAATAGTATCCACATATATGTGACATGTTTTTGTTTTATAATATGTGTTATGCGATTTGAATTTTATGGATGCAAAAATGAATTCATTCTCATTTCGATTTTTTATAACATTTTAAAATATTATTATTATATATATTTATGTATGCATGTATATATATATATATATGTATGTATATATGTAAGTATGTATATATGTTATTAATAATAAATAATTAATAATTATTATATTTGTTAAAAGTTTTGTATTAATAAATCTTTTGTTTAATAATAAATCAATTGGTAATATTATAGACTTAACAATACAGGCTATTATTTAATTGATTTGAATTGTGAAGGAAGATGTAACGAAAGGAATTGGTAATTTCTTATGTTGAAAATTTACAATGTAATTTTCAAATAATGTTGTATAACAATACACAATTTAGAAAATTGAATTCTAAGAGTTAGAGGGAAAAGCTTTAATCCATCAAAACAATACATGGGTTAGGAAAAAATGTGCAGAATATTCCTCCATTCAATATCTAAATTTGAAAATGAAAACTGAGACCTCCACACATTATTCAACTATGTAATTTTAGCAAACCAAAACATGTGCTTGCATTGTGTTTTCTTTATGCTATTTGTCTTGGGTTTTTGGGTTGACTAGTGTTGACCAGTATAAGACATCTACTAGAGGCTCAGGGGTTATGATTGTGATGTCATGATGAAGTTTTGATTTTGATCTTTATAAACCCAACCATGGATATGTGATGGTATGCTCTATGAGATGTTTGTATTTATTGATTGTTATTGTTTTCCAATCTTCTTATGTGAAGCTGAGATTCATATGTATGAGACATTTCACTTAATCATTTTGAGTGATCAATCAATTATACTTGGGTTACTTTCCAGTCATTTGATGGGATTGAATTGTTTATCTAATCTTGATGATGTCATGTTGTGACATGTTTTAACTCAACCATTTTAGAGTCTTTGATCAATATTATTTGAGTCAATTGATTGATGACAAAGATTGTTTAGCTCGAGTAAGAGATTTCCTTTGAAGATAGGTACTAGGTTTGATTCATGATAAATGAACTCGCACACATGAAGTTAAGAGGTTATGTTTTAAAAAAATTTCAACAATGATTAATCAATAGGGAGTTAAGTCCATCCGTTCCTAAATTAGCTAAAGTGTCGGCCTCCTTATTGCCCTCTCTATAAATATACAAAAATCTTACCTCATCAAAGTATGTGAGTGATTCGATGATTGATTCGAGTTTAGAGTTTAGTGTCCAATTTAGAGTTTCTCCTTTCTTGAGAGCATTAATAATAATCTAGGAGTCTCCTTCAATCATGAGTTTTTTAATTTTTAGTTTAATACTTAGGTTAATTCCTTCTTTTACTGCTTCTAGTTCTGTAATATTGTTTGATGCCTTTTCCAGAGATTTAGATCTCTTGGCTAGCCAATTGCCTAAGTTGTCCCTAATAATACATCCTGTGTCTACCTTACCTGGGTTTCCTCTCGAGGCTCCATCAAAATTTAATTTCTTCCATCCTAGAGGAGGGGGTTTCCATTTACATCTTTGTTTGGCTAGATCATTTTTCTCTTTGTAATAAAGCGGGGGGTTTATTAGCAGGGGCCATGATTTTTTTATCTCTGCATCCCATTCAGAGAATGATTCTTCTTTTTTTGGTCTATTCCTAAGGTCATTATTCATTACTTTCGTTATAGCCACTTCAATTCTAGTCATTAGGTCTTGCTCAGTGAGACTTTGATTTTGGAAGATTCGACGATTTCTTTCTTTTCATAATTCCCAAGTTATAATTGCTGGGGAGATTGGCCAAATTTTCCCATATACTCTTTTTGTGGCCTCTTTCGGCCATCCCATCAAATAGTTTACCCATTTACCTACCAGTGGGGCTATCAAGTTTAATTTTCCTTGGAGCCACTTCCAAAATTTTTGAGAATAATTACATTCGTAAATGAGATGATCTACAATTTATTTGTGTTCTTTGCGTAATATGCATCTTGAGGGGCCTTCAAACCCCATCTTTCTAATCCTATCTTTTATCAAAATTCTTTTTTGCATAGCCACCTAGAGGAACATGCTTGCTTTAGGAAGTCCTGCTGGGTCCCAACACAAATTGATAGGGAGGGTATTTTCTTCCCATCTCTATGAGTTTGTAATCCTTTTGTATCCTTCTTTGACTTTATATATTCCATCCTTTGAAGTAGCCTATATTAGCTTGTCCTCCCTATTTTTTATAGAAATTGGTTGATCTTTTAGGATTCTTTCGAGTGTTTCTTTACCCATCCTGTTAAGTTCACAATCTGAGAGGGATTTCCATTTCCATGTCCTCCCCATGTTTGAGTCTACTTCCTCTAAATAGTCTTTCACCTTTTTTCGTCATGATATTTTGAGGTAAGTAATTGTTTGTCGTGATAGCTCCGACGAGGTTAAGGGGGGGGGGGGGGGTGCCCATTCCATGAGTCTTCCCAAAATAGAGCATTTTCACCTTTCCCTATGTCCCATGTAAGGCATTTGGAAACTAGATTTCTACAATTGATGAGAAAGTTCCAGCTTGCATAGCCTTTAGGAGGATGTTTAATTCTAAAAAGGGATGAGCTATCCTTAGGGTCGACATATTTATTGAGTAGGATTCTAGCTCATTTCCCTTCCCTTTCATGATATAGTTTCCAAACCTGTTTAGCTCCAAAAGCTTCATTCTGCCATTCTAGGTTTTTGATTCCTAGACCCCCAGTTACTTTAGGTCTACAGATTTTACTCCAACTGATTAGTGTTGATTTTTTCTTATCCTCCAAACAACTCCAGAAGAAGTCTCACAATTTCTTTTCCATTTTTAGGTTAATATTTTTGGGTAAGAGCGTATAAGAGAGTTGGTATATAGGTATTGCTGAGAGAACTGCTTTAATCTTAGTGGTCCTCCCGACCTTTGTTAACCATATTCCTTTCCATGATTTTGTTTGGTTGTCTATTTTCCTGAGGATGTGATCCCAGCCGGGGTTGGTCTTTTTGTTCTTATCAAGGAACAAACCTAGGTACTTGAAGGGAATATTGCCCTTTTTGAACCCTAGTTTCTTGCAAATTTGATCTTCCATATCTTTGGGTGTGTTTAAAAAGAAGATTTCTGATTTCTCGGCATTTACCACTTGTCCTGATGCTTTAGTGTATGTTTCTATGATATGTTGCAACTAATTTTCCTCATTTAAGGTACTAATACCTGTAAGGATTGTGTCATCTACAAATTGTTCGTGGGTAGTGTTTTCTACTTCTTTAGTAACTTTAACACCTTTGATTTTACTTTCTGCTTGCGCTGCTTTAATAGCTCTTCAGAACGCTTCTACCATGATGATGAAAAGGAATGGGGATATTGGGTCTCGTTGTCTAATGTCCCTTGATATATTAAAAAATCCTTCTGGGTTACCATTGATGAGAAGGGAAATTTTGGGAGTAGAATTACATTGAAAGATAATGTTGATCCATTGTTTTGAGAAACCAAATACCTCCAAGATTTTAGAGAGAAATCTCCAATCTACTTTATCGTATGCTTTTTGTATGTCTAGTTTTAATAACATGCAGGCTTCTCTGTTTTTGACTACTGAATGAATAGTTTCCTGAATGATTGAGATGCCATCTAAAATAGATCTACCAGGGACAAAGCTTGTTTGCTCCTCTGAAATGAGTTTTGGAAGTAATCTCTTTAGTCAGTTAGCTAGAATTTTTGAGTAAACCTTATAAATTGTGTTACATAGGGCGATTGGTCTAAAGTCCCCTGGCACTATACTTTCACATTTTTTGGGGATAAGAGTAAGAAAAGTGTGATTAATTTTAGTTAATATTGATCCTCCATTCCCTGTAGCTTCCAAGGATTTCCATAATTCTTCACCAATGATGTCCCAGAATTGCTGGAAAAAGAAGGCTTGGAAGCCATCTGGACCAGGTGATTTTTCTGGGTTAATTTTAAAAAGCGCTATTTTGACCTCCTGTAAGGAGAAAGGTTCATTAAGGTATTTGTTGTCCTCCATAGAAATCAATTTTGGGATATATTTAAACATCTCCTCCTGGGTTGTTCTATTTGATGAATCATAATTGTTAAGAATATCATTGAAATATTTGACAAAGACATCTGCTATCTCTACTGGGTTTTTAGTTAGCTTCCCCTCCTGATTCTTGATCTTTGATATATTGATGAAGTTTCTATTATGTATAGTGTTGTTGTGGAAGAATTTTGTATTACGGTCAACTTCCAGTAACCATTTTTCTCTGGATTTTTGTCTCCAATATATTTCTTCTTTAGCTAAAATTTCTTCATGTTTTAGTAGGTATTTTTTCTCTAGATGGTAGGCTTCATTATCCATAACTTTCTTAATAATTTCTTTATTCAAGTTATTAATCTTTTCTTCAATATCTAGTTTTTCTTTAAAGATGTTTTTAAAGTGTGTATTTTTCCATTTTAGAATTTTCTCTTTTATACTTTTTAGTTTTGATACAAAGCAAAACATTTTGGATCCCTGAAACTGTTCCTCCTACCACCATTCTCTAATCTGATCCAAGAATGTTTTGTCCTTAAACCACATTTTTGCACATTTAAAGGGATTCCTGCTTGGTTTGATCTGCTCTTTTATTTCCATTTTCACTGGGAAGTGATCTGAGCCTTCCATTGATAGAGTTTTTGCACTAACAAGCTTATCCATACTGTGATCTCTTTTAAGTAAAAATATATCTAGTCATTCTACTATATAACAAAAACCTTTCCTTCTATTATTCCATGTGTAAATGCCATTCTTTGTAGTTATATCAATGAGGGATTCCTTCTGGATCTAGTTTTTAAAATCTTCCATGGCTCTAGGTGCTGGGTTAATTCCTCCTTATTTCTCTTCCTTACTTAATATCACATTGAAGTCTTCTCCTAAGATGAATGTTTCTTTGGGCATTGATATGATAAAAGAGTTGATTTCATTCCAGACTATTAATTTGTCTGCTATCTGGGTAGGCCTATACACATTTATTAGGATTACCTATAGATTTGTCTTTGTTCTTGTTACTCTTGCTCCCATCCAATTGGTGTGGGAGGAAAGGATTTCTTTTCTAATATGCTGTGGGTTCCAAATTATTTTGAGACCTCCTAATACTCCCTATGATTGGTGGAATTCTGATTTCTATTTCCCCAGTTTCTTACTAAGCTTTATACCTTCTTCGTAGTTTAATTTGGTTTCTTGTACTAATGTAATATCTGAGTCGAATAAGCTGAGGTTATGCTTGACGAAGCATTTTTTTCTTGGGGCATTTAGGCCCTTAGCATTCCATGTTGTGATCTTCATTGTTCCTTGGGAAGGCTCTTCCCCTTCCCACTTAGTAGAATATCAAAGATCTTAGTTTGATCCTTTACTTGACCAGCTACCTCTCTGAGCTCCTTTGACGATTTCCTTCCACATTTTTGCTTTGACTATCCACAGTTAGGTGTTTTCATTCCTTCTTGATTTATTGCGATGCCTATCCTTTCAAGATTTTGTTCTTTTATTACTTTTTCAGCAATTGCCAAGTCTTCTCTTTCCTGCAAATCCTCTGATATAATCTCTTTGATCATTAATTTGTTGATTTGGTATTCCTTGCTTTCTTTAGGTTGGTCTGGCCTGTTATCCTTGCTTTCCCTGTTGCCATCATTTTCCTCTAGGTTGTCCTATAGCTCATTCCTTATTCTTTGTTGTTCATTTAGAGGATATTGTTGCTCTAGAGATGACCCTCTTCTTTTTGAACCTAATATTGCATTCTCTGGGGTTAATGCAAACATATCCTTCCCATTGCTCGAAGTTTCCTAGAATTTGTAACTTTTCTTTTTCCCTTTTTTCCTTATCGTTATATTGCTCCAAAGGGCAGAATCTACTAGTAGGATGTTGATTTCTTGCTCATCTGTTACCTTTTTCTCTTCTCTTTCTTGTGAAGTGTTCAAAATCTATCCGTCTTCTTTATCTGATCTTTGATCCAAGTGCACATTGTTTACTTTTTTTGTTATATTCTTTGTTTGATCCCCCAACCATTCCTTTATTTGTTCCTTATTACTTCCTTAGGTTTCCCCTATTTCTATGATTCTTATTCTATTCCCTTTATGCTCCTTGTGGATTTCTTCCGCTAGTATACATTGATCGATTAGATCATTTTGTATCAAAAGTGTTTCATGCATGAGCTGATTTAATTTCTTGATATTCGATTCCATTTCTTCTATCATTTCTTTTTCCAATTGATAGTCCTTACATTTCTTAAATTTTTTTAGTGAATGTTTGTAGCTGATGTTATCTGTCCAATCTTCTCCTTTGGTTTCATTCTTACCCATCTCTTCTTGTAGATGTCCTTTATTATTTTCTGGCTGCCTTTTTTCTGAATTTTTGGCTTCATGCTCTACATTCCTCTTAACTCTGAGTTCTTCCGTTATTGTATTAACTTCCCCTTCCTATGTTTTCTGTTTACTTTTGCATCTTTTAATTGTTAATCTATCTTTAATGTTATTTTTGATATGTGATTTAAATAAGTTTGGATCTAGAATTTTGTCTATTTTTCTCGAGTATTCTTGAAAAGTCAAGTAATAAATGGATCCGTTTGTTATTCTCTTTTTACATATTGGGTGATACAGATCTGATTTTATCAAGACCCTAATTGTATTTATTTTTTTTATGTTATCTTCAAACCCTATAATTGTTCCTAGAGAGTTACCAATTTTCTTGATAGTGTTTTCCTCCATTAATTTTGATGGAATTTCTGGGCTTTCCACCCATTTGATCGATTTTATGTCTTTAATTTGATTTTTATTAAAATTTGGTTTCCATGTTAGAAAATTGATATAATGACCTTTGTAAAAATAGTTATCAGATGTTAGAATTTCCTCTTTATCCTTAGCATTTCTTCATAGAATGAACTAGTAATGATCAACAAAAGAAGTAATGCTACTTACCTTATCACCCCATTTTTTGGCTATGATGCATACCAGCTTTGAGCTTTTCCTTAATGGACCATTCCAATACATGTAGATGCCCTTTTCTTCATAATCCTTCCATTTCCCCTCATTATGTGGGATGCTGATAATGATTTCTTTGTAGTCTCTGTTTGTTGAGAATCTTTGCCAATTGTTTCTGGCTGCTTTCTCCTTAGTTGTATCTTGATTATTCTTTCAATGCGGTCGAATATAAGCTACTTTCCTTTTAACTGTCAATGTTGTCTATGGATTGTGGTTGCATTTATACTTTTGTTGATTAGGCGTGCTTATAGCTTTGGATAAAATCTTTGCTACTGGCCCTAAGGGGACATAATTTGCTTCTGATACAATTTTAGGTCATTCTTCTTGCTTCTCCTGGTGGGGAGCTTTGCACTTCTTAGGGTTGGGGGTTTAGCTCCGTAACTAGAGCATACTTGGTTTCGCTAAAAAAACTCTTTTGCCTCTAGATTCTTGTTACTTTTTCAACTTGTTCTAGCTAGTGTTGGCTTCATTTTTTCCTATTTATTACTAGCTCCCATCCTTCTTTGACTTTAAGGTTTTGCCTCTTTAGGATTTCTTTATTCTATTTAGAACGTTACCTGACCAGGGTTTCAAAATTGCTTTCGCCATTGTTGTGGGGGTTGTTTTGGTCAGCTTCCTGCGATGAGAGGGCATCATACTTGTTACTAGTTTGCAGAGGGAAAATGGGCTTTAGCTACTATTGGTACGCATGTGCTCTCGAGTTGGGGCAGATTGTATTGTTTCAAAAATTTTCTTTTTTCACCATTTTATAGGGCAATATTTTGTGTGCTAGGATTCATCTTGTTAAAGGGTAAGATTGATATTGATTAGTCATATGAAAATTTGGTACATCATAATTTATTGACCTTAGAACATATGTTATAACAAATTGTTAAAAAAAATTTGGTATAGGATGACTTATATATCATTAGAACTATGTAGGTTGGTTAGACTATTATGTTTGGGTTGGGAAGAGCAGTTAGGAGCAATAGTATTAAGACTTACTATTTAAAAATTTAATCACATTTAAGTTAATGAGTTTTGTTAGCGAATTGATTCGTATTTAAGTTTTGAAATATTTATTTATGATATTAGTTTATGAATTAGCAAGTGATAAGGGAGAAATTAATTTTAAATATAGGGATCTAGTATTTCGTGGAAATCATCTATTTTGTTCATTATTAAATAACCATCACTGTATAATAGTAGAATGGAAATATGTGTTACAAGTAAGATGGGATGTCTTATAGGAGAGGAAGATATAGGATTATATGATAGTATTGTCAAATAATTAACTATGCCATTAGTAAACATAGTAATTTTTTAAAAAAAGCTATTAAATAATCATCATGAAAATTATTTAAATAAAAGATATAATCAAGCATGGTGGATATGAGTGATTTTAAGTAATAATATTAATAATCATAAATAATAATAATAATCAAATAATAGGGTTAACTAAGAATAGCATAATAAAGACTTGGTGGCATAAGTAATTTTCAGTGAATTGAAAAGCTATGTCAAAAGACATCGAACTGGTTATAGTTAGTAAAGATTTATCCTAATAATAATGATAAAAATAAAGTATGATTTAAAAAAAAAATTAGTGTGTTTTTCCTTGGTAAAATTAGGGCATGGCATTCTGGTATTAGAGCCAAGTTATACAACACTGGGCATTAATGAGTCCACTATTGAATGCATAATTGTAAGTTATCATAATACCATAATTCAAAAGTAGATATGCCTCCTAGGAAATTGACTTGTACTAAATATTATTACTTATTGGGTAACATAATTGGAAAAAAAAAAAAAAACCCTAGACGGATAACACTAATTAGTTGTGGTAAAATTTACAACTACTAAGGATTAAGATAGGATATTATCTCGACCATGTGGAAGTTCAAATTTAAAATGGATCTCTATGAAACCCCCTCTCGATAGCTATGAGACTTAATGATTCCAAATCTCAGCACTCATGCAAGTATTTCTTCTTAAACCATACCAATATGTAGGATGGAATGGGTGGGAGCTCATCTTGATGATGTTTAGGTATTGGTAATAACTCAAAAACCTTGGTAAGTTGGGAACTTTGGTCCTTCAGGGAAAATGCTCTTATTAAGGTAAACGAGAATGATAAGGATAGCAATCTATAGAATTGTGACAGGAAACCCCCACAATGTAGTATAATGGTACAAGGATTAATATGTTATACAACAAAGATAATATTTTTATGCCTTGACTATCTTGATATAAACTCCATAGTTTAAGTGATAAAAATAACACGTGAAGAATCCCTTTGGAAGTGATGCTTGATAAAGATGAGTTTCCTACTAAACAGGTAGGGGGAAAATAAGGAACAATATGAGAATAATAGAAAGAACAACACACATCAGAACAGATAGCATCGGGTATAATATGGTACATTGGTTTCATTATAGTATATACTTCCATAACAAAGAGAACCCTTCACCACCTACAACATCATTATAATTGGATGGGTAACATAACCAAATTCACTTACCAACTAGGGTAATCCATGAAAACATTAAGTTTTTTTTTTCAATGTCGACCAATAGAACTTACAAGCAACTTTTGGTCAAACATTGTTGTTACTCAACAACACTTTGCAACTTGGTGATGAACTGTCGCATGGGCATTGACTTCCTACTCGGTTTGCACTATAGCCAAGGTAATGGAAGCTCAGAAAAGACTGTATAGTTCTCACTATATCAATAAATACCTTAAGAAATTTTAGTCTATCATGAGATTGGATGATAGGATCCCTCTTAAAGTTATTAGTACACCCAAATGATGTTGGAAGGAAGGTGTGACAAGAGTACAAGTGATAACCCAATGATCTTTCTGATAGTGACTTATTATATTTAAAGGTAAGTGGCATGAATTATAATCTTATACTTATTTAATGGGTCATCATTGTAACTTGGGTGGAAACCTTGACCCTATACTACATTTGACAATTCTTGATAGTAATGGGTAGGTAGGTAAGGAAACATAGGCAATTGAAGAATGAATTTCTAAGACTTGATAAACCATAAGCAATAGGGTGTGGAACACTCTCTTGACCCATTCTCAAGGACCGAAAATACAATAGAATCATTTGCATACCACTGATTTACCATGTAGCTCTAGGACAACCCTTCCTTTACTTTCCATCAAGAAGACCCTAGTACGATTGCAATGCTTTTGAGAATTTGAATTGTTGTTGATGTTTTTGATTTTTGCAAACTTTGGTAATTTTGTGGAACATTCATTTATGATGATTTCTTGGTATGGTCTCCTTTGCCTCGGGACATGACTTTTTTTTAACAAAAGATGTACTATTGTGGCCACACTTATGTTTAATTGGTGATTTCATTTTGTTTTAAGTTATTTTATGAGGCAATTTTTCTATGAGTGTGTTGCCTTACATTTATAAGTCAGTCATATTAGGAGAAAATTCCTGACAACCATCATGAGGAAATTTGAATACCACCCCTTTCTTATCATAAGATACAATGTCATTCAACTTTACAAACATGGAAATACTTCAAACCTCAAAAAAATATACTTCAATATCACACCATGCTAAGGACCTTAGGTAAAGCTATTGGAAGTGATAAGACTGTAAGGGCTGGAAGCTGAAGGATATGCAATGCTATTGTTAGGAACCTGTGTGTTCCTTCTGTTTATTTTGTTAGAGTAGTGTTGTTGGACGCATATGCTTTGTAAGTCGTCCCGTGAGTATATTTTATTATCCCACATGCATAGGTAGTATTACTTTTCTAGATCGTACCCAGTATATAAGAATAGGTTGAGGCCCTTGATGGGCACAGACGAATTTATTGTATTGAGCTTGCTCAAAGGAGGTTACCCCCTCGAAGTGGCCTGCGATCAGTAGATTCATTCTGAGTTCTGCTATCACTTTGTATTCTGTTATTTCGAGCATTCTCACGATATTTCTATAAGGAGGTTCTTCACATCTGGTATCAGAGCACTCTCTTGGGCTCGCTGGGTGGAAATTACATCAAATTTTTTTTTTCTGTCGTGGCCTTCAGGTTCCTCTCACTTCTAATATCTCTTGTTATTGCAATAACTCTTTTCAGTTGTTCTGTCTGTGAGTGAATTTTTCTAAGTCGACTGTTCAAAAAAAAAAAAAAAAAAAAAAAAAAAAGAGTAAATTTTTTTCTGTTTTTTAGTCGTAGCTTCCTTGTTTGCTTTCTGTTTCTGCTCATACTTCCGCAGAACGTCTGCAATATCATTTCGCATACTTCCTTCCTTGGCGACCCAACCCCAAATTTTACATATCAAAGCCCTAAATCCCTCATTTATCCAATTTTAGGGTTTGCCCTATCTTTTTCACCTCTCATCCAATCGCCACCAAACTGAGCCACAAGATTCAATTCCTCATTTTGCTCCCTTATCCCTCTTGGACTGTTCGCCTCATTTCGCCTCCCTACCCTTGAAACCCTCATTTTTCTTTTTCCCTTGTCCCCAGATAGTCTCCCACCACCCGTCGAACACCCATTTCCTATATGAGTTTTACCCAAATCCAAGTTTGCCGTAACTAAAAAAGTTTTTGTTTCTCATCTTCTACCCATTTCAAAAAAAAAAAAAAAAAAAAAAAAAAAAAAACCTTGTTTTATGGTTGTTACGCGTACAGGAGCAAAAATCATGGAAGAGGAAATTGCATCCCTCAAAACCAAACTTCAAGATCTGGATGACAAAATTCTGGGTCTTAACTTTCAGCAGTCAGCCATGAGCCGAAACCATTCAGGAGATACTGGGTCCTCTTCTGGCAATTTCCGTGGACCAAAGCTTGATTTTCCACGCTTCGATGGTTCTGATCCGACTGGATGGATCTATAGGGCAGAGCAGTATTTTAGCTTGCATAATACTTTGGATAACCACAAAGTCTCCCTTGCATCTTTTCATTTGGAACATGAAGCTCTTCAATGGTTCCGTTGGTACATCAAGGCTAATGTAGGCCCAACGTGGAGCGAATTGTGCACCCTCATTTTGGAGCGCTTTGGCCCTAGTTCCTTTGATGATTTCACAGGAGCACTCACTAAACTGCGTCAAACAGGCACTGTAAGAGAATACCAGACAGAGTTTGAAAAATTAGCTAATTACACAGAGGGCTTGTCTGATGAATTCTTCCGTAGTTGTTTTGTCAGTGGTCTGAAGGATGCACTTCGCTCAGAAGTCAAAATGTTTCGACCTACTACAATGATGGAAGCCCTTGGGTTGGCTAAGTTAGCGGAAGACAAGATTAGTGCTCTACAACGCTCCAGATCTAATTTTGTTCCATTCAAAAATACAGGTTCTCACAAACCTCCCGTCATACGAGCTCCCAGAACTACTCCGATCAAGCACTTGTCTGAAACAGAGATGCGAGTCAGGCGAGACAAAGGGCTTTGTTATAATTGTGATGAGAAATGGTCTCGGGGCCATAGATGTGTTCAGCAAAAGCTCTATCTCTTGGATGTGGATTCTCCACCGGAACTGGAAGAATATGTAGATGCTCAGGAAACAGTGGATGATGAGGTTGAGCCTCACCAGCCTGAACCTCCTTCACCAGAAGCTCCACCAGCGATATCTGTCCATGCTTTGGCAGGAGTCACTACTCCACAAACCATGCGGGTCCAGGGTTTCTTCAAGAAGATCCCTCTTACTATACTCATTGATTCTGGTAGCACTCATAACTTCATTGATCCACGAATAGCCAAACAGGCTGATTGCTTTATCCATCCCTGCTCTAGCTTTGAAGTCATGATTGCCAATGGGGGCACTTTACCTTGTAAAGGGAAATGTCGCAATGTGCATCTCTCTATTGGAGATTATAACATGTGCTCTGACATGTTTGCCTTACCCTTAGGTGGCTGTGATGTGGTTTTGGGTGCCCAATGGTTACGCACTCTTGGCCCCATTCTCTGGGATTTTGCTGAACTTTGGATGCAGTTTTCAGCCGAGGGGCACCAACACACTTTGAAAGGCTTACAACCAGGGTCTCTCAGCATCATCAGTTCACACCGTATGGAAAAACTTCTTAAGAAGAATTCACATGGTGTCATCGCTCAGCTCCATTCCATTCAGATGCAGCCATCAGCAGTCTCTAGCACTCCTGTCGATCTTCAACACATTTTGGACAAGTATTCTGGTATATTTGTTGAACCTGTGGGATTACCTCCTTCTCGTCCAGAGGACCACCGTATTCAGCTCCTTCCTGGCAGTGTTCCGCCCAACATGAGGCCCTACCACTACCCATTTCATCAGAAGACCGAAATCGAGATACTTGTCCGTGACTTACTGAAGCAAGGTATTATTCGCCCTAGTACCAGTTCCTTTTCTTCTCCAGTTCTGCTTGTTCGCAAAAAAGATGGGTCATGGCGACTCTGCATTGATTTCTGAGCACTTAATCATCTCACTATAAAGGACAAGTTTCCCATTCCAGTTGTTGATGAACTTCTTGATGAACTTCATGGGGCTCATTTTTTCTCCAAGTTAGATCTTCGTTCTGGGTATCATCAAATTCGGGTTAATGAGGAGGATATACCTAAAACTGCCTTCCGCACACATGATGGTCACTATGAATTTTTAGTCATGCCCTTTGGCCTCACGAATGCTCCTTCCACATTTCAGGCAGTGATGAATAACATATTTCGACCATACCTCCAGAAATTCATTCTGGTCTTCTTTGATGATATCCTCATATATAGCAAAACTTGGGCTGAGCATCTCCATCATCTAGAGCTTGTCTTGCAACTTCTCTCTGATCATCAACTCTGTGCAAAACTATCTAAATGTGTGTTTGTCCAAGAGGAAGTGGAGTATCTCGGGCATATTGTTGCACACCATGGAGTGCGGGTGGATCCTACAAAAATAGATGCCATGAAAACTTGGCCGCATCCTAAAACTCTCAAGAGCCTTCGAGGTTTTTTGGGGTTGACTGGCTACTACCGCAAGTTTGTCAAAGATTACGGGAAAATTGCAGCACCATTGACAGCTCTGTTAAAAAAGGATGCCTTCTCCTGGACCCCTGTTGCTGAGACTGCATTTGAACAACTGAAACAGGCTATGTGCAGTACACCTGTTCTCGCGATGCCAGATTTTTCCAAACCCTTCACTATTGAGAGTGATGCTTGCGGCAATGGATTGGGTGTTGTTCTCCTGCAAGATGACCATCCTATTGCGTTCACTAGCAAAGCCCTCTCTGGTAAGAATCTAGCCCTCTCTACTTATGAAAAAGAAATGATGGCTATTTTGCATGCTGTACAGAAGTGGCGGCCATACCTGTTAGGGAGTCATTTTTGCATCAGAACCAATCACCAAAGTCTGAAATACTTCCTGGAACAACGGGTATCCTCTCCTACACAACAGAAATGGGTCAGCAAACTCATGGGGTATGATTATGAGATCACCTACAAGAAGGGTAAGGAGAATATTGTGGCAGATGCTCTTTCTCGCACATTTGATAATCAAGCTTCCCTTTCCGCTATTTCTATGCCCATTCCCAATTGGTTAGCGTCTGTTCAGCAGGGCTATGACAGTGACTCTTCTTTATCTCAAATCATTCACCAGCTAGCCAATAATCCTTATGCTATACCACATTACTCTTGGGATGGTGCTTCTCTTCGATACAAGGGTCGGCTAGTGCTTCCTCAGAACCCAGCTCTACATCAGGCTATTTTTTATGAACTCCATGCTTCTCCTTCAGCAGGGCACTCAGGCTTCCTCAAAACTTATGAGCGAGCAAGGAGAAACTTCTTTTGGAAAGGGATGAAACAGACGATTCAACAGATGGTGGCTGAATGTGATACTTGCCAATGCCACAAGGGTGAAACGACCCTCCTTCCTGGCTTGCTCGAACCATTGCCCATCCCTACACGGATTTGAACTGATATTTCTATGGATTTCATTGAAGGGCTTCCTAAATCCGGTGGCAAGACAGTGATCTTGGTTGTGGTTGATCGTCTCTCAAAATATAGTCATTTTTGTGCCCTCAGCCACCCCTATACTGCCTCCTCTGTTGCACAAATCTTCATGGACCAGATATTTCGTCTTCATGGACTCCCTTCTTCCATTGTATCTGATCGTGATGCAACTTTTACCAGTCATTTTTGGACTGAACTGTTTCAGAAAACTGGCACCAAACTGAAGATGAGTTCGGGCTATCACCCACAAACTGATGGTCAAACTGAAATTGTCAATAAATGCTTGGAAACTTATCTTCGTTGCTTCACTTCCGAACAGCAACATCAGTGGGCCAAGTGGCTCCCTTTAGCTGAATGGTGGTACAATACCTCTTACCACACTGCCTCTAAAATGACTCCATATGAAGCAGTCTATGGTCAGGCACCTCCAGTGCTCCTTCCCTACACTCCCAAAAGCTCACCAGTCCAGGCAGTTGATATAGTTCTCCGCAGCAGGGATCAGATTCTTCGTGCCTTACAGGATAATCTTCACATGGCCCGTAATCGGATGAAACAGCAAGCAGATCAACACCGTTCTGAGCGCTCATTTCAAGTTGGGGATATGGTTTTTCTTCGTCTACAGCCATACAAACAATCCTCCCTAAAGCTGAAAGGGCGTCATAAGCTGGCCCCAAAATTTTATGGGCCTTATAAGGTTCTGCAGAAGATTGGTTCAGTTGCTTATAAACTGGAACTTCCTCCTTCTTCCCGCATTCATCCAGTCTTTCATGTTTCTTGTCTAAAGAAAGTTCTGGGTACCACTGTCAGAGCACAAACTACTCTCCCTGAAATGGATACGGAAGGATCCATTATCCTGGAGCCGGTGGCAATCATTGACCAGCGCACTCGCCAGCTTCGCTCTCGCTCCATCTCTGAGGTCTTGATTCAGTGGCATGGCATGCAACCAGAGGATGCTACCTGGGAACCCCTTCTTCAGATTCAACAACAATTTCCACACCTTAAGCTTTGAGGACAAAGCTTTTTTTCTAAGGGAGAGGGGATGTTAGGAACCTGTGTGTTCCTTCTGTTTATTTTGTTAGAGTAGTGTTGTTGGACGCATATGCTTTGTAAGTCGTCCCGTGAGTATATTTTATTATCCCACATGCATAGGTAGTATTACTTTTCTAGATCGTACCCAGTATATAAGAATAGGTTGAGGCCCTTGATGGGCACGGACGAATTTATTGTATTGAGCTTGCTCAAAGGAGGTTACCCCCTCGAAGTGGCCTGCGATCAGTAGATTCATTCTGAGTTCTGCTATCACTTTGTATTCTGTTATTTCGAGCATTCTCACGATATTGCTATAAGGAGGTTCTTCACAGCTATTTGGACCTAATATCAATAAGCATACCAAACCAATAGTTGTAATGGCCAAATTGGCCAATTAAGATGCAATCAAAAGAACACAGTAACCACTGAGTGTCTACCATTGAGAATTTGTAGGTAGGTCTTGGTATTAAGCTTAACAGATGAATTCTTGGAGTTCTTGCAATCCCTCATCGATAAGATAATTTTGTACTATAATCACAAATTTAGCCAGTGCTAGGGTGAGTGAATGACTCAAAACTAGTAAGGAGTAAGATAGTCGATAAGAACTAATGAAGAATATGATAACATTAGTAACTAAATAATTATCAAAAAAAGACATAATATATAAGATCATAAGCTACCAAGCAAGAAGACAACCCATAAAATAAGAGTAACCAAGTGAGAAGAAGGAAATCAAGCAAGTGTGCCAATCGAGGTACAACATAAGAGGAAATATGTAGATAAGTACTACCAATCAATAATTGAAAATGACACTAATTAAACAAGATGATAAAAGTAATGAGACTACTCAATGGAAAAGGAACTAACTTAACAATCGAGGAAGTATGATTCCAGAAATAGCTATTGAATACATTACTCTTGATAACCCATTCTTAACTGCCAAGAGACTAGAAATGCTACAAAGAGCCTGAACATTCTAGATATAAATGATAGCTACCATATCAATCTAGGAAGATTTGTAGAAATATATATATATTTAATGGTAGGTACACTAACTTGGGATGATACCCAAACAAATCAAATGCAAGTTAATCAATTTAAGAAGAATTATCCCTCTATGAGCTATGGGACAATATTTTATTAAGTCTATATTTCAATTATATGCAAGAACTATTAGGGATGTGAGCTGATCTTAAGGCAAGGCCTAAGTGGGACAACTATGTTGGATCAAGACAAGCCCTATATATGGAAGTTGTGTCCCTAATTTCAGAGACTTCCAAGAGGGAGTCTATAGCTAGGGGGGGAGGATGTAAGGCCCACACTAGTACGCATCTATAAATCTTAACAAAATAAAAATGAATAGGAGTTAATTAGGTTATGATTGACATTTTTGTTACTAATAATGATTTATGAAATCTTATTAGAGGCTAATGCAGATTTTGGTTATTATAAGTGTAATATCCATTCAATAACATTAGGTTGAATAGATAAGATCACATGAAAGTGAAACTCTCTATGTTCAAGCTAGGAACTCGATTAAGGGATTTATAGAATGATTCACTAGTCAAATTAGGAAAGGATAAATTAATATTCACCCTCATGGGAAATAACAATGACAAAAAAACATAAAGATTGTATTTGAAGATTGATTTTGATTATGATGACATAATTATGGAAACATTTCAATGGCTTGAGGAATCAACCCTAGAAACACACACACACACACCCTCATAATGAGATATAGAAGTATTGCTAGGAATATTGTTATGATTAACTTGATTGAAAGGATACTAGTAACAAGTATGCACAATAATGATTTTCACTTATATACTAAGGTCCATTTTACATGTTTTAATGATTAAATAGATATGACTTCGATGTTTCATTCTTATGATAGAAAGGTTAATGTTATACATGTATTGGTATTTCAATGTTTGAATATTTTATGGAAATGATTAGATGGAAGATAATTGAAATATGTTAATGCAATTAAGTGATATTGGATTATTCTACACTAATATGTCTGTATTTCTATATTATTTCATTGGACTACTAACATTATGTTGAGTGTGCAGGAAAGTTGAACCATGGAGATTATTGGGGGAAACAAGGTTCAACCTATGTGAACACGGTAAAGCCAAAGTGAATCTTTGGAAGATTAAAAACCTTGTTGTAATGTGATTATGCATGGGTGTTATAATTTTAAAGATCATGGTTATTTAGTGACATGTCATCATGTTGTGTAAGTATTTAATGTGTGTTTGTCATGCGACACTTGTGTTATCTATGTGTAAATGACATGCCATAGAGGATTTTGGGCATGAAGTCAGTTAACCTAAACTTAAACCCATTATGAAATCAAGTTAACCCACCTTGGAGATTGTTAGAATGAGTCACCTTCATGATGGAATTCAAATTAAATTTGATAGGAACTTTAGAGGGCCTAAAAGTGGTTCCTAGGTGTCATTTTGGTGAAAATAAGTTACCCACATGGTAGCAGTATAGGTTGGGGGTATAATTTTGTCCTCATCCCTTCACTTGGGTAAGTTCCTATTGGTACAAAGGTATGAGGGTGTAAGAGGGGTAGGTGGGATGGAAGTGGAGGTCCTTTTAGGGAGCTTGTGCCAAACTTAGTGGTTGTTCACCCACTCTCTAATTGTAGAGACACACTAGGGTCTGGAGAAGAAGCTTGGAAGCCGAGGAAGTAAGGATCTTCATCACCATTTCATAACCATAACTTGGAAGGAGGTTAGTGCTTCATGCCATATTTTCCCTCATCTCATAAAGTTGAAAGATGGAAAATTGTAAGAGTTTTCTTGTAAGTTTTATGTGTTGCATATGGTGTGGAATTGTAAATGTTTGGGTATGTGAGTGTGCATGATTGAATCTATTTGCATTTGGTTTTGGTTATTCAATTGTTTGTTGTGGATTGAATGATGTATTGGGTGTGAAGGCTTCACTCATCCTTGAGAGGGAAGAGAAGCCTTGGGGTGAAGGGGTTAGTTGGGCTTGACATTGTAGTTGAGAAATCCTTCTCTTGGGAAAAGGATAGTTTTCATGAACCATGGGCTCCATTGGAAGCCATATGCCTTTCTATTATTCTATGGGAGGTACAAGTGAAGGTATGTAAAAGGAGCAAGTATGGATAGCCTTGTTGAGGCATGTGAATAATGATAGCCTTGGATGGCATATGTTTATTGGAATCCTTGTTGGGCATATTGCAATTGCAAGTTTTGTGTAATGCATAAGGATATGGCGATTCTCCTCTTTGGAGAGCCCACCTTCACCCATTGATATGATTCCATTTGTGAATCAATGTGTAAGCCTTGGTTAGAGATTGAAAATGTGTGTTAAACTATGGTGTTCATGTTGGTTCTTGTTATTGTGATGTTGTTTGAATGCATCTCGATTGAGCCTTGTTTCCCCTAGCATAGGGGTGGCCTCTTTGAGGCCTAGGTTGGGAGGTGAGCCTCCATGGTTCACCATTTTTATTTCTTATTTGCAGGTTCTTTTGGAGGATCTTGGAAACTTGGAGTTTTTTTTTTGTTGTCTCTCCATGTGCATAGGAGAAGGAGATGTTATTGTGTTTGAGTTGAGATAAAGATAAACCTCATCTTTTTTTGTGTGTCTAAATGTATTGTAAGAGTAATGTTATTGTTTATTTCAATTGTCAATAGAAACGGTTATGAGTATCCATGTTCTTGTGGAAGGTATTTCTATTGTGTATATATGATATTGATTTCACCACCTTTTAGTGTTTCAAGAGAGTAACATGGAAGAGGAACTCATTGTAATGATATTTTTGTTTCATTGTATTGGCTAGGAATATCAATCAAGGATTTAAAAGACATTCTTGTGTGGTATGAAAAAGATTACCAAATCCAAATTTGATATCATGGAAGAATTTATATTGATAGAAAGGATTATCCTTGTTGAATGTTATTATCGTTTAAGTTCTATTGCACAATAGTTGTTAATGTACATCCAAATTGAAATCTGCATGAGAATATAATGTTAATCCTCAAGAAAATGGTTTCTAAACTTCATAATGCATAGATAGGAACAATTCAGATAGTTTCATATAAAACCTTGTCATGAAATGTATATTCATTGCATTGAGTTTAATGTTGAATGATAAATGAAAATCATCAATCTAGACTATACAAGTATGAAGAGTAACTCCAAATTAGTATAGTAATAACCTATAAAGGATATTATAGACATAGAGGTAGGAAATCAATTGAGAACAAGGAAGTATATTGTGTGAAGAAAATAGACTTGCTATAGATGCAATTTCAACATTCTGGAATTTGTATGGGATGTGGAAATAATTCTCAGTTAATAGTTGAATAAAATAATAGACCTTGATTAACTATTAATATCTTGGAAATAGATGAGTTAGAAATACATTATTTTCAAATATTTTCCATTAAATATGTTAGACTTGAGTGAAGAAGTCCTTAAATTATGACATGACCCTATGCAAAGAGATATATACATACAAAAATCAATAAAAGAAAGTAATGCTTTATAATTATAGACTGACCTACATTAATAAATGAGGATATATATATATATCTTAACCCATTCCCTCTTACCTAGGTTTACCACCTCCCATTTTACCCTAAAAAGAAATCCAAGAAAATTACATCAAGGTTTGACATGCACAGACAGGGCACTGTCTAAACAGCCACGATATTGCACCTGCCTCTCCACTGCCATTTCAATGTCGTTCCGTCCGCTGCTCGTCACTTCATCCGATGTGACCCCGCGCCCCAAAACTGCATTACAGACACGTTCAGCAAGGACACACGCATTCAGAATATTGGGATTTGGATGCCATCAGTTGCCCACCAACTTCGCCAACTTCGTGAACAGAAAGAAGCGGGAAGAATGGCATTTTTCTTCGACACCCAGGGACTACATTTTCATCGGGAGCCAAAGACAGCGTTTTCATCTACACTGAGGATTCAAGAGATCTTGGGGGAACAACAGAGAATCAGAGCGCAATTTCATCACCCTTAGTCAGGTATTCTTTCCATCTCCGTTTACATTTTAATTATTTTGGCGGGAAATTGGTTGCATATTTTGTGAAGGTGATAATTTGGTAGCCATGTTGAAAAATAACAGTTAAAATCAGAAAATCTCTTTTCTCATTTCCAAATATTTAGTAGCCATATGGATCTTCTGAGTAATAAAATCTAACCAGCAAAGGAGAGAACTATATAGATCATGGTCTTGTAAGCCATGAAGGAGGATATTAAATAATATAATGCATACATCTCGCTGGATATGAGAAAATTTTGTTCGTCGTGAACATAAATAGTCCTTGATTTACATAAACTAAGTTGATGGAACATATGAGCCATTCTCTGAAATACAAGGCACCTTGTCACATGGCGTGAACTAATGCATACAATGCAATCCACCAATTGTAGAGTACTCAAACCAGAAAACCTTAGAAACAAAAAGCATAAGAAATAACATTATGACACTAATATAACATTACTATCCAGAAGAAGCAACATTGCTTAGAGCAACTGAGGTTCCTGTTCAGGTGGCCATATCAATGATATCTAAAGTGGTTTGCTGCAAAAGCTCCTGAAACAGAATGTCTAGATTGCACCATTGGTAGTCAGGCAATTCATTGGTGACAGGATAGTCATATTTCTCCATTTGAAGGTGCTAATTCAGGTACATATATTGATAATTTGTGTCTATCAGCTTATGTAGATCAAGAATGGGCAAATCATGAGATGTAACGAAGTTTGTGGTGGGAGTAGTCATCAATGGAAGACTCATATCCTGGCCCTTATTGCCATTGTTTTTGTCAGGGTAGGATGGGGGAAGGAACTTGTTGATTATCTGATCCAACAAACCTGAATCAGCATAGGAATTGTAAGAAGTAGCCTTTGACATCAATGGGTTTGATGACAATAGGCTGCAAACAGGCTCTTCCAAGAATGGAAGAAGAGGATGATTTTCAATTTCAGCTTGGTTTGGCAAAGTGGGTGAAGGAGGGTTTGTAATAGGGATTGTGTTGGTGATGGTGGTGGTGGTGAAATAAGGCTGGTCAATAGGGCTAAATGAGGGATGGCCCCACATAAATGAGCATGGATTAATGATGAAGCCATCAGTAGTGGTATTTTGGTAGCATATTTCAATATTGGGCAATTCATGAGAAGTATCAAGATTAGGATGGCCACTATTCTGCCAGGGCCTTGCAATGGTAATGTTGCTATCTCTAGGAAGAGAGATGGGGACCGGCAAATTGCTGGAACCACCTCCTAATAAGTGATGATTTGTCTCCATCATATCACTTGAAGACTTTATATAATTGTTCACCGCCATATCACCATCACAAGCATTTGACCCAAATTGTTTCATGCTTGAATCCCTCCATGCATAATCAGACCAAGCATCTTGCAGCATCTTGGCAGACTAACCCAAAACTGGGTCTAATTTGGAGCTAGACCCCAATCCTATGTTTTCCATACTGTAGATGATGTGTAGTTTCATTTCCTCTTTTCCGATGCCAGAGGAAGGTATATAGTTTTGTAAATATATTTCACATTCTTAAGGTTTTTGCCTTTTTTTTACTTCATTTTAGGGTACTGTACTTAATGAATTTATAAATGGGTAGCAGAAAATTTTAAGATATTTAATACTATGTTAGTGTATATAATATTTAAAATATTTTAAAAATTTTATAATAAAAATATTAAACTTAAATGAATCTTAATATGTATTTTTTAATTAAAAAATGATTATTAAAATCGATTTTACAATTCAAATATTTCATTACTTTTATAGTAACATATATTTTTTCATTAGTTAACAACTTAAAATTGGATAGATGTGTAATTTGTTTAATGATTTCTAAATAAAAAGAATATGTATAACAATAAGTCAAATTTATAATTTATAATTATAAAATTATCTCTGAAAAAAAATACAATATAAAAAATATAAATCAAATACAAAAAATAATCAAATTATATATAACAATCATCATTTTAAATAAAAATAATAAATGTAAGAGTCAACCAAAATAACTTATAAAAAGTTAGATAAATAAATAAACTTTATATAAAGATATATAAAAATAAAAATATTTAAATATTTGTTAATTTATGTGCAATTATTTATTTATTTAGTCATTGTGTTATAAGCTCTTTAAATGTTAAATTATTATTGTTGAGATTAAAATCTTATTATTATGTAGATTAAAAAAAAAACATAAACATCACATTTAAAAAACCTAAACATCACATAGTATTACTCTATTCACATAATCATAGGATAGAAAGGGCTCCATACCTAACCGATCTTTGTCCCTATTCACACCTCCACAATGCAAATAGCCTTAAGATTAGCATTATATAGATAGATCCTATATTTTTAGAGATATCAATCTTCCTTATGTCAGAATATGTCATTATGTCTATGTGAATGTTTTTCTCACATAATTTATAAAATAGATAGAGCAATAGTGTGAAATCATTTCTATTTGCACATTACAATTAATACATTAAAATAAATTTAGATTTACATAAATATTATAAATTTAATTTAATATATCATGTTTCCTTCTTATATATTAACAATTCTAACACAACAATTATATATAATACTCATCCAAACTAAATATAAAATAAAAATTCTAAATTTTAAATTCTTTACTAAATAAAAACTATCAAATAACAAATTTATATTTACATAAAATCATATATATATATATATATATATATATATATATATATATTGTAACACTTATTCTTTATATATTGAAATCTATTTTAAATTATATTTTCATTATACTAAAAAGTTATATTGAAATCCATTTTAGATTTAATATATTTTTATATTATATTGTTATTTTTTTTTTGAGATAATTTTGTAAATATAAATTATAAATTTGACTTATTGTTATACATATTCTTTTTATTTGGAAAACATTAAACAAATTATACATCAATCAAATTTTAAGTTGTTAAAAATAATATATGTTAGTATAAAAATAACCAAATATTTAGATTGTAAAATAAAATTTATCAATATTTTTTATTAAAAAATATATACTAAGACTCATTTAAGTTTAATATTTTTAGATAAGATTAAATTCTTTCATTTTAAAATATATTTCATTTAATTAAATAATTTCAAATTAAAAAAGTAGTTTATATATATATATAATTTCAAATATCTTCAAATTTAATTTACAATTTTTTATAATTATAAATTATACTGTACTAATATCAATATTTTATCATTTTAAATTGGACTTTTGTATGTTTTTTAAAGGTTATCACTATTTGAAAATATAGGAAAAATGAATCCCCCACTAACATTATTAGCCCCTACAGAAGTCACATTGGTGGTCATAATGAGATCAACGTAAATTAAAATATATATAAAAAATTTCTTTCCATATGGGACTGTCAGCAATACTTGGGTCTTGTTTCAAATAGACAACTAATGGACGGAGGTAATGGCACTGGCTAACGACTAGTACAAATATTCGGCTATTTAGCCAGTGCCCACAACTTGGCCTATAAGATTATATAAACACTTAGACCAAATCAAGCCACAAGCTAGAAAAGAAAAATAACTCAAGTTAAAACCCTTGATGAGGAAGTCACTAAGAAAAAAAAGATAAGTTTTGAGGCCACTCGGTAAAAGGATCATAAAATAGAGATTGAGCTCATTGGTGAAGAGAACTCCAAACTCCACTGAGAACTCCAAAGAAAGCATTAAGCATGTCATGAAGAATCAAGATCACTCCACCAAAGTAGCTACCAATAATGTTAGTGAACAAAAATTGAACACAATGTCAAGCACAACAAAAAAATTACTAAGAACCCAAGATGCTCCTATGTATTAGATTCTTGAGGTAAATAGAAAAGTGTGTCCCACTTTTTAATCCAAAAATAAACAGTTACACTGATCTTCATCTTTGCCAAAGGCTTCAAATCCATCAAAGACAATAGAATAGATTTGTAAATCCAACATTTTTTTTCATTATTTGAAACACTAGAATCTTCCATATCACAACTAACCAATCAACATATTCACTCACAAGAATAAAATGAATTATATAGTAATCTACCAATAATTTATGCAACTTATCATCACAATATTTATATATGAGAACCATATCAGTAGTATCATGTAAATGTAAATAAGAAGAATCATGTAGATCATCAATTATATCAACAACAATTGAATCTAACTCCACATCAGTAGAAACATACATTATTTGACGATATATATATTTTATATTTGACTACGTGCCCCTATTTCATAATTTATTTCAAGCTTGAATCGATATTTACATCACCATTTCCTTTCATGAAATTAAGTTATTTGAATTATTTAATTAATCATTATTATTTTACATCAATTTCTTTGATTAAATTGAAGTTAATGTATTTAATTAATTTTAAATAAATGGTTGGATCATCTTGATTTTTGTATTATTTAATTAAAAGAATTTGCTCCCTTTTGATTAAATAAAACCCCTCCTCACTTAATGTTATGTGCAATAATTATTATTTAAAAAAAGAAAATAAATAAATGTCACACACTTTATTTTATAAGAAAAGAGATTATTTTACATTTAAATTTTTAAAAAAACACCCCTCATCTTATAATTTTTATGGAGTTTTACACTCCACATCTCTTAATTAAATGTTAATTTCACATTCTCTTATGTGGGTCACACCTTTTTATTTAATTTTTATTCTCCTCTAATCTAGGAATATCTCTTGGCTTTGGTATATATATTGCATATCTTGTGTTTTCTTGTTTTGCTTGTTGCTTTATTTGTTGCGAGCGAGCGTTCAAGCATAAAAAAAAGGTACAATAGAGAAAAATGTGTTGCAAGGATTACTAGGTATTTTGCTAGATCTCTATAACACTTGGATTTGGAACTAAAACAAACATTTTATTTGTTTGGCTTGAGTGCTTTTACATGCTTTCATAGATTCACACTTCATTTGGTGCTCAAAAATTGGATTTAGATTTTCTTTCACGCATATATATTTCACATAGTAATTAGGCCCTATGAACACTATTTGGGAGATCTTGAGAGATTGAGCTTCATTCGCTTGCTTTACATGCAGAGCTCCTCTTGACGATGGATCCCCTTGTAGGTAGGGAAGGATATTTGTCATTGTCTCATTATTCTGCTTGGGTTTGTCCTCAACATCCACTAGTACTTTCTCTTTTGAGACTGGTGGTGTTTGTTGTTGGATTTTCCAAAAAGTTGGTGAGATGATTTCAAATTAGTGTGTCAAAGAATCTTGTTTGCTATGTTTAGGTAAGGTGAAAAGGCTAGAGGAGTATGCTCTGTTCCCTTTTGGGAACATTAGAAACTTGGAACCCTTAAATCCAAACCAAGTCCTCATGTGGTACAATTTTGTGAGTCTTCCTTGATTAGAGAGGGTTAAACTGTAGTGGATATTCCCTTTATTGGGTCAACCACGTGGATGGTACCTCAAGCGGTAATAGCCATTTTTGACGTGGTAGTAGCAACCGCTATATAAATGTCCTTGTGGGAGAAATCCTCACGGGTGTAGTCCTTTGTTGGGTTGTTGGATCTCCTCAGTATCTCCGATTGATTAAATTCTTGGAATATGTAAAAAACCCTGGTACGCCAGGATTGGATTTCGCCCACTATAGATTGCAAAAGCTGCAGAGTTGACCATAACTAAGAACCTTAGTGCTGCCAAATTTTCTTTTCTAGGACTATGTGCGTGATTGAAAAATATTTTGAGAACATACACAGTAGTGGTTCTAGGGATTATATTTATACTACGGCACTATTTTTGTTCATGTGTAAGGTTGCTTTGTCCCTTGCCCATTGCTTGTAGACGTTTGCTTAAAATCCCTGATTGTTGTTCTATGTGCCTGATTATTATTTATAAAAGAAGGAAATGATTTTTCAAGTGGAGAAAGTTTTCTTTGGGATTGTTTGATTTCATCCTTGGATTGTGGGTAGTTAGATGGCTTGTTATCTCGGGTTCCCTAGTGGGGCGTTACACTTTTGATGCAAGATTTTTAACTTCTTAAAAAAGTCCAATTCAAAATCTTGTAGTATGAACTTGAATTTAAGTCTTGAAATCATAACTCTCTATTTAGTGATAAATTATGTTCTCCATTATCTTCCCTATCTTTCTATAATCCCTTCTACTACAAGGAAACATGACCTTTTAACTTAGTTTGTGCTAACTTAAACCTTTATGGATCCTTAATGACTTTAAGCTCAACATAAACTTCTAGCTCATTTATCTGATCTATCAAATCCTTAGGATGTAATGAACTAGAAAAGTTAGAAACATCAAGTCTATGACTCTAACCATCTATGCCTTAGAATTCAATACTATTTCTTATTCTACAAGAATCCTACCATCTCTTTATTCTTGATCATCAATAACCTCTTTAAATTGATCTCCAATTTCAATATTTGTCCTAACCGAGCATTTTGGATTTTAGCTCTCAACTTGTATTTAATTACTCTATCATGTGCTATAATCTTCTAGGGTCATCCTCCTATGTAATGTGTTCATAAAGATTCCAATATTTAATTCCCTTAAGTTTGGTAGTATGATTACAACTATCGATTTCTCTAGTCTAATCCAATAATATACCAACACAAATAATCTTCCTAAAGTAACAAGGATTGTTTAATACCTAAAACATTATCATTTTTGCCAATCAACCAATACTCCAATAATTATAGGTTAGATCCAATCTTCTGCCACCCATAACCAAGTTCATAAGTGTGATATTAAATTCTTCAAAGAAACCAAACCTCCTCTTTCCATCTGGTACTAACCTCTTGTTGATGTAGATCAAATCCTAAACTCATGCTAGGAGGACACACAATAGGGTTGGCAATACATATAAATACATCTAGAGAAATGTGTCATTAAGAATCACATGTGAATCTTTATTGTAAATCACAACTTGCCACCCTAACCATTAGAACAAGGTAAGCTAGAATAGGATTAGACCAAACATTAGATAATTTTATCAAGGAACATTAAAGCAAGTTGCAAAGATAGACATAGTGTCTCTATGACGCCTAGATCACACCATAAGGATTGCATTAGATAGCAAGCTAGCTTGATCGATCGCCTACCAAGACAAAAAGAAAAGTATCAAAATGAAAATGAAATAAAAACATAAAGGAAAATATTTTTGGATGATGCAAGATTTCCAATGAGTCAAGGATGCTCTTTCTTCAAACACCCTAAGTAGTTAAAAATATTCCATAATTGAAACATTTGAACATTTAACCAAGTCCAAGACATCAATTCCATGCTTCTTCTTCACCCACTTCTCTTCTTAATCCAAACCACTAAATTGGTTATTGTTTTGTCTCTGCTATTGGTTCTATTATTTCAGTTTTGTTACTTCATTCCACAATAATCCTTACCATTAACCATCAATAGATGCCTAAATTTTTTAACTCCGCCATTGAAATACATATTTAAACAAAAAAAATGATGAAGGATTCAATAATTTAGTTTTTTTTTAGTATACTATACAAAGGTGTTAGTTTTAAAAATTCAAAATTAAATGAACATATACATTTATCGGGTCCATACTAGCAGTCACTCCTACTTAAATAATTATTATAGGTTTTTTTTTGTGTTTATCATGTTAGATTACATCCTCCCTACTTGCAGAAAAATGGTGACTTTTTCCTTTTCAACCATAGGTTTTTAATCATGTCTCTATCATGTGTTCATTTAGACTACTATTTAAATCTTTATCATATATCCCTATCATACAGTATACACAACCTTTACCCTAGATGTGTATCATAAATCACCCATGTGTCATATGTTATAAACTTATACCATCATAACATCTTCATAAACAACTATTGTAAATTAATTCTTTATTAACTCAACTCAAGGTAGGTTTTATATTCTAGGTTTGATCATCATCCTAACATCTTCATGAACATCTATTTTAAATTAAATCTTCATTAGCTCAACTCAAGGTAGGTTTCATATCTAGGTTTGATCATCATCCTAACATCTTCATGAACATCTATTTTAAATTAAAGCTTCATTAACTCAACTCAAGGTAGGTTTTATATTCTAGGTTTGATCATCATCCTAACATCTTCATGAACATCTATTTTAAATTAAATCTTCATTAACTCAACTCAAGGTAGGTTTTATATTCTAGGTTTGATCATCATCCTAACATCTTCATGAGCATCTATTTTAAATTAAATCTTCATTAACTCAACTCAATGTAGGTTCTATCACTATACATTTTGTTGTCATCCTTTGGTTTTGACATTTTTTCATAATCATTGATTTCTTCAGAAAACCTTTATAGTATTTTCCATTGTATTTTATAGATCATATTAGCTTCATAACTTTATAAATTACATAAAGAATATGACATTTAGTTAGTTTTTTGAAGTATCTTTAATATATGTATTAACTTCACCTAGTGGGTCCATGCTTAGAATATTTTGTAGGATACTAATATATAGATATAATGACATCACTATAAAAAAAATCTACATGTTTAAACAATATACCTAGGGTCTCTAACAAATTTGATATTATTCAAGATGGGCAGAAAGAATAAATGGGAATCACTTATCAAGCTAGATGTGCAAGACATCCCAAATGAAGAAAATCATTTTTCAAGTTATGAACTTGAATGGACACCTATTGGAGTTGGTAATAACCAACAAATAGACTTGTGCGCCACTATCCCTCTTCATAGACTCCCTCACTTTGTGAAAGGTGAAGGTTTATTAGATGGTACAGAAACAACTTTTATACGAAAAAGGCACAATGAATATATTTTGATAGAGCCTTCTAACCACGCCACAAAGATATATTCAAGGTTTGTCTCTAGATTTAACAAATTAGTTATGTCACCCTTTTTTAATAATGTGAATTAATAATTTTTTGTTGTACATGTATAAACAATTATCATTGTGCTTTTGGGCCTCAAGATGATAGAAATCCAGATGAAAATAAAAATGTAGAAAAGTATCATTGTGCTTTTGGGCCTCAAGATGATAGAAATCTAGATGAAAATAAGAATGTAGAAAAGTATCATTGTGCTTTTGGGCCTCAAGATGATAGAAATCCAGATGAAAATAAGAATGTAGAAAAGAAAAAGAAGCGAAGGTTGTTCAAAAAAGGGGTTGTTAAGCCCACTTTCATGTTAAAGTCATGTATGGTAGACAAGATGTTGCTATTATTATATATAATGAGTATATCCATCAAGATGCTAGTGGTGAATTTTGTCATGGAAAGGATGACCCTTCTGGTGATCCATGGAGTAGTTTTGCACAAAGGTTATCAAGTGAGTGCAAATCATATATAGAATCCCTATTACTTATGGGTGTGGGGATTGACATAATATGTGAACAACACTACTTAGATTTTGGTCTCAAGAAGTTGATGAATAAGAGAGACACTTGCTTGTTGAGAAAAGATGTGTTGAATGCATGGAAAAGAGTGTGTTTCCTACATTCGCAAAAAAATGAAGATGATGCAAAAAGTGTATGTTTGTGGCATGTGGAGGAGAAGGATAACTTTTTCTATTATAAAACACCAAATAATGTGGAAAACATTCCATTTATCATAGGCATTCAGACACCATGGATGAGGGAAATGATGGTGAAACATTCACATGAATCTATCATTGCAATGGACTCCACATTTTCAACAAATAAATACAATGTAAGTAAAACAATGTTAATTTTTATTTGTGGATTTTAATTTAATTGTGTCTAATTTATACAAATATATATATATATATATATATATCTATATATATCTATATCTATATATATATATATATATATATATATATATATATATATATATATATATATATATATATATATATATATATATATATATATATATATATATATATATATATATGATTTATTTATTTATGTGCAGTATGAATTATATACATTGCTTGTATTTGATGAGCAAGAAGCCGGTGTACCTATTGCATGGGCAATATCCTCAAGAAATAAAATTGAGGATATAAATGAATGGCTAAGAGAGGTTTACAAAAGAGGGAAAGCACAAAAAGAAGATTGGCATGTGAATGCATTCATGACAGATGATGCCAACGCTGAGATTGAAGCAATCAGGTTTTATCAACCTTACTTTAGATTTGTAAGAGTGTAATTATTTGCTATTTCATTTGTAAAAATATAGATTTTCTAACAAGAATGATTTTTTCATTTTAAAATTCAGTTTTGTTATAATGCCATTATTATTACTAACTTGTATATTGTAACTTGTAGATCAACCTTTGATTGCCGATTACTTTTATGCATTTGGCATGTGCGTAGAGCATGGTTAAAGAATGTGTATAGGTAAATCAAATTTTAATTCAAGCATACAAAAAATTATATGCTTAAACATCATATCCTGACATGATTTTTATAATCTAGGTTTGTGAGTAATAGAGATGTCGGAGCAAAAATGTTTGAAAGATTGGGTGAAATCATGTATGCAATGAGTGACAATGTAGACATGATCAGTCATTTGATTAAAGAATTCATAGAGGAGTTTAAAGAAGAGAAGAAATTTATTGAGTACTTTCAGAAAACTTGGTGTCAAAATGAGAGACGCATTGGTAAGTCAATCAAAATGTAATTATTTAAGATGCATTTATATCTTCTAATTTTTATGTAGTGTAAGCTTAGACATCATGTGTTTTTGTGTAGAGACGTGGGCAAATTTTTTTTGAAGTTTCTGTCATGCAAACCAAGAAACTAATGCAGCTATAGAGTCATACCATTTTCATATTAAGAGTCACTATTTAAGTGATCTTTCTAAGAAATGCACAAGGAGAATGGATTGGCTTATTCATACACTTCTCCATAGAGTAGAGCCATACTATAAAAATAAAAGATATCTACAGTTCTCTGGATTCTTGACTAACTTCAAAAAGGAAAGATATTATCTAACTTCTTTAGAGAGGTCAAAAGCAATAGCTGATACAGATTGTTATCCTCATGATCTTCTTCCTAATACATATAAGGTAAGAAGTCAAACTGATCCAACAAAATGGTACTTCATTAGGAAATTTGGATCAGATTTACATGTATGTGATTGTCAGTGGGCAAAAAGAGGAAATATGTGCAAACATGTGCTGAAAATTTTAGATTGTCTAAAGAGAAGCAAAATAAACCAACAAGATCAAGTTGATGGTAAGTTTCATTTGTGATTTAAGCTTAATAGTTATTTCTAATTATTATTATGTAATTTTCAAAACTAACTAAATTAATCATATCAAATTACAGATTATGTTACTACATTGGTTGAAGAAAATGATGGAGTTAGAGGGAGCTCTTGTCATGAAATTGGTACCATTGGTAATGTTAATATTCTTATAATTAAATATTGAATAATTTTAGATTTCTAAAAATTGACTTAGTCATTTTTATTTCTATTATCGATTGTTGAAAATCATGTTTTAATTTTTATCGATTGTTGACTTGATTTCTATTTTTTCATCATGTTGTAACTCTTTATTTTTAAAAAGAAATTATGATTTTAATTGTTCTTTCTTTTCTTGTTTTTTATGAGTGAATTCTACTTGACATAAATCAAGTGATCAACTATTGAATTTTCTACCATGAAAATCTTACTTCTATCATATAAATAGCATTTGAACCTAAAAAAGTTGCAATGTTAGTGTCGATAGTAATATATAGCTTAACTAAAAATAATCATAGCTTCTAATTAGATGAAATTTGTTTTGCATTGCAAAATTTAATAATTTAGAATTAAAAAATCTATTTCTTTAAATTGATATGAAATGAATATAGAAAAAAGTTTGAAGTAATGCAATTGTCCTTATAATTGAAGGGTGTAGACACCTGCTTGCACAATTAAAAGGCTAGACTATTTATTTTCTTTGTTTTTCACTAAGTCTAGAGTTAATTTTATTTTTACAACTATAATCGATAAATAGACATTAATATTTTTAAGTTTAAATATTAAATGGACTTTTATATAATCTTTAATTCTCGTCAAAACAGAAACTTTGTGACATAATAGACATCCATGAAAACATTTGTAACTTATTACAATAATTTAAAATTAGATAAGAGCTTTGCATTAAATCATTAATTTTAAGAATTAATTTATTATTACATTTACTCCATTTAATTTTAAAATTAGTAAATTTCTTTTTTTAATATGATGGCAAAGGTTGTTCATTAGACCTTTACACCTACCAATTACATTTGTGTTTTACAATCTCATAAGATCATTTTGCATTTTTTCATTCATCATTCATATGCAAGGAGAATTCTAGTAGAATTTTGTTTTAGAACCTACTTGGCATATCACATTTTCTATGCAATTTATTAGAATTATGGTTGAAAATAACTTTTTCGCCTTTCTCTTTGTCTAGGATTTCTTATTGAAGTGATCTAATAGGGGATTTTTTTTCTTGGAATTTGATCAACTATTTTCTTTTCTCTATAAGACAAAAGGTAGTTGGACCTTGGCCTTCTTATGTTTGATGAAATCAATCATGCATTTTGGGATTGGATAGCCACAAATTTTGGTGATAATACAATTCTTTTGGTCCAATTGGTAGGATTTTGTTGATTTAGAAAAATGACTATGCTATGTATTTCTTGGTTTAACTTAACAAAAAAATTTGGAACTTTTGGATAAGTGAACAAACAATCTCATAAGGGACAAATAAACCTTGTTAGAATAACACATTTTTGGATATGATCTCTCTTGGCAAAACACTTGTGACTATTTTGAATGTTTGTTCAAAAGATGTTTTCACTTAGCCAATAACAACAATTATAGGTCACCCACACTTTAGCTTAAGGCCAATTTTTTTTCAATATATTGTTCATAGGCTGATAGGGAGGAACCTAGAATCTTGATGTATTTAACCCTGAAGCATTGTGTCCCTCTCAATCTAAGATGTAAGTCAATGTGGAGATGAACAACAAAAAATGCACTTAATAAGGCCTTTAAGGTAGGGCTAAATAGGGGATCCCTTGCAAGGGCATGCCCAACTTTTGGTGATGAAAACTAAAAGCATTATATCTCCAAACGAAGGATATACATATAATGAGTAGTGTCAGAGGATGAAGCAATCCTATTGCACTATAAATAACATACCATGGCTTAAAGGGTGATTACAACTTAGGCTTTTTAGTAAGTTGTCCAATATGTTTATGTGTGTGACTCACGCAAGAGCCTGGTTGACCATGTTGGATACTTAGAGAAAATTCACCCTCTAGACAAACCTCTCTAAAAGAAATGAACTAATTCAACCTTTCTTGTAAGTCAAGTTCCATGAAGGAAAGGGAGAGGATATAAATAAGGAGTGTTCCCTTGGGTCACTTAGATTAATGGCATTTCTAACAAGGTGGCATTTCTATTGGAAGTGTCTCAAGACCTCTAACAAGGCCACTCCTAATAGGGTGATTAAATCTTCTAATAGGGTCACACCTAATAGTGTGTTTTTTAACCTTCAATAGGGTTGGCTCCTAATAGAGCCTACTTTTAGAAGAGTGAAAATCAATAACTAGTTCCAAGTGTTTCCACGAAAGGGATGCATGTCCTTTCAACTTTCTAGCTACTATCCTCTCCTTCTTATCCTTGGAAATACTTTCATAGTCAAAATATTTCTCAATCTCAGAGATCCAATCCAAAAAAGCATTAGTATCAAGTCTTTCAATGTAAGTAGAAAGTTCAAAAGATGATATTGAATTCACTCTATTCAATGCTCTTAAAAGTCTCTCTTCATCTATTCCATGTCAAGTGTAGGATTAGGTGTCGATGCTTCTTCTTCATCACTAACATCTTCAAGATGTACTCCTTTTGTTTGGGTTGTTTCAAAAGCTTCAAGTATACTTGTAATCTATCTCAATATGCCCATAATAACATTTTTTGCATTTCCTCTACCCCAAACCATTTTGACAATAGTTCCTAAAATAATCGTAACCTTTTGCAACTTATAGGTTAAGAAGTAAGTATGCCACCCTACAACCAATCTTCAACAAGATTCTACATGATCTGAAACTTCACAAGAAAGAAACCTTCAGTCTTATAACGCTTGATGCAAGCTAGGAGTGGATATAATTTACCTTCTAGCTACCCTCTCTAAGAGTTACATACAGAAGCCAACAAATTGGTCTGAGATAGGGAGACCCAATTTCTCCCTCTCCATTTTGATGGAAGATGCATTTAGTAGATCAATTACGTGAGCTAAATTGGAAGGAGTCATCAAAGGAATCCCTATAACAAGCAACGAGGAACCATCTACACATCAACACTTTGTAGATGATACAATGTTGTTTGGGGAAAGTTTAGTTAGAGAGGCCTCAACCTTGAAAGTCATCATGTCCAATTATTCTAAGGCGTCAGGTCAAGTGAAACAAAGATATTTTGATACCCTTACTGGTATAAAAGGATGAGGGGAAGATGGATTTGTTTGAAAATTCCTCCCTTTTGGGGGAAGGGGATAGTCCATGTAAACTAAAAAGATTGGAATGTGTGTGGCTAGCTCCAAAGAAATGTCAAGTTAAGCTCAATTTTGACAAGGCCCCAAGGGGAAACCCCGACCCTGCAAGCATAAGTTGTAGCATTCACAATGATTAGGGGAAAGAAGTGGTAACTTGTCCAAATATATAGGTAAAGCCACAAATAATTGGACAGAGATCTTGACTCTAGTAGAAGGCCTCCAATTATGTAAATTTGTGAATTAAAAAAAAGAGGAAGTAGAGTGTGACTATGTTATTATAATAAATGCAATGAGAAAAAGAACCCTCCCTAATTGGAGAATAGATGCAAAAGTATCAATGGCCATAAAACTTAGAAAATGTTTTAAAAGTATCATTTTCAACCACATTTACCAGGAGGGAAATAAACATGCAAACAAGTTAGCCAACTTGGGGATTAACTCCTCTGTCATGCCTAATGTTTAATCATTGGCTCAAATATTTCTCTATTGATATGAATGTAGTAGCCAGGGAGGTTTAGCAATAATTACCGTGATATTTTTATATAACTGCTCTTGATTTTTTAAGACACTGAGTCTGCTCTTCTCTTTTTATAATTTTAATATGCATTTCAATTTATGATTGATGGCATCCTTGGGAATATGGATTTTTATTTAACTAACCGATTATCTTCTCGAGGTATCTAAAGTTCTTTTAACATCTTCATAGTATTAGGAAGTTGAATGTTTGGTTTGTTTTTCTTGTTTTGTTTCAGGATCCTAGAGACAACAAGGAGTGTCTTCTCACTAGGGGAGACCCTCATGCCATGGGTTAAGGAGTTGATAATTATTTTTATGATACAAAATAAGGCTAGATTGAAGAATTATTATCGAACTCTATCCTCTCAGTACCTCATGAGTTGGGTTGTACACATTTTATTCTTGATATATGGCTTTGACCTCTTGCTTATAATTTTTGAAAAAAAAAATGAAAAAATAAATAAATCTATACTACTAAATATAAAATAGTCAACAAATTTTTAAAAGAATAGAAATTTATAAATAGTAACTAAGTTATACAACTGTAGTAAGTAACATAGAATATCTAAAAACTAACTCGAATAAGTTTTTTTAAAAAATTGTTTGTTCTTAAATTGATATCCCATGATTAAATTTCTATTTTTAAGTCATATAACTTGAAATATATAAAATTATTAATAACTTTACCAAGTAATTTTAAAATAATTTATTTATTATTTAATTTTTTATATATAAACTATTTCTCTCTGTCAATAATATAATTTTAAACTTTTGAATTTTTTCATACAAAATTAATCTTTAACTTTGGAGAACACATACTATTAGATTTATGTACAAACTAGACTTCAAATGGTTCCTATTTGAATATTACTTCCATGAGTATGATTGATGATAAGCACCACCACTACAACGAAGGGCACCTAGCAATCCTTAAAGTACTAGAAGAGTTATTGCCGACAAAACTAATATTGAAAACTTGTTATATGACTATTCATACGCCTATTGTGACTAAACATGGCTCAAATGATTACAATTATGTTCTAGCCACAAATCAATCTTCTTTGTCAACCAAAAGATAGACGTTGTGACTCTTTCAAGCTCTCTTGTTAAAACTCTACCATACTCCTATTAAAATTATGTCTAACCAATGAAAAAAAAATGTACACAAATATATTTTGAAATATTTCAAACTTTTGATTAAAAGAGTAGCTTATGAAAGTATTAGTCCACATATAAAAAGACTAAAAAATTTAATCGACCTTTATTTCAATGTTATTGCCCATTCTCTTTAATAAAAATATATAACAAGTGTGAATTCCTATTCCCGAAAGGAGCTCAAATTCCCATGCGTGTAAGCTGCAGATTCACTCCATAAATGTCGAAACGCATTCCAGATATCTTGGAGCGCACGTACACACAGGAAACAATTATTTTTCGAACTTCCCTGGGTGTCAATGAAAAACGCGGCCCAACAATCAGAAAATGAGTAGAAAGAACGAAAAAAATCATAAAAATGCCATTCTTCCCGCTTCTTTCTGTTCATGAAGTTGGCGAAGCTGGTGGGTAATCGATGGCGTCCAAATCCCAATATTCTGAACGCGTCTGTCCTTGCTGAACGCGTCTGTAATGCGGTTCTGGGGTGCGGGGTCACGTCGGATGAAGTGACGGGTAGCGGACGGAATGACGTTGAAACGACAGTGGAGAGGCAGGTGCAATATCGTGGCTATTTAGACAGTGCCCACAGACATCCCTCTATACGACTAGCCATGGAAGTTATTGAAAAAAAATATAAATTTATTAAGCTAACTGACATTTGCACACCTACCCATGCACGAGGAAAAAGGAAAAGCACTTAAAAAAAAGGCTAAGTTGTTTTAAACTATTTCCTTGGCAACTTCATTTGAAAAATGAATGTACTCACATCCTTGCCTTCAGCAAATTCCTAGGCGCTATCAATTTGAAGAAAACTTGCAAGTTTAATTTGTTGACTTCCCACCCAACCAGAATTCACATGAGAAGATGGTGTGAATTTAATAAGGAGGGGTACATGTTAGAACGTGGAGTACCTTAAGACAAATAAGGATCCACTCTCCAAACTTGACGCCTAAAGAGGGAGTTAGGTGGATAGAGCTCATCATCTTGGAAAAAGGAAAGGTTGGGCCATGTGACCCAAGATCCCAAGGAGTTTTCACATGGGGGCACATACATAGAAGTATGGTAGGTGCATTTAAAAGGATAGATACATGGTTAAGTGCTTAGTAGGGAGAGTTTAGAATGAAGGGGTAACGAGATTAATGAATGATGTTTGGGGATGTGTATATGTAATCAATAAATTATAATATAGTAAATATAGTTTTGACTTAGATGTTATTATTTTATTGTGTAAGGTTAGAGGCTAGTGGTTAGGGGTTAGTGGTAAAGTTAGGTATGGGGTGTTAGAAAGTAAAGTAAGATGGAAGGAATAGTTCATAGTATAGCTTAGGCATAGTTCAGTAGAGAATGTTAAAAATTAAGGTGGTTAGAATCTTCATATAAATTTGTGTGTTAGAGAGTTTTAGAACTAAGATGTTTTTTAGTAACATTTAGTTAAGTTATGTTAGGTAGATATATTTGGAAGTGCTTAGGGTGTTATATAGAGCACTGGCTATGGTGCAACATATTTACACCAGTCGGGCCCTCCACTATATGCCAACCCCATGCCTTGCCATGCCAGTTTGTGCAACATATTTGCATCGGCTAGGCCCTCCATATTTGCATATAGTTATGGAGAAAGTAAGGCGGGAAATATGATTGTTGTTAATTTATTCATATGGCTATGAAAAATAAAATTAATGGCGGCGGATGGAGAACTTGGTTTCTAACAAACGAACACTGAGTGGTGATTTGGCTGATGGGACCATGCAGATAGCCATGGCATGGCATGGCATGGGGTTGGCATAGAGTGGAGGGCCCGACCGTTGCAAATATGTGGCACTAGCTAAAGTTGTCCATCTGTCACCATTCATTTTTTTTTGCATAGCCATATGAATAAATTAAGGACAATTATATTTCCTACCTTACTTTCTTCGTAACTATCAACCTACCAGCATAAATGTGCTTCCTGCCAAATTTTGCTAAAGTCTCCTCTATCTATTTTATAAATTTGATAATTTTGCGTTTATTTTTATATATCACTAAGTCATAGATGTTGGGCAATGTTCCTCCATTTGACTATTGCAGGGTTTTATTTGATCATAATCAGCCTCTCATCATATTCCTCCATTTGGTTGTTGCTAGGTGTTATTGCAAAAGGTTTCTAGCTGTTATAGTTTAAAGCTATAGTTTACAAGGCAAGGCTCCTTCCCTATGTTTCATCATTTTCCTCCATTCGACTGTTGCTAGTTGTTATTTTTTCTTTTATACTCTTTCCCCATGTTTCTAGGTTTAAAAATGAACCCTATTGCTTCTATGTTGAACAGTGTAAGCTTGGTCTGAAATCTCATTTGTTCGATGCTAGTAGTAGGGTTTAAATTCATTACTTTTTAACTTTTTTAGATGTAGTTTTAGTATATTTTCTTTGCTAATTTTGAATTTAAAATTTATTAGTCAATTTTTTTCCTTCTTAAATTGTTTTAAAAATAAGGTGTCTCCAAGATGGTGTTGGTTTTTAGTACAATTATAACATTACAATAAGATGTAAAGGTTTAGATTTAGATTTAAAAAATTAAGATTTTAATAAATACTAAGCAATTACAAATTATTATATAGTTCTTTACAAATTGTTGTTATAAATTTGTTATTTGATATTTAATTTTTGTTTTAGACAAATATTTATTTATTTTTAATAGAAATGTTATTAATTTGGTTTTAAAGTATACAAATTCAAGAGCTAAAATACTTCCAAATATAATATGTCAATTTTGTGTATTATTTGAAAAGAAATCAAAGAAACAAATTCTTTTTATTTTCAATCTTAAGTTTTAAGACTACTTCATGCTTTAAAAAAAAACCTAATTACTTCTATAATAAATAAGAATAATTACTTTCTAATTTATTGACCGTGTTAAAGATACCTTTCTATATTAAAAGATTTCATTTTAGTTGGGGTAACTTTTGCATCTAGCATTGATTTCAATTGGATGCATGTGAGCCTATTTATCTTATCTAAATATAGTTTTCCACTAAAGAAAACTTAAAACATTTAAATTTTAGAATCTAAGATGATTTAGAAACTAACATCAATTTTAAATTTTAGTTAAGTGACATCAAATCTGAAGTGATGTTAACTCAACATAGCTTTAAAGTACATCACATAATTAAGGTATCAATATTTATACTAAGATTTCTAGAAGTACAACTTGTCCCATTGTCTTAGCATTGGAGTCCTATTAAATAGGAACTATAATATTTCCTTTTGTCCAAATAAATTATATTTAATAGAATCCAATTTTCCAATTCTTGTAATCTTAATAAAGGGAGGTAACTTCCATTGAAGAAGTTATTTATTAAGTGAAAATATTTATGATCACATGAAAAGAAAGTTTATTTGAAGTATAAGTATTATAAGCATCTCTTCTTGTGTTGTGTTTTTTGTAATCAGTCAATACTATAAAAAATACTAACATAGATTTATTTTGTCAATTGAGATACATTTATACTTATTTTATGTATTTTATTCAACCTTTAAATTTGATTTTTTAAATAAGTTAATAAGCATATAACCAATGTTAAATTAATCATATTGTATTGAACCATTGCCTTCACTGAATCACTACACTTATGACACATTATGATTATATTTTGAATTTTGGAATGTAAATTTTATTAGTAATAATTTTTTTTTATTTAGTTTGATTATTTGAAAAAGATTCATTTTATAATATAATACTTATCATGTTTATATTGCTATACTTCTCATGATTATTTTTTAAATTTAAAAATATATTTAATTTTTTAAAATGTATTAATCAATTTTGTATTAAATTATTCAATATCATACTATTTTAATTGACATAAGTTTAATTTTTTTTTAAATTGAAATACATTTCAATTTATTTTAAAAAGTATTGTTATCAATTGTTTTAGATATTAGCTTCAATATTTTACAATCAATAGTTTAAATTAGATATTAAAAAATTATCATATAAAAATAGATGATTTTATTTTGTTCTTTTTAATATTATATTTTTATGAAATAGAGACAAAAAAAATTTATTTTAAAAATAGTCCTCTATTTCTAAATAATTTTTAAAGTTATGAAATAATTTTTTTATAATTTTAAACAATTAAACTTAATTATTTAATTGTCTTCTTATTTTGTCACTTATTAATTAAGATCTATTTCATTTACATTATTTTTTACATATATTATATTTTGTTCCACACTTATAGTGTCAAGAACATCTCTTTGATGAGTACCTTACAATCAATTTCAATTTAAATGCAATCTAGCTTTCAATTTCAAGTAGAATAAATTATAACACTTGTATTTATCTTAATTTGCAATTTTCTATTATGAAAGTCTTATATAATTATGAAAACTATTAAATTTTAAGAAAAACTATTAAATTTTAAATTTTGATTTTTTTTTGAAGAATATAAAAAATTGTTATTTATTTTAGTATTCTTGATAAAGTATTAGTTTTCCCTAGTTTAGCCATAACATGTAGATTTTTTAGATTTATCTCTTTTTTAGTCTACATAGGTTAACGTGTGTTTATAAATATTTATCTCATAATGTTTACACCATCACCATTACCATCATATCCATAGTCACATAAAATATGCAAAAATATTTATGTCATAAATTGCAAAATCACTTAAACCATCATAACATCCACATATATGTCATCTCGCAATAACAATGAACAAACATTTCATCCATGGGATATGTCATTTTATTTTTTTGTTCATATGATGGTGTTTAAATGATTTTGATTATAGTAAAATATTTTTTTGAGGATATTAATATGTAGACTTAATGGTACGACTGTAAAACAATTCTTACATATTTGAATAAAATAAAGGGCCACTAATAATATTAATATTTTCAGGATGGGTAGAAAGAATAAGTGGGAGTCAAACCTCTTGAGAGACTCCCTCATTTTGTCAAAGGAGAAGGTTTATTGGATAGTATGGAAACAACATTTATATGCAAAAGTTTTGTTGAGAATAATTTGATAGAACCTACTAACCATGCCACAAAGATGTATTCAAGGTTTGTCTAGAGTTAATAAATTGATTAAGTGTGTCACTTCTATAAATAAAATTAAATTATTATATCAATTAATATGTATCTTTTTATATGTATAAACATATATCATTGTGCTTTTGGGCCACTAGATAAAAGAAATGCACCAAAAAGCAAGGACAAAATACACAATTTTACTCAAAAGAGGGGGTGTCAAACCCATTTTCTTGTTAGAGTTATGTATGGTAGGCCAGATATTGCAATAATTACATATAATGAGTTTAGCCATCAGGATGCTAATGGTGAATTTTGTCATAGAAAGGAGGATCCTTCAGGTGATCCAAGGAGTAGATTTGCACCAAGGTTGTCAAACGAATCTAAATCGTATATTGAATCCTTACTATTGATGGGTCTGGGGATTGACACAATATGTGAACAACATTACCTAGATTCTGGTCTTACAAAGTTGATGAATAAGAGGGATATGTGTTTGTTAAGAAAGGATGTGTTAAATGCATGGAAAAGAGTGCACTCCCTACATTCACAAAAAAATGAGGATGATGCTAAAAGTGTATGTTTGTGGCATGCAGAGGAGAAAGATAATTTCTTTTATTGTAAAACACCAAAAAATGTGGAAAATATTCCATTTATCATAGGCATACAAACACCATGGATGTTAGAGATGATGGTGAAACATTCACATGACTCAATTATTGCAATGGACTCCACATTCTTGACAAATAAATACTATGTGAGTAGAACAATTCTAATTTTAATTATGGAATTTAATTAAATAAAAAGTTTTATTTGTCAAAAATATTAATTTATCATTGATTTGTTCTTGTGTAGTATCAACTTTATACCTTGCTTGTATTTGATGAACAAGAAGTTGGCGTACCGGTTGCATGGGCAATATCCTCAAGAAATAAAGTTGAGGATATAAATGAATGGCTAACATAGATTTACAAAAGAGGGAAGCAATATAGAGAAGATTGGCATGTCAATGCATTCATGACGGATGATGTTAGTGCTGAGATTGAAGCAATTAGGTTTTTTTAAACCTTAGTTTATAGTTATAAGAGTAGAAATTTTTACTATTTAGCTTATAAATAGGTATGTAAATCCTAATTTTTAGAACAAACTAGTTTGAATTTTACCAATTATTTGATTAGAATTCTACTTATGAACTTTGATAATATATTGTCTTGTAGATTATCCTTTAATTGTCGAGTGTTGTTGTGCATTTGGCATGTGTGTAGAGCATGGTTGAAAAATGTGTACAAGTAAGCTAATATTTCATTAAAATATATTAAAAATCACATACATCACATAATAACTCTATATTATGTTATATAATCTAGATTTGTTAGAAATAAAGATGTTGGAACAAGAATATTCGATAGATTGGGTGAGATAATGTATGCAATGAGTGAAAATGAAGATGTCATTACTCATTTGATAATAAAGTTCATGGAGGAATTTAAAGAAGAGAAGCAATTCATTAATTACTTTCAAAATTATTGGTGTCATGATGAGAGTCGCATTGGTAAGATTATCAAATTTTTTTATTTTTTTATTTTTTTATAGTGTTTATGTTTTTATATAATTAATTAATATTTAATATGCTAAGATATCAAGTTTTTTTGTATAGTGATGTGGGAAAAAAATTTTCGAAGCTTCCCTCATGCAAATCAAGAGACTAATGCTTCTATAGAGTCATACCACTCCCACATCAAAAGTCAACATCTAAGTGATCATTCTAGGAAATGCACAAGAAGAATGGATTGGCTCATTTACACACTTCTTCATAGGGTAGAGCCATTCTATAAAAATAAAAGATATTTGTAACTATCTGGATTTTTAACCAACTTCAAAAAGGAAAGATATTACATAACGGCTTTAGAGAGATAAAAAACAATACCAGATACATATTGTTATCTAGATGATCACCTACCAAATACATATAAAGTTAGAAGTCAAACTATTCCAACAAAATGGTATTTTTTTAGGAATTTTGGACCAAATTTGCATCTATGTGATTGTGAGTGGGTGAAAAGAGGAAACACATGCAAGCATGTGTTGAAGATCTTATATATTCTAAAGAGGAACAAACATGATCAAGTTGTTGGTAAGTATCTTTTGATATTTAGGCTTAATTTATTTATATTTTAATAAAAAGTTCTATGCTAACTGTATTAGTCTCATTTTGAATGGTAGAAGCTTCTACTCCATTGGTCGTTGATGATGAGGAAGCCAAAGAAATTTCTAGTCATGAAATTAATGTCATTGGTAATGATGATATGATTTATTTGATTAATTATTAAACTAATTTTATGATTCTCAACATTAATTACTTCATTTTTCAATTGTAGATGGTTGTATATTTTTTGAAAATCAAGATGTGCTTGAGGTTGTTAGCGCTGGTGAAGATGACAAAACTGGTGAATTTTGAAACCATCATTTTTAACAAAATTTCAAATAGTTTCAATATTTTTGACTTTTCCATTGTTATTCACATTGTACATGGTTGGAATTCATCTAGTACTATCAATGCAAAGTTTCAAAAATTAGTTGATTATTTAAGTTCATTGCTCCAAAATTTACCAACTAGTGATTATGACAAAGACATTTTTAGTCAATTTGTTGATAGATTTAGAGATATTCATGCATATCTTGCTTCATCTTCCAAATTTAAACCAATCCCTACCTCAAATAACATGTCTATGAGATGAATAGCACCATGGTTTAGTCCAAGCAAACTAAAAAAAAAAGTCATTCCATTCGCCAAAAGCTTAAATCCCTATCTAGAAACTTAAATAGTAGAGTTGAGGATCATGAAAATTTCCAATTCCTCTCTATAGGATTAAGAAAGAAAAAGAAAAAGAAGGCCACAAATCGCCCATGCATAGCTATTCAAGAAGAAAGGGATATTATCAGGCAAAAAGGTGAGTGTATTTAAAAAATAATAATTAGGAATTTGAATAACAATACTTCTTATTTTTATTTCATGTATTAAACATATGTCATGTTGTAGGTTTGGATGATCAAGAAAGTACTCCACGACATCAATTACCTTTCTCCATTTATCTAAATCTTATAGTTGTAGATGAAGTGCAGTTTACAAATGGTAAGCTTTTAACTATTAAAAGCCTTTATTACTTTTATAAAAATACTTATTTCATATTTCTAACTACTTAAATTGTATGTACCTAAACATAAAAACAAGATACAATTTCTAGATATCAACCATCAATGCTTAATATTGTCCCTTCCCATACCTTTCAATAAGATATTGGATGTAGTTAGTAATTTTAATATTTTTTAGATTAATTACATAAATTGATTTTAGACTTGAATATTTTGTCTAAGTCAACATGTTCAATATGATTTTTGGTTGTAGTTTTGGATGATCAATAAGAAGCTCATCAACTTATGTTGCCCTTTTCTATTGATCTTAATCAAACATTAACAACAATGAATGTAATACAAACTAGACATGGTAATGACATTATATAAATAAATCAATTATTAGTCTTTAGTTTGTAAATTTATTTTGTCAAACTTTACATATTCATATTATTGCAGGATTAGATGATCAACAAAAAAATCAAGAGCACGTGTTTCCAAATTCCATTGAATCCAATCAAAAAACAACAAAAAATGATGCAATGGAAGCTAGATATGTTAATGAAATTATGATATGAACATAATCATGAGTATTTAATTTATAAATGTATTTTAAATTTATTTGAAATATATGTTAAATATTAATGTTCTTGCAGATTTAGATGATCAACAAAACATTCAAAAATATGTGCAACCATATTTTATTGATCTTAATCAAACAATAGCAAAAATGAATTCAATGCAAAGTGGATACGGTAAGAAAAATATGAAATAAACTTCAGTCAATTGTGTCTTTGATTTGAAAATGAATTTTTATTACTAAGCCAATGTATTTGCAGGTGTTGATGGTATTTATAGGGAGGATAATGATCAAGATTGAAGTGAAAAATTGGTTCCAATTAGAGGAGAGTTTAATAGAAGTCAAAACCAAGACCTTCATCATGAGAGATTTTTCAGAACTTATTGTATTATTTTATTATCCAAACATTACTTCCTTGGTTTTGTGCTTTTGTAAGGGATTTTATTTTATCTCATGGTGAAAGAATTATGATGCTTTTAGTTATAATTTTTTGTACCATAGTTGTTCTTCATCTTCATGTGTTTATGTTGTCTCCAACTACTAATCTAGCATTTGATTAAGTTAACATGTAACATTTGATCCAACTTTAGTATTGCAATGACACAAATGTTGAAGTATATGTGTATGGTTATGAATAACATGGTCAAGTTAAGCATTTTTTGTGTAACATATGTGTATGGATTAAGAATCACATAATCAAACCAAACAATGTTTGTCTTTCGTAATCATGACTAGTTTTGAACCATGTGTGCCTTTTGTTGCTTGCAATGATAGAACCTACATACTTTCAAATTTCAACCCATCACACCATTATATGCACCATCAAAATTTTTATCCTATCCACCTATGCACTAAGATGCAATTAAAACATAATATTCAATATTGAAGGTCATAGTTTATAATTGATTCTCAAATATAAATTGTATGCAAAGGAGTTGATTAATTAAAACATCTATTATACATTTATCTCACTATTCTATTCTCTTACACATTGTTTATAAATACAATCTTATAAGTACTTAATTAAATCTAAGATTCAAAACTTATTTATTATTATTTTAAAAATGATATCTTTTAATTAACAAAAAAAATTATAACTACATTTAAACATCTTCTTAATCAATTTAAAAATATAAAATAGTAAAATATATAATGACTTGCCAATTATTATTTACATCTTCTTAATCAATTAAAAAATACAAAATAGTAAAATATATAATAAATTGCCAACAATTATTTAGAGCTAAGTTCCTTCTAAAAGAATTATATAATTTTGAATTAATTTTGCACATCTATTTTATTATTATTTTATAAAAATTAATTTATTATTTTATTAAGCACCAGTAGATTTGTACCCAAGACCTCTTTGATAAAAGACTCACAATTTACCATTGTGTTGTAGGCTCTTGGTTATAATTGAAATGAATCATTAATATATTAACATAATATTTTTAAAATAATTTTCAAAATATTCTTTTAAAAATAAATATTGCCTAATATATTATAGTATTATAAATTAAAAATTGATTTTGAACAATTAAAATTTAATAATAATATATTTTTAACTCCTTTATTATTATTAAAAAAGAATTATACATTACCTAAATAAAGTTATAATTCTTATTAATATTCAAATAGATACATATGGCTTTTACTAAATAATATATTAATAATAGTTGAAAAATTGTTTGCAAACTATAATTTTTTCCCTATAGTGTGTAATTTACTGATGTTAAAAATACTACATAAATAAATATAATTACAAATTTAAATGATTATATATAAATATAAGTTGAAAAATATAGATTAATAATTTTTTATTATGTTTAATGAAAGAAACTATTTGATATTGCCAACTATATAGATAATCTAAAGATAATAAGAAATAATTGATCCGCTGTCTCTTTATTCATACCGATACCAGCACAAAATCGTAGATAGAACTGCACAAAAATATCAATTGTCGTGGGTGTACAAAATTATGAACTTGATTTCTGACAAATGGAATAAAATACTGACAAACAGATGCTGAGTAGTTTTGGTAGATAGGATAGCGTAGATAGCCATGGCATGGCATGGCATGAGGTCAGCATAGAGTGGAGGGCCTGATCGGTGCAAATATGTTGCACTGTAGCCGATGCCGTGATATAGCATTAAAATTGTGAAATTTATAATAATGTAATCTTGGGATTAGGGGAAAATGTGTCACATTATATTCTATATTTTCTAAATTTGCATATACATATGTTGATAAGTCATTATAATTAACATTTTAATATGACATCTACATAAGGCCATTGCTACAAATATATACATGGAAGGGTAAGGGAAGAAGCACCAAAATGGATAAAATTGACACCATTAGTATCATGAAAATGTGTTTTCTTTTGCGAAACATCATTGGTCCTTTAATCATCTACACTAAATCAACACTTAATTAATAATGAGGGGTAGATCACAAGTGGTAGACCATGGATGGGAAAGATGGAAATTGGGCTTAGATTAAGAATAAACAAATAAATAAATAAATAAATAAATTTGGTACATCATAATTTATTGACCTTAGAATATATGTTATAACAAATTGTTAAAAAAAAATTGGTATAGGATGACTTATATATCATTAGAATTATGTGGGTTGGTTAGACTATTACATTTGGGTCAAGAAGAGCGGTTAGGAGCAATAGTATTAAGACTTAGTATTTAAAAATTTAATCACATTTAAGTTAATGAATTATGTTAGCAAATTGATTCGTATTTAATTTTTGAAATATTTATTTATGATATTAGTTTATGAATCAGCGAGTGATAAGGGAGAAATTAATTTTAAATATAGGGATCTAGTATGTCGTGGAAATCATCTATTTTGTTCATTATTAAATAATCATCACTGCATAATAGTAGAATGGAAATATGTGTTAGAAGTAAGATGGGATGTCTTATAGGAGAGGAAGATATATTATTATATGATAGTATTGTCAAATAATTAATTATATGTCATTAGTAAACATAGTAATTTTTTAAAAAAAAGTTTTTAAATAATCATCATGTAAATGATTTAAATAAAAGATATAATCAAGCATGGTGGATATAAGTTATTTTAAGTAATAATATTAATAATCATAAATAATAATAATAATCAAATAATAGGGTTAACTAAGAATAGCATAATAAATACTTGGTGGCATAAGTCATTTTTAGTAAATTGAAAAGCTATGTCAAAAGACATCGAATTGGTTATAGTTAGTAAATATTTATCCTAATAATACTGATAAAAATAAAGTATGATTTAAAAAAAAATTAGTGTGTTTTTCCTTAGTAAAATTAGGGCATGACAATGTTTTTGGTACTCCGGCTCACATGACTCTCTAGAATTTGTTCAATCTCTTCCTTCTCAGAAGTAGAAATTGGGCATGGGCCCAACATCAACTCCTCCTTTGCACTATCATCATAACATGATATTAAGTTTGCAATATTGAAAATAGGAGAAATATGAATCCCATATGGAAAATCCACCTCATATGCATTCCTGGAATCATGTTTCTTCAAAAATCTATAGGGACCAAATTTCTTCATCTTGAGCTTGTTGTAGGTACCCACTAGAAATAGTTCCTTCCTCAAATATACCATAACTAGATCTCCATCTTGGATCTCCTTATGTCTCCTCTTTTGATTTGTTCCAGCCTTATACTACAAGTTCATATTGGTAAAATGTGTTTCCACCTCCTCATGTAGGTTCTTGATATGTTTAACAAAGTCTTCTGCCTCAACACTTGTCCTCTCTCCTTGCTCCATTTTCCTTATCTCTGGTATAGGCCTTGGACTTCTCCCATATAAAATTTGGAATGGAGATCTACCAGTACTCCTATACACAAAATTATTGTAAGGAAATTTTTCTTGTGGTAGAATCAAATCCCATCCTTTGGGCTTGTCTCCTACTAAACACCTTAGCAAGTTGCCCAATCTTCTATTCACTACTTCTATTTGTCCACTAGTCTGTGGGTGATGTGAAGAACTAAACTTCAATTTTGTCTTCAACTTCTTCCACAAAGTCCTCTAGAAATACCCAAAAAATTTAGTATTTCTATCAAAAAACATATTTTTTGGGAGACCATGTAGCCTCACCACTTCTTTGAAAAAAAAATCTGCAATATGCACTGCATCATGAGTCTTGTGGCATGGAATGAAGTGTGCCATCTTGGAGAACCTATAAACCACCACAAATATAGATTCATTACCCCTTTGAGTCCTTGGAAATTCAAGAACAAAATCCATACCTATGTCCTCCCAAGGCTTTGATGGGACATGCAATGGCTGATAGAGTTCAATATTTTGACTAAATCCTTTGGTTGTTCGACATATTCAACAACTTTGCACAAACCTTTTCACACCGTTTGAAAATTGAGTCCAAAAATAATGTTCACTAATGATGGAAATGGTCTTATTTAGACCAAAGTGTCTTGCCATCCCTCCATTGTGTTTCTCCTTGATTTAAGTTCTCCCTCATAGAACTCGTTGGAATAACAATTGACTGCTTTTGAACAAAATGCCATCTTAAATCAAGTATTCTATCCACCTAGTCCTATCTAGAGTAATAGGTTCTTTACAAGCCTTCTAAGCCTATGCAAAGTCAAGATCCTCATTGTATAGACTCTTGAGTTCATCAAAACCAACCACTTCAACCTACATTTCTGTCAGCAACAACTGTCTCCTACTTAATGTATCTATAACCTTATTAGACCTTCCACTTCTATGTTTCAACACAAATGTATAGCTTTGCATAAACTCTACCCATTTCAAATGTCTCTAATTCAATTTACCTTGGCTATTTACATACTACAATGCCTGATGATTAGTATACAAGAAAAATTCTTTTGGCGACAAATAATGCTTCCATTTCTTTAAGGCATGAACTATTGCATAGAACGCCTGATCATAAATGAATAATTCTTCTTTGCATCATTCAACTTTTCACTAAAATAGGCAATAGGTTTACCTTCTTGGCTCAATATAATTGCCACTAGCATCACAATCCACTCGGAATACTTTGTTAAAATTAGGAAATGCCAACACAGGTTTCCCTATCACCTTCTTCTTTAGAAATTCAAAACTCCTTGTAGCTCCTATAGTCCACTTGAACTCTTTTCTATCCCCCCTCATTGTTTGAGTTAGAGGTACACATATACTACTAAAATTCCTAATGAACTTTTTGTAAAACTAGCCAAACCATGGAATGACCTCAGCTTAGTGGCAGACCTTGGAGTAGGCCATTCCAGGATAACCTTCACCTTCTCTAGTCCATTTTGAGACCTTTAACTAATACAAAAAACCACAAATAGACTAGCTCCCTTTTGAAAAAGCTACACTTCTTTAAATTAATCAAAGATTTCTCTTTCCTCAACCTTTCAAGGACACTATGAATGTGCAATAAATGTTCATCCAAAGACTTACTGAAAATCAAAATATCATCTAGATATACAATAACAAATTTTCCCAAAAATTTCTTGAGTACCTCATTCATAAGCCACATGAAGGTGCTTGGTGCATTGGTTAGTCCAAAGGGCATGACTAGCCACTCATATAAACCCTCCTTAGTCTTGAACATAGTCTTCCACTCATCTCCCTCTCATATCTATATTTGGTGATAGCCATTCTTGAGATCTATCTTTGTGAAGTAATGAGCTCCACTCAAGTAGTCCATAAGATCATCCATCCTTGGCAAAGGAAACCAATATTTGATGGTTATTTTATTTATAGCCCAAGAGTATGTACACATTCTCCACTCTCTAGCCTTCTTTGGTGCTAGAATTACACATGGACTCAAGATCTCTTTAATTAGACCTTTCATCAATAGCTCTTGAACTTGTCTATTTAGCTCCTTAGACTCAGTAGGAGTCATCCTATGAGCAACCTTGTTAGGAAAACTAGCTCCAGGGACTAAATCTATTTGATAACTAATTTTCCTTATTGGTGGAAACCCTTCTAGAACATTATCAGAGGTGATATCTCCACACTCACTTAATAAACTTGAAACTTCAAGTGGAACTTCACTATTACCTTCCTTATCCTTTCTAGGAATAAAAGCATAACACATATGCTGATGTTTCATGCCATCCAAAAATTTTCTTCCATCAACAAGACACACCCTAGTACTACTACATACCTTTTCACCCTTCTTTATCAAGGGCTTCAATTTTTGGTGAACTCCATCCTTTGTTAGAGAGTATGTATTTGCATGACCATTATGTATAGCATGCCTATCAATCTGCCACAATCTTTCCAATAATAAATGATAGACATCCATTGGAATGATGTCTTAGAGAGCCTCATAATGGTAACTCCCAATCTTGAACTTTACCAAACATTTCTTACTAACCACGACCTTATGATTATCCTACACCCAAGCAATCTAATAGGGATGGGGGTGTTTTTCCCTCTTGAGCTTTAGCTTTGAGACCATCTCCTCTAACACCAAGTTGTTAGTGCTTCCACCATCAACAATCACATTACAACATTTATCCTCGCACTTGCACTTGGTACGAAACAAACTCCTCCTTTGTCTAGGTTCAATCTCTCTACTCAGTAAGACCCTTTCATTAACTAGAACCTCTCCTCTTTCTACACCTCTGAATGTGATGACTGTGCATCATCATCCATATGAGAAAACCTTGCTTGACCATCAGCTCTCCTATTTTTCCTTCCTTTGCATTGAGCACATTCATAGGCGTGATGACCTTCTTTATTGCAATGAAAAAAAGTACCATGGAATCCTCCTCTTCCTGAACCTTTTCTATGTCCTCTACCTCTTCCTCTCTAATTTCCAAAGTTTTGATCACCGAAGCGGTTGAAACCATCGTTCCTCTGGTTTTAACTGGTACCCACATCTTCATTTTTCTTCTGGTTCTCATTTTGTTCTCCAAATGACCTGTCATTGCCTCTTCCTCCTTGAATGCAACCTCTTTGCCTTCCATAAAACTTTTTTTTAAACTTCTCCTCAACTCACAAGGTAAACTAATATGCCTCTTCAATGCTAGTCATTCTAACTAGACTTAACTCCTAAATGATAGGTCTTAACCCATTAAGGTAATGTGAAACCTTCTCCTTGTTTGCTTTTGCATGCCCCACCCTAATAAGGACTTGGTAAAACTCTTCTGTGTATTCCTGGATAGATTTTCTCGCTTTCTTTAACCCTTGCATCTTTTTGAACAAATTAAGCTTGTAATCAATAGGAATGAACTGCTTCTTTAGTTTGTCTACCATGTGATCCCATCTTGTGATTTTCTCCTTCGCTCTTCTATTTATTTCCAAATGAATCTCTTGCCACCATATTTTGGCATAGCATTTCATTTTGGCCTTCAAAAACTTAACCCTATCAGGGTCCTTGATAGCCTCATTCTCAAAATATTCCTCTAGCTCATTGATCCAATCGATCAACTCATCTAGGTTTAGATTTCCTGAAAACATGCCAACATCAATTTTAGGTCTTTCTCCTCGCTTGGAAATGGCCCTAAAAAGCTTCTCCTCTTCATGGTTTAGGACTTCTCCATCTCCTTCCCCTTCCCCTTCCTACATAATATTTTCTCCTTCTCCATTTTCTTCCTCACTTTTGTCACCTACGACAGCATTCATCCCTCTATAGATCTCCTCTTCCAATGCCTAGACTTATCTCTTGATGGCTCTAACCTCATGAGGAATAACTTTGGCCCTTCCACCACACTCCCTTCATGGAGGAATATCCTCATTGTATCAAAATCCACTACCACATAGTCCTAGTGCAAATTGCCTCATAGTCGATGCTTTGTCTATGTGCACTCAGAAAAACTTTCTCTAATACAACTTGATGAGGGCACAATCTAAGAGAAAATGAACACAATAGGAAAATGGGAATATTATTATCAAAAGTGATATGCTATTACATTTAGTACAATTAAAATAGACTGAATGACGTGCCCTATGGGCTTACAATCTTGTTTGATTCTGGAGAAAAACCCTCCTCATAGTACCTTCTCCCAAATTCCACCTGTAGCGCTTGCCCCTAGTCTACTTTTTCCTAGTCTACATTTCTACTATTATTGCCAAACTCTTTTAGGCTAGTTTCATGTTTGATGATTAGTAGCATTATCTTAAGATTATTAGATATTGTTTCAAACTCAGTTGATATATGATGAGATTACTTGGTACTCTATACTTCACGTGTGCATGATGATTATTAAAATGCTGTTAAATTATTGATGATGTTTAGTTAGATGGATTATCATATGCATTTTTTTATGGATATTTACCCCATACTGCATGTGTATGGTGTGCGTCTTTTTTTTCTTTATGTATGGCATTTATGATGTGGTTAAGGAAGGGAGTTGTAGTCACCTGCTAGTTGGGATCTACACGATGCACCAGTTCTTGCCATTGCTTGTTTAGCTTAGTATATATTGTGTATGTACATGCATATATTTTATGTAGGTTGTAGGTACCAGGTATCGACTTCTCTGAATTGCCAGGATGAGTGTACCCTATCACATTATCTCAATGGTAAGAGAGGGGAGATAAATTCTTAAGTCCAATCCTAAACCTTTGAGCCATTCATCCTAATTAATAATTAGGACAAGTATCTGAGTTGTGTACCTTCCGAATGTGTTAGATGATGTTAATTCATGATTTTAACCCCTTAGTTTGATTTTGTATAAACTTTTCTATGATGGGTTTTGGTACTTTACTTTGGGAGTCTTTGGTGAATTTTTTGTTAATTAAGTCTAATTAAAAGATTTAATTAATGATTTAAAATTAATGGAAAATTTATATGATATTTTAATATTTTATTTAATTAATTATATTAAAAAAGTTAAATAAAAGAATTAAATTTGAGGATAAATTTATAAGTTTAAATTTGGAACGTGATAATATTTAGTTAATTTAATAATAATATATTTAGAGTGTATTTTTAAATAAATGCTAAATAATATTATTATTTAAATTAATAAATAGTTTAAAAAAATTAATGTTCAAAAATAAATTTAGAAGTGGGAAAAGAAATTAATTTATTAAAAGCTTCATGATTGCATAATACGTGCATGAGACTGAATTAAATAAATTAATTTAAAAAGAGGTCAAGTAAAAATTAAATAAAGTAGTTTAATTAATTGATGTAGGTGCATGAAAAAGATAAAAGTAAGACAAATAAAAGTTAATAAAGAGTTAAAAGGTTGTGAGCAAAGAGTTCTCTGGGGTGAACGCACAATTAGTGCCCTGATGTTAGGGAGAGAACTCCTTATCACAATTTGGGGGTTCATTTTCAAGGGGACTATGAATTTATGAGAAGGAAGAAATTTTCAGAGAAGGAGAAAGTTCTGAAAGGGGAATTGTTCTCTACAAATTTTTGGAGCATAGCGAATTAACATCAGTGTCCAAGTAGATGCTTGTGAAAATTTGCATGATTTTAAATATGTTCTTTTAATTCCTAACTTCTTTGTGTTTGCTAGATGATTGTTTGGATAATTCTTGTGAAGAATATATCATGTTGTGAATTTTGGATATTTGGAAATTTCTCTATACATGTTCTATTTGTTCAATATAATTTTTCGTCTAGTAGATTCTAGATTGAGAAATTTACTGGGAAGGGTTTGAATTTTAAATGGAGAATCTTCCTAGAGAAAATAATTAAATATAGAGATAAAAAGAGAAAAAAATGGGTACATTGTATTCATATGTCAAATTTATTTTGAGTTTTGATAATAAAAATAAAATAAAATAAAATGAATAATAGTAAATATATATTCATTGAAAATAAATATGGTTTTACCAAGAATTAGTTATTTCAATTTATAAATGAGATGAACTTAAATTTTTAACAAGGTAAAACGTTTTATTTAAAAATTGTTTTATAAAAAAAAATATTAAAAAAAATATATTTATATATATTAAATGGGGAGGTGGGCAATCACTTCCCACCCCCCTACCGTAGCACTGTCCATAATAGTGGATTGTCGACAGCCTTAAAGGCTGTGTGGCAGGCCATTGTTGTGATAGGCCACGAACTCCCTTATTAAAGGGAAGGCATCTATTAATACAATGCTAGTGTATTAAATTGTAGGTCTTTTTTTATATATGATTCAACTTTTATTAAAAGTTTTAAATTTTTTTATTAGATTAAATTAAATTTAAGTTTGTTTATATATATATATATATTATAAATCTTTTTAAATATTAATTTAATAAAAAATTTATTAAAATTTTTCTTTTATGAAATTAATAAATGTCATTCAATATAATTAATGAGTTATTTAAAATTAATTTATAAATATTAATTAAATATTTTAATTAGACTTTATTTTATTTAAAATCAAATTTGATTTAATTAATATGAGTATTAATTAGCAAAAGAAATCTTTTGAGATGATTAATTTGACTTCAGTGAAACTATGATTCAACAGGAATCTTACTTTAGTAAACTTGAAACAACTATAATATTTACCTTAGTAAATTTAGAAAATTGATTTTCAAATTGTAAGGTAAGCCTTTATCTTACTTAAACAAATATTTGAGTTAACTATAAGATAATGGAGGATATATCTTACTTGATTACAATTCTGAAACAAAAATTGAAACCTCATATTTGACTTAACCATGTGATTGTAAAAGCAAACCCAAGCATGTATTTGTATCTTGTTTTCTTCATGCTATCTGTGTTTTGGGGTTGATTAGATTGTTGACCAATTATAGGACATCTACTAGAGGCTTAGGGGTTTTGTGAGTGTGGTATCTTGTTGACTCGATCTCAATCATTACTGCTCAACCATGTATCTGATGGTATGCTTATGATGATTATGTTTTTATTGTTGGTTGCTATGTTTCAATGTCTTTGTGGGATAGTGGGATATATGCTATGAGATACCTGATTTAACCATTCTGAGTCATTGATCAGTATTGTTGGGATATTTTTTGGTTTCTCATTGAGAACTGATAGGTACTATGATTTATCTTTGTCACTTTCTGATTTCCCATTGAGAATCGATGGTTATTGTGACTTATCTTTGTTTCTTTCTAGTTGCTCATAGAGAATTGATGTGATTATTATGATTATCTTTATGATGCTTCCCAATCACTTGTATAGGACTAAGGTGTTTTTACTATGATTTTGTGATTTGTGATTTTGTGAGATTAGGGTAGGTTATCTATATGCAGTCTCGGGAAGTGGCTTGCAATGGGGGCTAGGGACCCTAAGTGGTCCTAGGGGTAACCCATTGGAAGTTGTTTAATAAGTGATGACTTTACACTTAATAGTAACTTAAATGAACCTAATAAGAGATAATTTTATATTCTCGCCCATGCCTTGAGTGCTAGTACAGACTAGGATGGGAGTAGAGAGAATGCTTGGTTATGACCTTGCATTCCGTAGTATGCCTTGTTAGTACAAGAGGATACTAGTGGCTACAGGGATAACTAGGGACCTAGGAGTCCTAAGGGAACTGCTTGGGTAACTCCGAACGTGATTTGTGTGATGACAGTTTCCCGCTTACATAGTAGATTCCTATGTGTCTTTGTGTGCCTTTGGGTCTAGATGTCAATCTATGTTGGAACCTTTGAGTTAGTATACTTTTAGGATTCCTAGACTTAGAGAGTATCTATGTTATGTGACTTGATATCCTATTTGGGACTTGAGACTATCTCCTCAGGGCGATGGGAGTGGGCCATTTAGGTTCCACGTGGTCGGGTGGTAGTACTTTTTACTCTTACCATTGAGATCTGTCTGTGGTCACTGTGGCTGGAGCATTCTTTGTTGGTGTTTACCTTCATTCTATTCATGGATCATTATGATAGATGGTTATATTTTATGATGGATGTTGTATCATTTTATGATGGTTGTTATATCTTTTGATGTATGGATGTATTATGTATGGTGGATGGTTTCATATATTATTCATATCATGGATCTGAAGAGGATGATGTATTTCTATTTTTATATATGTATATTCTTTTAAGCCTTTCATACCCTGTGACATGTATAGTGCATGAATGAGCATTCCAGATTAATTTTCCAAGAGGCATTCGAAACAAATGTATATTAAATGGACATTGGACTTTTCATTATTCTTTCATATGGATGTGGTATTTGATGGACTTAGTTTTAGATTAGATTTAAATGTGATTCAATGTCATGGGATGTTTAAGGAATGTAACTTGTTATGTGTGTTATTGCTTTCACTATTATGTGTTTGATGTGAATGGTTTATCTTTCATGTTAAAAAAAAAATGCAATCAAACTTAGTAAAACTTTAGGTTATTTCTTTTGGATCCCTTGGTGGGGCGTTACACCACCAAAAGTTGCATTTACAATGCCAAAAGTGACCTTAAGTAACCTGAATTAGGTTTAAGGTTAGGAATACATTTTAAGCCATTTGGAATTCACCACCAAAATAGAAGGTTCTAGAAAATATGTTAGAAGTTAGTGTAAAATTAGAAGAAGCTAGAAATGGTAGTCAAACTTTCGAGAGGCATAAGTTTTAATCTAGGACTCTGATTGACAAATTGTTTACATTTTTAGAAAGCTCTCCAAGCGCTCTATAGCCCTATGGACTAGATTTTCTTGTCCCCCATTTTTGGGCCTATACAAGGCCATTTAGTGTGTCAAATTTGACTTTGAAGAGCTCTTAGGGGGGTCTCTAGGCAATTTAAAATTGTAATAACTTTCAAACCGTAAAACCTTTTCACCTAATTCTTTTTTTGGAGTGCTTAAAATTACAAGTATAATCATCACTCCAAATTACACCCTCATAACTCATAATAATTATGGCTCAATTTAAAAAAAACCTATTTTCTACATTGGCACACATTCCAAGGTGCTCAAAAACTCTAACCCAAAAAACCAATAGTGGAACTATGAGAGTTGGAACCTCTATTTGACCCAAATGGGTATCTATAAATAAAGACACATTAAACAAAATATAACATTAAGCATATTTTTTGGTGATACAAGATTGGCCTTACACCACTGGATGCTCTTGCATCATGTCCTCCTCTTTAACCTCTATAGTAATAAGTTCATTTTCCTCATCTTTCAACACACTAGGCAAGTTTTGAATAAGCTTGTTTCTTTTTACCACATCAATTATTATTTTTTGACCAACATAAGCTTCAACAAAATAAGTGGTGGCCCATCTCCCAATATTTTCTTGGTCCATTAAAGTATTATTTTTTCCATGTTGTAGGGAAGCAATTGTGTTTCTATTCTTATTCTCTCAGGTTGACCTATGGAATAAGTTGGTATTCCTATCTCCTTTCATAAGTTATTGAATCCTATATCTTTATTTCCAATACATATCCTCCTTAGTAGTGTCATCTTTCCATTGGGAGTTGTAGTCCCCTTCCTCCTTAAAGGTATCATCCAAAAGTCACCCATAGAAATAACATTTTTGAGTTCTTCTTATTAAGCATCAATATCCTCCTTCTTAAAAATATCTCCAAAGGAGATTTTACTCCACTTCCCAATATTTCTCATCACATTCTCCAATTTTGTAGCTAGTCTATATATTGCAATACCTTATAGCCTAATGTACCACCATTCCTCCACACACTAAAAAAATTTAGGGTTTGAGTGCTACATAAGCTCATATCTAAATGGTTTTGAGACACAGAAAAGACCATCTGACTAGTTAAACAATAGTGGTGATTGATTAGAAATAGTTCTAAGAAGAGATGTAAAAGTAGAGGAGATAAGATGCTACAAATTTGTTGAAACATAGAGTCTATCTAATTTGACTTGAATTAGTTCTTGTCCCTTCCTATTATTTGACCAAGTAAATGGGGCCCTTGCACATCCAAATCAATGAGATCAATAATATTTATAAAGTTTACTAGATCATGCATACTCTTTGTAAAGTCATTTATCCATCCCAATTTTTTAGATGGGTAAAGAGGAGAGTTAAAGTCTCCCATACACAAGAATTTGTTACCCTTATTATTATTCATGAATCTATAAATTTCTTCCCAAGTCTCAAATCTTCATGTTCCTGTGTTGGGAACGTAAATATTTAAGATTCACAAGTTCATATTATTACAAAAATATTCAGGGGTGATAAAAATTTAATATTTCCATAAAGTTATCCTAGAAGAAACTCTAGTATTCCAAAGAGTGGCCACACCTCTTGAAGCTCCATCAGCTTCACTTTAGCTAGCCATAGCCCTAGGCCTTAGTTTGACAACTAATTTAGAAAAAGCAAGAGAAGACATTTTCACTTCTTGAATAAGAAGAACACCAAATTTCAAAGAATAAATTGTCTTCCTGGAAGAAAATTATTTCTAAGTATTTTTTAGCCCTCTCATATTCCATGAAATGAAATTCATTTCTTACCTTTTGAAACAATGTCCAAAGTTAATTTCTTACCAATTATAATCTCCCTTCCCATTTTCTTTGTTCTTAATAAATGTTGGGTGGTCTCCCCTACTTGACCTCTATGCCCACATCCATTATCTTGCTTTCCCTAGTCTTTTTCTTTTGTACTTTCCATTCACCAGCTTTACTATCATGTGGAGATGAAGGAGTATAAAACATGTCACACACTAGGAGATTAGATTATCTCCTTTAGTGGTGGTGTTATAACCTTTGGCATAGACTCATTCTTTGGGGGAGTGTGACTAAGACTATTCCCCCATTTTTCTTGTATCATTCCCATGGAGGTACCCACTGCCATTATGACCATATTTCTCATTCCATCATTTCCTTCCTCCATCTCATTTAGATCTAGTATTTCTTATTTTTCTAAGATAGTAATCCTCTATAAAGATTTCTTCTCCTCTTTTCTATTTGGTGTCTTCAACAGAATACTAATCCATCACAAGATGGGGCAATCATCAATTCCATTTTCCTCAATGTTCTCTTTAGCTTCAACACCACTCTCCTCCTATCCAGTCTTTTCTTTAGTTTTCTCTTTAAGTTCAACATAAATATCCTCTTGGTTAGTCTTCCCAGTAGGGTTTCTTGGCTCTCTCCCTTATTTGCATCAAGAGGGGAATGGGAAGAAGATTCCCCCTTCAAAGACTCTTCCATGACTATCCTTGGAGAGCCCACCTTCTCTTTCTCTTTGTTTTAGTGAGCCTTCTAGTCAACAACCACATGACCAAACTTTGATTTTTTTTGGCAATATAGCTCAACATTCTCATAAACTATAGGCTACTATTTCTTTCCTCATTTTGTGCCAAGGGTAACAAAGTTAGGAAGTATTTTTTTAACCACTACATGAATGTAAAATTGATTATACACCAACCTTGACACTTGAAGAGTCATAGTATCAATTGAGGAAAAATGCCAAAGGAATTTCTTATTGATCTAAATATTTTTTCATCCTAGAATTCAAAAGGTAAACCAAGTAAATGAACCCACTCTAGGGCTAACTTGTTCTATTCTAAAGCATGATCAAAACCTAGGTTCCATTTAGCAATCACAAAGACATGCTTCCCATAGTACCAAGTGCCAAAGAGAACCATAGACATGGCAACTGATTTAGTGAATTTAAAGAGGAATAAACCAATAGGCATAGTTGAGACACTAACACTTCCCTTTAGTTCCCATTTTTTAGGAACTCACTTCTTGACCATATCAATCGAGCATCGAAAGGCAATAAAATGACCCACTAGGAAGAGCTATAGAGGGGAAGAGATATAGTTTTTTGGCCCATCAACACCATGAAAAACCTTAGGATATTTAGATGGAGAGGGATTGGTGGTATTTCCAATGAGAGCCTCCTTCCAATCACCATTCTTGATAGGTTATTCATTCACCTTCTCACTGAGACACCTTGAGTCCACTCCCAAGAATTCAAAATCATCCTTTAGAGAATCTCCAGCAGGGAAAACTCGCTCAAATTCAAATCCACTCACTAACATAGTGGATTTTGAAATAGTTTCCACCTCACCCTAGGCCCCCAAGTTAGAGGTCAACACTAGGTGCAAATCCAAACAAATAGGCATGCTAGAATCAAAATCAAAATATGACAAGCCCACATGGGCTAGGCTTACACAAAAAATTCAAAATCATCTATGGGTAGGAAGTTGCAAAGCAAAAAATATTTGATAACTCATGCCTTTTTTATTTTACATCATTTTGAATTTTACATTGAGTATGGTTTAGGTATATTATTTACTATGTGGGGCATCTGTTGTTATAAGAAATAAATTCTTTTGAACTATTATCCATGGAATATAGGTTGGAAAAGATTCTCATAAGTTAATATAATTAAATACTAATAAAGTGTCACATATTTATACATGAAAATAAATAAATTAAAGAACTCTATAACAAACAACTAGTTCATATCTATATAAATACAATAGTTGAGAATTTCATAATAAACAATTTATATTGATGAAAGTGAAGTAACCAATAAATTTATAGTGAATGACACATAAGGCATAATACTTTTTGGAAACTTTATAATGAATGACACATAAAGCATAACACTTGTTGAAACTTTTTTATATGAGTAAAAAGTTATTTAGGTTTTATTTGGAGTGAAACTTATTGGTTGTGATTAATCCAAGATAACACGAATAAATCATTCAAAGTTTAATAAAATAAAATATAAACAACATATAGGATAGCAAATCAGCTACAAAGATTTAAATAAATAATTCATAATTTTCCAAAAGAGTAATGAGTTAGGGCACTTTATAATGGATATTTTGTATGGAAGATTTATCTTTACATTCCAAATGGGAAAACAAAATAATGAAATTGATTATGGAGGAACCTAAGGTTAAGAATGTTTGAGCTAGAGTTGTATCAAGAGGAGAGACCTTTTAAGATATTCTAATACTTTACTCTTGTAACCATGAATTTGTTGCTTTGAATTCTAAGTGGTACATTCATTTTCATAAGAAATGAATTTTAAAAATATGAATTGGTGAAGGTTGACTAAAAAAAGCATGGATCAATTTCGATAAACTATGATAGTGCTACTAGAATTCAACAATGCAATTTTTGAGTCCAACCAGTTGATCTATATTTCACAACTAGTTATTCACATGAACCCATCTCTCATGATAATGAATGGTCCACTTATCACTCATTATCACCTGGTGATGCTTGCAGAGGTGAAGCATTGAACCTTTGTGAGAGGTCACCCATTTCTTTACTACTCTAAGTCAAGTACAATTTTCTATGTTATCTCCCCCATGATTACACCCATTTAAATCTCTACCTCATTTACAAAACCTTTGAAAAGTGTTGTACCTTATGAACCCATTATAGAGATCCTTTACCTCATTAGTTGATAAGTATGATATATTTTTAGTAGAAATTCAAATTATGATATTATGATTAAACTATGTAATTTTTGAGTTAAGCTCATGGACCCATCTATCATTACTAGTGGTTCACAAGAACCCATATCTCATGAAAATAAATGGTCCACTTAGAAGTAATTTCATCTTGGTGAACCTCATAGAGGTGAAGCATTAGGCCTCCTTGAGATGTCACCCATCCTAGTATTATGAATTAGAAAAACTTAATTGTGGAGTTTCCACCAAGGTTAAGTCCACTTAACTTGCTATCACATTTAAACAATCTTTATCAATTTTTGTGTCGGATGAGTTCACTCTAGAGCTCCTTTATCTCACCAACTAATACAAGGAGATATTTTCTAGAACAAGTCAAAGTATGATTTATTTCTATGAGGATTCAACTATTTATATTTTGAGTCAATGTCATTGACCCATGTTTTATGAAAATAAGTTCTCAAGAACTCATATCTCATGAGAATGAATGGCCTATTTAACATTCATTACATTTAGATGATGCTCACAAAGGTGAAGCATTGGACCCTTCTTTAGAGGTTAGCCATCCTAGTATTAGTTCAACTTGCATGTGCTTAACCATGGAGTTTCCCAAAAGTTTAAGCTCACTTATCTTGCTACACCATTTACAAAATCCTCAACAAGTATCACACCTTATGAACCAATTATATAAATCATATAACTCATCAATTAATTAAAAGTGAAAAATAAATATCTTATCTATTTATCAAATTTATTCAATTCCTCCTTTCACTCATTTATTAAATTATTTACCTAAATAATTAATCTAGTTAACTTTAGTTCAAACTACTTAATTTAACATTAAAGCCACGATTGATCTACTTAACTAGCAAGTTAGATCTATTTAATTAGAAAGTTAGATTAGTTGATTAATACTTCAAGCTAACTAGTCAACAAAATTAGTTTACTCTAAGTCAAATCTCTAATTCTCAACATTCATTAAATCAATCTTCACCATTCAAAGTATATTCAAATCTAACCATTTTGTTGTGAAAAAGGTTACAAAATATTCAACATCCATTATCCTTTTTCAAAAAATAAACAAATCCGCTAGGATTCCACTAAATATTTGCATGATTTGAGAATACAATTATTTATTGTAATAGGCAAGAGCCTACAACACAATGGTAACTTGTGAGCCTCTTATGTGGGATGCCTTGGGTTCGCATTCGCTTAACACATAAAAATAATTAATTATAATAAATAACAATGATTAATCTAGGCTTCAGCCATTTACCGATCCAAAAAAATAAAAAATTATTGTAATTAATGTTGATAGACATTCTATAATGGTAGAAATAGTGTGTGGGATGGTGTGAGTGTGTTAATGTTAACTTTTATATTTATAGGTAAAATTTGACAACCATCTACATGTCAAATTTTTAAATTTAATTATTAAAATAATATACTTTTAAAAATAATTTAATAAATGCCACATAAAATATTTGTTAAAAATATAATTTTTGGAGATATAAATCATAAATTATTTTTAGAAGTTAAAATAAAAAACTTAAGTTAGTGAAAAAATAAATAGAGACAAATGAAATATAAATAATTTTGGGTGTGGTGAATTAAATTTTGATCACTTTGTAGTGGATATCTATTGATATATTTTTAGATAGATTTATTTAACATATCTATACTAGTTCATAAATTTCATGCACTCATTAACCCCTATGCATGAGATAGAATGTAGAATTTAAATGTTTAGTGAGATGTGTTTCATGGTGCTTCTAACTCTGAAACTTTTAGGGAAGAACAAATAAAATGCCATGAACATTCAACCTTAAAATAATTTACTAATATTAGATTTAATGTCATGTGGACCACAAAGTATATATATTTTAACAAATTAATAATTATGAAGCTTGAATTTAAAATTTATCCAAAATTTCCCCTTAAATGTAACTAGCACTTGCAACTTTGAATGGTATATATATATATATATATATATATATATATATATATATATGTATATGTATATATATATATATATGTATATATATATGTATATGTATATATATATGTATATATATATGTATATGTATATATATATGTATATATATATGTATATGTATATATATATATATATATATATATATGTATATGTATATATATATATATGTATATGTATATGTATATATATATATATATATGTATATGTATATGTATATGTATATATATATATACATATACATATATATATATATATATACATATATATATATATATACATATATATATATATATATATATATATACATATATATATATGCATATATATATATATATATATGTATATGTATATATATATATACATATACATATACATATACATATATATATATATACATATACATATATATATATATATATACATATATATATATATATATATGTGTGTGTGTGTGTGTGTGTGTGTGTGTGTGTGTGTGTGTGTGTGTATTGTCACTATAGTGCTATTTTATGTGCACAATAAAATATTAGTACTCATAGAATACAACTTATTAGGCTTTTCCTTTGACAAGGTTCATTCTGTCTTTTCAATAATTTATCTTCTTCACAAGTTTTGCTAGTATATTTGTACCATTTTTGATCCATAATAAACTTTATAGACTCTTGGTCATAATGTCTTTTTCTTTGATTATCATGTTGAAAAGAATGGGTGGTACATGAACATTGACATTGTTATTAATCAAGTACAAACTATAGTATTGGTTTCCCTAATGATATAAGACACGGATTGTGTGAGTATCTAAGCTATCAAAATTGTGGATTTGTGATACTTTTCCCTTCAAAAGGTGCACATGAATGTTAGTTTGAGTTACTTTGGAGGTTGCATAAATCTCACAATGGTCTGCCCAAGTTCCATCTTTTTCCTTTTTTTCATTGTATTCTTCAAAATTTAGTTCATCTTTTGAGAAAATAAAGGCTCAAAGTCTAAATGATGCCCCATAGTGTGGTTCATCTACATGTAGTGATGATTGAGCTCTAAGGGAAATCCCAACAATGGTTATTATAAAAGCAACTCATTATAATTGTTTATTATTATTTTTGTTGTTAATTATTCTTTGGCTAGCAACAAATATGTATATAATAAATGTAAATTCTAGGGCTAAATAGTATCAATTCTTTAACCCCCTTAAGATCCCTAATACATGACACTCTTAGTAAACTCGAACAATTTCTCCCACTTAAATCCTAATCTACTAAATTTTCATAGTAGGATCTACTAGGTTTCCAATAGTTCCCTAATTGACGCACCAAGCTCGCCAAATGAAAATATTAGATTAAACCCAAACTTAACAAAATTCAATACAAATTTGTGAACCCACTTAATATTTTGATTCACCTACCTAATATTTTGCTCCATATTTATGAACCCACTTCCTATTTCAATCTTGTCTACTGACCCAAATGCTTGACTCACTTATCTAAATAAAAGACCTAAATAGAACTTCTATGGGTAAGTAGTAAAATAAGTTCCAAATTCTACTTTGTATGAAAGAGGATTTATGTTTGTAAGCATCAAATCTTAATGTATATATAATAACATTGGTAGTAATCTTACAAAATCTATGTACTGACAATATCTTTATGGTTGATTTAGTTTGATTGAGTAGTTCCATACCTATCTTATTTATTAACTCTTTCATTTTGCAAAGAATATTTAAAATTATTCAGGTAGATTGAAGAAACAATAGAGTTTGTGATACATCTTAGTGAATTTACGACTAGATGTATCCCAAAAAATCTCATTTCCTTTCAAATAATGAAAAACATTTTTTACACTTCAAATCTTCTACACTTGCATTGCATATTTATGAAATTTCATGTAACATAGTTATTTTGTTTTATTTTTTCCATTTCTTAACTAATAATTTTTAATAATAATAATAATAATTTATTACCTTTTATACATATAACAATTTTAAATTAAAAAAAGAATAGTTTAATTAAAAAATCAATTTAAATTTGTTATACTTAAATTATATATTTAAATGTAATTGGAGGGAAAAAATATTATTTTCCTTATGAATGTACCATACAAATATTATGTTTGGAAAATAGTTTATTTTCATTTTTTTAATAAATAAGTTATTTAAAATTTTCACTATTTAAATTTTAAAATTATAAAAATAATATTGAGTTTTAATAACTATAATTATATTTATCTATATATTTAAATATTTAAATAATATTTTATTTATTTATTCTAGATATAAAAAATAGATTGGTTGTTTATATTGATTTGTGATGGTCATATACTATTTTGCATCAGTGAATATAAATAAAAGGAATGTTCCAACTACCCTTCAATTTCTTAAATACTTACTTATGTAAAGATTCTAACTTCTATTCTTATCTTTGTTATATAGTCATCTATACTCAAACTTGTCCAACTATCAACAACGAGTCTTCAATTCTTTTAACCACACATTAATAATAACCCCACTCTATTCCAAATAATTAATTTTGCATCTAGAAAAATCACGTATTATATAGAAAATGTCCCTATTGAGAATACAATGTTGCTCTCCATCCTAAATCACAATCCATGCTTACTAAACTAAGGGCCCATTTGGTTGCAAGCGTAGGAATTGAGAATTAGAATAGAAAATTTGAATGAGAATGGAGAATGAAGAATAGGAATGGAAAAATGCAATCCAATCTTGTTTATCCCTTGTTTGGTTATGCAAGCTTAAATTGGAATAGGGTTAACTTGCAATCGGCGCCATTTGAAAATATTTTTGAAAATGCAATCGGCGCCATTGGAAAATTGCTGAAATATTTGAAAATATTGAAAACAATGTTCCAGTGCTCACCCGAGGTCAAAGCGGATTTGAAAATTTAATCAAATTTGAGAAAGCTAAAATGAATGCAAGAATAGCAATTCCAATTACAGGTATTTTTTGGAATGGACAAAAGCTCATTTTGGGGCTAAAATGAGAATACGTATTCCTATTCCCTATTCCTATTCCACGCACCAAACAAAGAATACAAATCATATTCTAATTTCCTATTCCTATTCCGGTTGTATTCTAGCAACCAAACGGGCCCTAAAGGAAGAGAGATGCTTATCACCTGGAGACAATTTAATATTTTTGGGTGATCAATTTAAGACGAAAATATATGACCCTAATGCCAGATTTTCCCATGAATTTAAATTATTCAGACTTTCAGATTCATCGCAAAATTCCCGTGTCCTCATTATGCTTAATGGATATAAATTAAAATGCATGAGTTCTTTGAAGGCGAGCTTCAAGAGTGATTAGGATTTCTTTAAACCAGTGTAGAAGCAAATGAATATCCATATGCGCTATTCAAAACAATGAATGGATTTGAAAAATGACATCTTGTGGCAGTGCATTCACCACCAGTCTCACCCCCCTGTTGTGGTCATCAAAATCTCACTGCAAATCTCACCTCCAATCATTTTTTAGCACCATTTTTATCGGCACTGTTTCTTGGTTTGACAACGTAGGACTGTCGGACTGTCGTATAATCTGGTTAAAGTCTTTCCAGGAGAGAAGCCTGTCGACATAAAAATAATTCTTGTATTATCTGGTTGACAATCTTGAATTATTAGTTTTTTTTTGGCTCATTGTTGATTCATCCACGTAGAACTCAAACACTTTGATGTTGGAGGAGTCTGAAAGCTTGTTTTGAATTGAATAAAATTGCTAGTGGTGTTGGAAATTTATGACCAACTGAGTTCAAAGGTTTTTAAAGCTAAACGAGTTGGAAAATCATACCAATTTGAACCTTTATGGAAATAATAACAATTAAAATGTACATGGTTTAGAATAGTTCTTTTTTATTAATATGTAAGAAAAGTGTATATTCACGATGTAGATTTAAATCTTTGGAGACGTGTTTGGGTTCGGTTCAACAATTGAGTGAATCATATGCGATTTCTTAGCTGAAGGAAGTTATAATTTAGATGTATGCTACCTCATAACATTGTAATATACTATTTAAAGACAAAGATGACAATGTCTATGTATGCTAAGATGTTTACATATTCACAAAAAAAGTTAGGGATATAAAATCACCTCATGGATGTTCAAATGGGGATATGTCTAGACAACAACTAAAAAAAGGAGAAGAAAAAGACAAGGTCAGAGCCCAAAAACTAGTTTTGCTTTAAACAACTAGAATCATACCAGTTGATAGAGGATGCTTTTGGTCATCCTTATTACCCGATATATGAGATGTGCACACTACATGGTGTCACTAATTTACAAATTAAATTAATTCTTTCATGAAAATCAATGTATTTTAATGACTAAGGAATTATTAAAATATTTGTAATTACATCAATTTAAAGTATCAAATATAAACTACTTTAAATTTGGAGTTGGTCATTTTTCATATTATATAGTTTGTATAAAGTATCATGTCACTATTCTAATACACAATATCATGTTACAATTATAGAGCCTATGATAATACTTACTCTATGGTTTTCTTACTCCCTTTTTTTTTATTATGACGAACCTTTGGTTCTAGGTGATTCCACGCTTCCCTAGCACCCTTTAAAATGTGTCACATTTATTCTCATCATTTGTTTTAATTTGAGAATGCAAAAGCATTTTTTCATAAGTAACTCCAATCCTACTCTCAAGAATTGTAATAGAGTGAATACAAAATAAGTTATAGAAAAATACATGTCATTTGGGTAGGTTTCTTCACCTTATCTTAATGTATCATCAACAAATTTTTGTAAAATTATAGAACTTAACCCCTATCATGTAAGTACAACTTATTACATTCTTCTTGTGGATTAAGGTAGGAAGGATGATTTAGGGTATAGTGACATCCATCTTACCCTTGAAATATTTCATTTTATATTATGGTAAAGAATTTTCATTTGATAGTTGCAAATCCATGGGTTTGTATATGTTTTCCATCAAATTATGTTAAGGATTTCATGAAATGAGGTAGGAAGACTGATATAGGATATAGTATTTTTTGTTTTGATTAAAGTGATAGAGGCATCATATATCTATGATACTAGCCAAGCAGTAAATCTAGAACACAACCCATATATAAAGGATTCATTGATTAAGGACCAAAATAGAACTAGGGTGGTGTTGTTTTCTTTTTTATTCATTTTGTGTTCCTTTTTGTCAGTATTGGGATCTTGTCCCTCTAGTACTTTGCTGTGCAAAATAATTGCATCCTTCATCCACCACATACTAGGGCACATGCATATCATAGACATATAAGGCATAGTTAAATGCAACTACCATTAACATTTCCCTTGTCAAGTTAAATTTATGTATAATCATTTATATTTAAAGAGTATGTGTGGGATCATGGTGTGCCAAAAACTGCCAATATGAATTTTTTAAAGTTTTGAAACATCTAAAAGTGTTTCAAATCCATTTTCACTTTTTTCCCACCCATCTAATACCTTACCTTATCAGATACCCGATGCCATATTGGGTATATTGGATACCTGATATGACATCGAATACCCAAAAACTATGTGTAGAAAATAATATTAAAAAGCCTAAGTGTCATTGTTCATTGTTTGATTTGGTTGTTTGGCCCCCTGTTTCATGTATACGATCCCTAATCGGGTATTAGATCAATGTCCAGCTTCAATCCATGGTTTTGATCAAAGCCAAGTTTTTTTTTAAATATTGTTCTTATTGTTTTCAATTTAAAATTAGGTTTTTTAATAGAAATCACTAGTTTTATTCATTTTAATTATAAAATATGAATATAATTAGTAATTTTTTAATTATTTGCAATTTAATAGGCACATCTGACCTAAATGATGTTAATAACAATAAGCCACGAAATGATGTTCCTCGAAATACTTTGCCAAATGTTCCATAACCCCATCTAAATCCTCAACCTCCACCAAATGATCCACTACCCCATAAAAACCCTCCTCAAATCAAGCATTTGATACAAAATAATCTTACCAAACCGAGGAGTTTACAAGTCACATATAACAATATACCTACATTGGCACCCATGTCATGCTAAACACCATAGTGGATAATGGTGGATAATATTCAAAAACTTATTGAACAATGAAATGTTTCTCATTATTGGCATGAGAAAAAGCATTCCCTATTTGATGACAGGTTGGACTATGATGAGGTTGCAATCCTAAACATAACCAAAGATGATATAGTTAACCTTTTTATGAACCCAAAAATTAGTAAAAAGGTTAACTATATCATCTTTACTTTGGGATCATTTTTGATAAACCACCACATAAAAATTTAGAGATTCCATTTTATTTCATTAAAAAATTATATAGTAAATTTGCATTAGACCTCATAGTGAACTATTGGAGCATGAGGCCCAACATGGGTGTAGGAGGAAGAGCCCCCTAGGATACCCTTTTCCCAATAGAAGAAAGATGACAGTTATGTCCCCCCATCCTCTAGTGTATCATCCCAATATCATTGCAAAGGCTAGCTCTTAAACTATAAGAGCCATCCATAGATTGAATAGCATATCGATCTCCTAGACTAGGTCAGTGTTGCCTCTTTGTGTTGATGATGTTGGCATGGGTTCATCATCGACAAACACATCACATGTTTGTGTGCTCCATACTTTCATAATGCACAAGAATTTATGTTTGGGTCCCATTGGTGATCATTTTTGAGTATACATTCATATTTGAGGAGGATGATACAATACACATGATTACAATGAAAATATACCCTGACGTGAGAGAAGAGGGAAATGCAAAGCCATGGGCTCCTTTTGTGTCAGTAAGTGTATACTTTTTTTTATTAAGACATAGTTGATTTAAAATTAATCTTTATAGTAGAAAAATTTTAACAACTAGACACACTTATATATGTATGTGATCTTCATTCATGTTTAGCTCATGACTTAGGAGGAGCTCAAATAGGTTGATGATGTCATACTCTCAGTTATTTCATTTGGCCTTGAGACATCTATGGTACATTATATTTTGTTCTCATTGCTGTTCTATTTGATATTGCAACATACATGGTTTCTCATATTTCTTTTGTCATGTATGTATTACCTGTCAATGGGGGGCAGAGTACAAGGGGTGAGCCATAATGAATTGACAAGGGAAATGTAATTATGCATTTTTAAAGTGATTAAATATAGATGCATTATTGTAGCTTGTGTGTGCCAATGAAATTTAATTACATTCTTTATTATACATGGTGCAGCCACTAATGATGACCCTAGGAAAATTTAACATCCCAAAGCCTATTGCATTTGCATTCTCACCAAGAGCTCCATTGTATGTATATTTATCATTTATTTTCTATTTTACTTTTTTCATAAATATTTACAAAACTGATTTCCATAATAGAACAACTATGCTTTTATATCTCATAGGAAACACCTAGTGCCCATGAGGTTGGACATCAGAGTTATGTATATTTGTTAACATAGCCAATGTTGTGAGAGGAGTAGTCAACAGAGGTAAGTTTTAGTTTGAAATATTGATTATATGTTATAAATTAAGTACACTATTAATTATAATATTACATTTTAGGTCACAAATCCATCTCACAACCACACTTTATCATATACAGGACAAAACTACCAATGTTTATGCATTGTTGAGGACATATGAGAGGATTCTCGACCGTCGTAGGAGGTCAACAAGAGAAGCAAATGATGAAATTTTGAAACTGTTAGAGTAATAAAGTTTTTTCTTATTAATTAAATCATATTGATTTAATTATTAAGTCACTTATTATCTCTAGTTTGCTTAAGCTAAACTTTGGGCATATAATAATTAATTCTTTTATTAATTATTATCATGTAACCTAGGTTAGTTACTTGTTAGGGTTTTGATCTCCTCTTATAAGCATTGATCTCTTTGCAATTCATTAATTCATTTTTTATTATATCAATTTCCTTTTTTTTCTCATCAAGAATATCTCATTTGTGGATCTGGGAGTTCCAGCCTCCACAGCTTTTACTTCTCTCATTCTGTGATACGCATTTGCATGCAGATAATTCTTGGGAGATTTGAGGTTGATCTTTCATCAACTTCAACATGGTATCAGAGCTCTAGATCTTCATGCCCCTTTTTTGTTTATGATAGGTTTGGCTTGGATTTTAGATCAATGCTTTTTCTTTTAAAGGGATTCATTTTTCAGAGTATTTTTTGTATTGGATCTGGGGGATTAGCTTTTTTCGGTGCACTTTGAGCCCAAAGGGACCTCATTGTTGAGCTCAATGTGCCCAAAAACTCTGATTTTCATATATAATCCAAGGTGAAAAATAAAATTTGCTCCTAGATTGGGCACATTTCTTGAGGTTGGAATTTTATGATTTTTTTAACATAGAAATTGAGGTTTTATAGCATGAAAATAAATATTTTTTGATACAAAAATTGAGACAGTTTCTAGTATGAGCTAGCACGCTTCCCAAGATAATTTGGGTACGGAACCAACACACTTATCGAGGCCATTTTCTATGAAACTTGTATGCTTCGCAAGGTAGTTTCTAGTATGAACTAACACACTTCTTAAGGTAACTCTTGGTACTACCAAGTATGCTTCCCAAGTAATTTTGGCAGAGGTCCTAAGATGGTGATTTTTTATTTTTCCCTTTGAGCTCTTTTTGACCTAACTATGGGTTTTTTGTGGTAACTTGCTTATCTGGACTCTGTTGTTTGTAAGCAAGATATCATCAGAATATTGATTTTGAGCCTATTGTGATGGTGTAGTTTATTTGGACTTTTGATGTCATTTGGTTGCCATTTTATGCAACCAAAGTTAGAGGTTCTATTTTGTACTCTGGGAGACATATCTTGAGTACCTAATATTTGATTTGGGAATTATTTATGTCATTGGAAAGGTATTTATGTAATCTTTATAGTGATGCTAGTTGTTTTTCCAAACACTCAAGGTACATTTTATTCATTTTTTTTTTGTTTTGTACTCTAGTGGATATCTTGGTTGTTTCAAGTTTGGGGATTGATTTTGTTGCTTCAGATGATTCATCATGGGTTGTACCAGTGTTCTGTCTCTTCTAGTGTATTTAGACATAATTTGTGTGCATTTTTTGCAAACACACTTAGATAAAGTGCCACTCCATTTCATTTTTGGGTCTTGCACATCTTTGTGTTTTGTTGTAGTCACACTACATTATAGAGTACCTTAGGGCCTTCATGTTGGCCATATTTGCCATCTTCCTTTATCAAGTGAGTTTTCCTTCGGTGACATTAGCCTAATTATGTGTTGATGACACGTGCCATTATATGTGTATAATGGAATTAACATCTTTATAGTATGTGAATACATTTTTTTGTTACAACATATGTGATTTAAAATTAATCTTTGTAATAGAATAATTTTAATCCATACTTCCTTATACATAAATGTGAGATCTTCTTTCATTTCTAGTTGATGATAGAGGATGAGCTCTTATAGGTAGATGATGTCACTCTCTGAACTATTTCATTTGTCCTTGAGACATCTACAATACATTATGTTTTGTTCTCATTTTTTTTCTATTTGATATTGGAACATATATGGTTTCTAATCTTTTTTTTTCTCTTGTAGATATCACCTGTTAGTGGGGGCTAGAGTACAGGGGGTGAGGCACAACCCATTAACAAGGTAATTAGGTTCTTTTAAAGTGATTAAATATTGATGCTTTCTTGTAAAATTTTTGTGCTAATGAAATTTAATTACATTCTTTATTGTATAGGGCGTGGCTATCGGTGACAAGTCCAGGCATATTCAACATCATAGACCCACTGGCATTTCCATTTGCAGTGAGAGCCTCATCAAATGTATAATTATCATTTATTTATTATTTTCCTCATTTTCATAAACAAATTTGAAAATTAATTCCATGATATTAACAACTAGGCTTTTGTATGTCATAGGAAACACCCAGTGCACATGAGGCTGGACGTCAGAGTTTTTATCTTTGCTCACACAACCATTATATCCATAGGAGGAGTCAATAGAGGTAATTTTTAGTTTGAATTCTTGATTATATATTATAAATTTAGTATTCTATGAATTATAATGTTATATTTTAAGTTGTAGATCTATATGACAACGATACTTGAACATATACAAGCCATAATCAACGAGGTTCAAGCATCTCCAAGGAAATATGAGAGGACTCCTGACCACTATAGGAGGTTGACGAGAGAGGTATTTATGATGAATGTTTGAAACTATAAATATTCATTAAAAAAAAGATAATTATGCATTTGAGTAATTCAATGTTAGGTCCATAGAATCATATAAATTTAGTAGTATAACTTTGGCTTCTCATTTTTTTATTTTAATGTAGGAGGCATCTGATCCACCTAGTTTAGCAAAGAGGCTACATTTTGATGATCCACCATTAGCATAGGATAGTATAGTTGTCATAGGATGTATCATGAGACATTTTGAGATGGCATATGCAACATTGTATATAGAAACATTGATATTATACACATTTCGATGACATGATCAGACAGATTTTTTATATGGATCTATGTATTTTGATATATATTTGCATAATTTGGCTATGGATACATGAAATTTGATATATATTTGTAATTTGTCTATGGATACCTGTGTTTTGATATATATTTTTGTCATTTATGTGCACTAGGATATTCATATTAATTGAGTATAATATTGTTCAATTTATCATAGATTATGTGTATTGTTCATGTTTATGGAATATCATTTGTGAAGAACATTTTAAAAACATTATTTAAAAACTTTATTATCAAATTTTTATAAAACGTTTAATTTGAAATTATATCATATATGTTAAATTTCAAATGATCTTTGTAGTCCCTTAAGATTTCTAAAGTTTGCCAAATCCATGGCCAATTTGGTCTTCGAACCCCATCTTTGGTCTTATGAGATGTTTTAGTATGTACTGGTCACAAATGTTATAGGTGCTTTTTCGTCAAAATAGGGATGCCAATGGGTTTCAAAGATACACAATGTAATGTCCCCATCTTTTTAGCATCTCAGTGGAGTTCTTAGCCTTTACATTCCCTAAAGGCTAAGTGGAGAAATAAGGAGAAATTGATTAAATCAATTTCTTATAAAGTCATTAAATAAATTAAAATAAAAAGGTGACTTTATATTTAATTAATTTAATTTTCTAGAGAGTGCATTTTGTAGAAGTACAACTAATTATTGCCTCGAAAAGGGGGAATCTTCTAGAGAGTGCAATTATATAATATCTTATTTCCTTCTAGAAGAGTGTTGGAAAAGAATAAATAGAGGTGAAAGCTTCATTATTAAGCATCCAATTATTGTGAATTACATTTGATATGAACTTGGAAGAAGAAACTAAGTCCTTCTGATTTCAATTAGCCATTGGAGAATCTCAATTCTTTAGTGTTGCAACCATTTGAGGTGGTGGAATATCCACTGAATTTGGCATTCAGGAGAGCTTCATTCTGGAGTTCTATGTGCTTAAATCAGAGAATACATTTATTGTTGGCTACTACAGTACCACTGCTACACTGATGCTACTATAGTGATTTGCAATAGGAAATTCATATTTTGGGAGCAATTCCAGGTTTTCATCTACTACATTTTGCATCATTTGAGAGTAGATATTTAGGGCGTTGGTAGGCCTTTTGAAATATGTTGTAATCTTATTTATATCAGAGTTTTATCAGAGTTTATTGCCCTAATGTCTTATTGATGTAGATGCATATTTTTCTATTTGTAATCAGTGTTATTAAAAAAAAATTGCATCTTTATTGTTAGATGTTTGTGTGTTCTTTGCAAGCATATTTATTAAATTTTGGCATTTAGAAAGTAGTCAGAATTTTAGATATGTAATATATCTCTTTCTTGCAAAGTGTTTGATGAAATGACAAACAAGTGAATTAGAGAGGATGTTGTGTTTGACAAAGCTATAACCTATTGGGGGCTATTACATTGGTATCAGAGATAAATCCTTCCATCTTGAGGGTTTATCAATCACATGCAGCCACTTGGGGTTGACTCTCATAGATTTTACACTCATAGGCAAGCTTTTTTTGATAGGGAACAAGATTTTGATAGGTAGCCAAACACCATGGGTGACAGGAAAGGGAATAGCCCACCAAGAGATAATAGGAATGAGGATCATGAAACAAGGGAATTTTTTAGAGTAATGGCTATAGGACATGAGTGGATGGCTCAGACTTTGCAGGAACTCACCACCATGGTTGAGCAGATGAACCCACAAGATATACGAAACTAGGAATAAGGGGATAAGAGGAGTGCAATGGGATCACCTAGAGCTTATAGAACTCTTTCTAGAACAATAGACAAGACCACACATCCTACCTTTGTTAGAGAGGAACCAGTATAGGAGTCAATAGAGGAAGCAGAGGATGAGACATTTACAGATATCCTTATGGTTGCTAATGAAGAATGATAATTATTGGCACAACAAGTATGAGAGAGAATGAAGTTTGAGAGGTTTGTGAATGAAAGAAGAGAACACTAGTGAATTTAGATAGAATAGGAGACCTCATGGCAAGGATAATGAATTAACGTAGGCTATAGGAAAGCTTTCCTTGACTATATTTGATGGGAGTATCAAAATGATAGTGCAAGCTTGATACCTTCTTAGCACTGAGACCTATGAAAAAAGTGGAGAAAATGCACATGATTGGTAGTACCATGGGCTGGTTACCCTTCAACATAACCAAGTGATTTCACATCTAGAATGCATAGACAAGTTGGTAAAGAGGTTTGATAAGAAGGATCCAGAAGTCTACTTCAAGGAGTTGGCACAATTGAGATAGATAGGTAGATAAGAATATTTCATTAGTGATTTTTAGAGGCTATCTGTTATGGTGCCAGATATATTAGATAGGAAATTGGTTATTTTGTTCATGGAGGGATTATCCAAATCACTGAAGGGTAGGGTAAAAACCTTTGATCCATTTAATTTTCAAGATGTGATTTAGAAGGCTAGAAGTTTGGAACAAGTAGCCCTAGTAAATAAATTTTGGTCAAAGGATGCATCATCTACCAAAGAAAAACCATTCTTCAAGAAACCTAACAGGAATGAAAAAAAGGCTAAAAATAAAGATATATCATTTTCTCCTTTGGATAGAGAGACATTAAATGATTTAAGGAAGAATTTTTTTTTTTTAATGCAAAAGACCCTAAGATATAAAATATGACTATCCCTTAAGGCCAAATCAGAAAGTAAATAGGGTTATGTGGGCATATTATGAGGATTCTGATTCTAAAAATTTAGACCAACAATATAAAAATGAGGAATCAATTAAAGAAAGGAAAGATATAGGCGATGAGAAGATTGGGGATAGACTTAAGGAAGCCCATCTCACTAGTGCAAAACAAGAGGGATCATTCAGGATGAGAGGGGCATTAGTTGGTTAGCATGTTATTACTTTGCTAGATATAGGTGCTACTCACAATTTTATTGATTCCAAACTGATTGAGAGTCATGGGATATAGGCAGAGAAATTTGAGGGTCTAAGAGTTAGGGTAGTTGATGGCTAAATCTTCAAATGTGATAGGATGATTATAGATCTGCCCCTAAAGATCAACAATTTTGATTTCAAAGTAAATTTTTATGTTGCTAACATGGGTGAGATAGATTTGGTCTTGGGTATGACTTGGTTACATGACATAGTGGAGTTCGCTCTCAATTTGAGAGATATGGAGATGAAGTTTCGGTTAGAAGGGAAGACCCATCGACTTAATTCCATTCATGAAAGTGGGTTTAGGATGATGTCTTGCAGATGCATGGAGAGGTTGTTGAGACATGGCTAGGTTGAGTGGGAAGCTTGCTACACTTTAATGCAAAACAAATTAGAATATCACCCAGATATAGAGGAATTGAGAATCAAGCACTACAAGGTTTTCAGTGAAATACCACTAGGTAGCCCTCTAGATAGAGGTTTTGAGGATATTATTGAGTTAGGGGAGGGTGCTAAACCTATCATGATCACACCCTACAGGCATCCAAAGATATTGAAGGATGCGATCGAGAAAACCATAAAAGAACTACTTGCTATGGGGCACATTAGACCAAGTAAGTCACCTTTCACTTCTGTGGTTTTGGTGAAGAAGGATGGAACTCTTAGGATGTGCATAGATTACAGGGTCCTAAACAAGAAGACTATAAAAAATAGGCACCCCATCCCATGGATTGATGAGTTATTAGATGAGCTACATGGAGCATGTTTCTTCTCCAAAATTGATTTGAGATTAGACTATCATTAGATCTGAGTTAGAGAGTAGGATATAGAGAAGATTACATTTAGATGTCATTGTGGTTATTTTGAGTTTGTAGTTATGCCATTTGGGCTAACTAATACTCTAGCTACTTTTCATTCCATAATGAACATGGTTTTCAACATCAGTTGAGGAAATTTGTGTTAGTCTTCTTTGATGACATCTTGGTGTATAGTAGGACATGGGATGAGCATGTGCGCCACTTAGACATAGTGTTGAGCATTTTGAGTAGGGAGTCCTTGTATGCAAAGGACTCCAAATATGATTTGGGATTATCAAAGTTGTTATATTTAGGTCACATTATCAGTGCTTAGGGAGTATGTTAGATCCTAAAAAGATTTTTTCTTTTGTTGAGTGGCCTACTCTAGTGAACTTGACATAGTTGAGAGGATTTTTGGGGTTGTGTGGGTTCTATAGGAGGTTTATTAGTGGATATTCCAAGCACACAACACCCTTGAAGAACTTGATGAGAAAGGGGGATTTCTTATGGACTCTTGAGGCACAGAGTGTTTTGATAAATTCAAGGAGTTGATGACTTCTTGTCTAGTGCTAGCATTACTAGATTTTAGCAAACCTTTTGAGTTGCATTGTGATGCATTTGGTGAAGGTGTTGGGGTGGTGCTTATACAAGATAAACACCTAATTGCTTATGAGAGTAGGAAACTTAGGGGGCCTGAGAGGAGCTTCATGATTTATGATAAGGAAATGTTGGCTATAATGCATCCTTGGCCAAATTTAGGCAATATTTAGTGGGTAGCAAATTCAACATAAAAACTGACCACAATAGCCTAAAACATTTCCTGGGGTAGCGAGATCTTAATGATAGGCAATAAAAATGGGTAAGTAAATTATAGGCTTATGATTTTGATATTGCCTATTTTAAGGGGACACAAAATGTAGTAGCAGATGCCTAGTCATAAAGACCCTACTTAAACTTGATGACTGATATATTAGAGGATTAGAGGCATTTGATCCTTGCAGAGTATGCAAAGGATACATTGGCATCCAAATACATAGATGGATCGATCCAGAATAGTGATTTCACCCTTGTGAATGAGATCATCATTTACAAAGGGCACATTTATTTGGTGCTAGGTCAGAGGTGAAGAGGATGGTGTTGAGAGTTTATCATGACTCACCTATGGTAGGATATCCAAGCTTTTACAAAACTTACTGGTAGATTTGTGAGTTTTTTTCATAGAAAGGGCTCAAAGATGAGGTGTTGCAATATGTTAGAGAGTGTCCTACTTGCTAGAAGAATAAATAGGAGCACTTTTATCCAACTATCATACTTAAGCCACTTCTAATTCTTGATAGGAAGTGGGAGTGTTTATCCATGGACTTTATCATAGGATTGTCAAGAGCCTAGGGTAGAGATTATATATATGTTGTTTTTGATCGGCTTACAAAGTTTTCCCACTTCTTTCCAATAAACACTACATACACTACTACATAGGTGGTAGATTTATTCTTCACGGAGGTATTTAGGTTGCATGGTTTACCTTGGAGCATTTTCAGTGATAGGGGTAGCAGGTTTATGTGTCACTTCTAGTAGGATTTGTTTAGATTATGCAAGAAGGAGCTCACTTCAAGTACTAGCTACCACCCCCAAATAGGTGGTCAGACAGAGATAGTGAACAAATGGGTGGAGGGATACCTCAGGAATTACATAGTAGGGCAATAGAAGGCTTGGGTTAAGTGGATATATCTATATGAATATTGTTATAATTCCACTTATCACATGTTTATCTAGATGTCACCATTCATGGCATTATATAGATACGAGGCACCAAGTTTCATGGATTTGTTGCTATCAGATAGTAGAGTGCCTAGTGTTGGAGACTTATTATAAGAGAGCTAGGACATTGTGAAGGATCTTATGGATAATATCACTAAAGCACAAAATCAATAGAAGTAGTATGCTAATCAAAAGACTAAGCAAAATTTTGAGGTAGGTGATATGATATATCTGATGCTGCAACCTTACCGCCAATCCACTCTTAAGAAGAGTGGTGCCAAAAAACTTAAGCCACATTATTATGGGCCTTTTAGGGTAATCAGGAGAGTTGGAGAGGTGGCTTATGATTTGGTTTTATCGGCAGAGAGTAGAGTCAATAATGTTTTTCATGTGTGACATCTCAAAAAGGTGTTGGGACACCAGATTGTTCCTTCTATAGTGCTTCCACCCTTGGACAATGAGGGGAAATTGATTTAGTACTTGAGGCTATCATTGAGTTTAGGGAGAGGAATTTGAGGAGATGTACTATTAGAGAGTATTTGGTCAAGTGGAAGGTCCTACCAGTATAGGATGCCACTTGGGAGAGTGAAGAAATTTTGTAGCATCCAGAGTTGAGATTGCTTGGGGGCAAGCAATTTCAAGAGGGGTAGACTATAATGTCCCCATCTTTTTAGCATCTTAATGGAGTTTTTAGCCTTTAAATTCTCCAAAGGATAAGTGGAGAAATAAGGAAAAATAGAATAAACTAATTTCTTATAAAGTTATTAAATAAATTAAAATTAAAATGTGACTTTATATTTAATTAATTTAATTTTCTAGAGAGTGCATTTTCTAGAAATACAACTAATTATTGCCTTGAAAAGGGGGGAGATTCTAGAGAGTGAAATCAAATAATATTTTATGTCCTTCTAGAAGGGTGTAGGAAAAGAACAAATAGAGGTGAAAGATTCATTGTGAGGCATCGAATTATTGTGAATTGCATTTGATATGAACTTGGGAGAAGAAACTAAGGGTTTTTTATTTAAGTTAGCCTTTGGAGAGTGTCAATTCTTCAGCGTTGCAACCATTTGAGGTGGTGAAATATCCACTAAATTTGGCATTTAGGAGAGCTTCATTCTAGAGTTCAATTTGTGCTTAAATTAGAGAAAACATTTATTTTTGGCTACTACAGTACTGCTACTACAGTGACACTACTACAATGATTTGCAACAGGAAATTCAAATTTTGGGAGCAATTTCAAGTTTTCATCTACTAAATTTTTCATTGTTTGAAAGTAGATATCTAGGGCATTAGTAGGGTTTGTAAAATCTGTTGCAATCTAATTTATATCAAAGTTTTATTAGAATCTATTGCCCTAATATCTTATTGAAGTAGATTCATATTTTCCTATTTGTAATTAGGGTTGATTAAAAAAATAATTGCATCTTCATTGTTATATGTTTGGTGTGTTCTTTTCAAGCATATTTATTAAAGCTTGGCATTTAGAAAGCAATTAGAATTTTAGATATGCAATATATCTCTTGCTTGTAAAGTGTTTGACAAAATGTCAGACAAGTAAATTAGAGAGGACATTGTGTTTGTCAAATTTATAACCTATTGTGGTTTATTACATGCAGTGATGCAGCCATCCATCTAGAGCTAATGGCACTAACAATTTAATGCCAAGATCAATGGTTTCAAAGTTATGTAGTGATGCCCTAATGAACTAAGGCCATTGTAAGTTTTGGCATCGAGTGAGATCATTGTGCCAAATCCAAATAAAATGTCATCTCTTTGAAATGAGATAGGTTATTAAAGACAACAACATCTCCATCTTGTAGCATTCAAAATTTCACTGATAGGCCCTATGAGCTCCAAGTTATGAACCTCAAAAGATCGATCTCCAAACACACTTAGAGCATCTTGGAGACTCTTCAGTATGGGGTGGCCATGAACGTTGCAGGCTCTTTATGGTTAGAACATGGGTGTCACTAGGGTTCAACCACCCATCCAAAACTAATGGCACTGATGATTTGATGCCAAGATTAGTGGTTTCAAAGTTACATAGTGATGCACCAATAAACTAAGGCACACTACTAGTTTTGGCATCAAGCCAGATCACAGAGCCAAATCCAAATGGACTATGATCTCTCTAAAATGAGATAGGTTATTCTATACCTCAGCATCACCATCTTGTAGAATTAAACATTTCACTAATACCCCCAATGAGCTTTGAGTTACGACCCTTGAAAGATCAATCTCCAAATGCACTTAGAGCATCTTGGAGACTCTTTGGTATGGGGTGACCACGAATAGTGCAAGCTCTTGGCGGCCAAATAAAGGGTGTTAGTAGGGTTAAAATACCCATTCAGAGCTAATGGTACTGATGATTCAATGCCAAAATCAATGGTTTCAAAGTTACAGAGTGATGCACCAATGAACTGAGGCACACTGCAAGTTTTGGCAACGAGTGAGATTGCTATGCCAAATCTAAGAAGAATGTGATCTCTCCAAAATGAGATAGCTTATTGTACACCTCGACATCACCATCGTATAGAAATTTATGTTTCACCAATAGCCACCATGGACTCTGAGTTATAACCCTTAGGAGATCAATCTCCAAACACAATTAGAGCATCTTGGAGACTCTTTAGTATAGGGTGGCCATGAATGTTGTAGGGTCTCTACATCCAAACACTAGTAAATTTAGCTCTAAATTTTGATAAGAAAAGGTTGAACTTGTGACTAGAGTTGGTTTAATAGATGACTAAACCTATCGTCAATCTTTTTTAGTTGATTTTTTGTCACAGTAATTATGCATAAAATTTTTGACTTCAAAAAGGTCGACTTACTGACATGAGTTTTTTTGATTTCCTTACTCTAGCCTGAACTCTTATTTCCTCATTTGCATCCATTTTTGGTTGAAATTTTGACGTACACCCCTTGACTTTTTTGACAATAAAGCCAAACATTCGATGGCAAAAAAGACCAACCATCGTCGAAATTGAGACCAAGATCCCTCTCAACACTCATTGAAATTGTGACAAAGACCCCTTAATTTTCTACATTGGTACCATACATTCAATGACAAAGGGAAGATATGTTGGTCAAAATTGAGACCAACACTTAGTAGAAATATAGACGGGCTGTGCCAATTATTGCAAAAGCTTTTCTCTCATAGGAGCCTTCTAAACTGTGCGAAATTGGATTCTAAAGCATAATTTCTCGATGCATGAGACTCAGGGTATTGTGCACATTTCTACCTCCACACGATTGCTTCGTTCATATCACATGATTTATTTCATACAAAACAATGGGAAGGAGGAAGAAATGTGCACGATATCCTTAGTCTCCACCAAGCAATTATGTTTTAGAATCAAATTTTGTGCAGTTTAAAAGGCTCCTATGAGAGCAAAGCCTTTGCAATAATTGGCACAACCCATCTAAATTTTGGTTCTTGAGACACCATTTCTTATGAAGGCTACAGGGAAAAATAAAATTAGGAAAGAATTATTTATTAGGAATTATTTATCAAACAGATAAACATGACAAAAAAACTTATAGTCCCAATCACATCATCATAAGAGTGCATATATAACTATAATCCCTTATTTGGCTACTCGTTGATCAATTCATTGGCAAGAGCATCCAAGACATAATATTAAAACACAATCAATCGCTGAGCCTATTTCTAGCAATTGAACTATACTATAGAAACAAAAATTGCCTTAAAATTGACACCTCACCATTTGTGGTTCATTTGCATTTGTAATGGCTTCACAATAGTTGAAAGGTTACCATTTTTCAAGAACAAAAAAGGAACTCATAGTTCAACTGTATCAATAAAAGTAAAGTTATTTGAATGTTCAAAAAATGTGAAACTTACACTTAATAGCTAGAAAAGCCATATCCTTAGTATACATCATCTTTTATGGAATGTTCATAAGTGAATAATTTTCTCTAAAAGCTCAAACTTATGCACAAAGAAGCACCATGCTCTTAAAGATATATATACAGGTTACAAGACTGATATATTGAAAGAAGCATGGTGAGGGCAAGAGACTATCATCAATATCGATTGTGGAGTTGCAGATAGGTTAGTGATAAACATAAAAAGGTATTACAAGACACCATTTTCCATGTTCTAATATGATGAACTACCTTGGAGTTGGTTCTAAAGCTTGATTGCTTAATGTTGGATTTGATCCAATGGTACCATTATCTGGAGGAGGTCCCACACACCACTTTTGTACTAATTTTGAAGGCTCAATGACATAAACTCCTCCATCAATCATTCTAAGAGAAAACTGATTTGAGTCAGATGGATGTGATGCAATTACTAGAGGATAGACACTACATGAAAAATCAAAGGATACATTTTGAGTTAAATCATAAAATACTTGGGGAACCATTTATCCATACATAACATAACTTTTGCCTCCCTAGGCCAACTTACCTATTCATGCCTGAAGCTGAATATGCAGAAGGTGCAATACGACAACGTGGCCTCAAGCTCTCTACATCAAATACTCCAATGGCACCATCATAGTAGCCTGCAACTACAAGAAGGTTGTCACATGAATATATCAAACTTGAAATGGGAGTAGATAGAGAATCATGAGGTGTCCACTGTAGTACAAACAAATGTGATATCAGTTTATACTCATATAGAGAAGGTAGTTTATATCATTATCACTTACTAAATTTGAATTATAAATTGTTGACAAAGACTTACATAATGCAAATGATCCAACTTAGAAGCATCATAAATAGCAAGCTAGCTCTCATGAACAACCAACAAGTGAACTTGATCATTATGGAATTGTACTCTTGTATCCCCAACTAGTGGTGATGATATTCCTATCTACAATTGTAAAAGTTTTGAGTTTTGCTTCTCCCATCTATCAATTCTCTAGAAATAGAGCTGCTAGAACATTGGACAAAAAATTAATAATTTGAATCTATAAACATGTGAATGTACAAAATAAGATGGCAATGGATATACAAAATGAAGACAAACCTAGGCATTGGCCCCAAAAGATACCAATACATTCAAAGTGTGTGAAAATAGCACGCCTATAATTTTCTTTTCGTGGCCTTTAAGATTCATTTTTACTTGGTTAGTTTAAACAAGTTTTGAAAAGACCCAAGTTAGAATGTCATCATATTGAACAATGTCATCATATTGAATGACCCCATACACTCTTCCTATAAAATAAACACCAAAAAAAAATGAATAGAATGAGGATAGTTCACTTTGACCATGTATAACATTTTTGCATCGACTTTGCAATTCATATTTTAGAATCTATAATCTAGACTGTGAATTAGTGAAAAAGAGAATTGCCATGATGTATCATTTAGTATAGTGAGCTTGAAAAGAAACAAAAAGTCAAGATAGATCATAAATATAATTTCAGAGATACTTGCAATCACGTCTACAATCTTTCCAATTTAAGATACAATTAAGATTTTTTTCATATGAGTGTGGTTAGGTTTATAATGGATCAGACAAGATAATGAGCTAGAAAAGAGAAAAGTTATGATGATAGATAAAGCTGTGATTTCTAATTCTAAGTTTACAAAAATACACAATCAACTCAAAAAATGAAAATTTAGAGCAAATAAAGATTTTTTTTATAAGTAATTTACTTAGTGTACACTTTTTCTCAAAATTTAATGAATTTCAAAGATTTTGATATGACTTCATAAATCTGTTTTGCATCAATATTTATGAGTTATTAACAAGACATTATGGAAATGACGCATACTCCATTATTTGTCATGATCAAGATATTAGAGAACATGAAAGTTGTGATGGTAGATCATAGAACATGATCTAAAATATTGATAAGAAAAAATGATAAAAATAACTAAATCTGAAAACAAATTAGGCAGTCTTACTTTCTTGGTCTATAATACAAATTTTCAAAGAGTTCAAACACCCATCAATATAATGAACTAAAAATAAAAATAAAATCCTAACGATGGATTATACGAACATGGATCATAATCTATAATGCATTATTGAAATAATGATCTAGAAAAGACAAGGTGATAATGGATCATAGAAAATGTTGACACGGATAAAATATATGAAAAAAATTTCAAGAGCATTCAAATTCAAAATAAATTCAGAAATCATACTCTATACATCTACATTAAAGACCTTAAATATTTGAATTATTATCTATATTGAAGATACTGGGCTAGATAAGAAAAGTTTGATACATAGATCACAGAATCTTGACAGTATACTATCTGATGCATCAAAATAATAAATCACAAAGGAAGAAAGCTATACTAATAGATTGCAAGAATGAAATCTAGAAACCTCCCAAAAAGAAATCAAAACATATCTAACATTTCTCCATTCAAGAACTCTTACAACTAATGAGAGATGGTATAAAAATAAGAAAAATTGAGCGAATTATTTCATTGATCTAACCTATTGGACTCCAAGACAAGAGAAAATTAAAAGTAACTGTAACAAACAACCACCAAACCAAGCAACAAAAGACACCAAGCTACCAATGTTGCCCTTCATATTTATAGGAAATATCTACATCAAACCAAACAAAAATAAATTTATAGATTATGGAATTGATATAAATTGATTATCAATATAAATAAACCATTGATTATTGATATAATTGCTTTTAATATTTAGAAGGTTGGGTTTAGTTTTGACTAATGTGACCTAAAGACTAAAGTTCAATTACCAGAATTTAATTGCAGAATTGTCTTTTTAGTTTATATTAGTGGTGTAAAACTTTTGGAGAATGCATGCAAGCTCCAAAACTAATTGGTTTACTAAATTGATTTTATCTATTTTGTAGTTAGGGATTTGTTTTAAATTAATGTGGCCTAGGGATTAAGTTATAACCCATTTTTCAAAGCTCAACTATTCATAGAGATATTCTATGGTGGTAGGGCACATGCATTTGTAGCTAGGGGTACGCATTCCTAATGATCCAAGGATTACACCAGGGTGTTGAGAATGATTGAAGTGGGATATAAACATTAAATGCCTTAGAGAATGAAGACTCTAAATGAAAAAATGATTTAGAATAAAATCTCTCTAGATATTTTCAAGGTGGGTGAGGATGAGGGTGTACAAAGGAACTAATCCGTAAGACATTGGATCTTCTCATTAAACAAAAGTCTCTTTATAATGATCATGAGGTCTATTCTTCTCAAGAATAATGTCTAGCCTCTGGTAATCAAAAGAGTTGGGTACTAAACTTAGAAGAAATGATAAGGTAGGAAGTTTTGATTCATTAGTGTTTACTGATAGATTGACTTCATCTATGCAGATGTCTACAGATGTCTACAGATGTCATACATAGTAACCCCATTCCATAACAACATCAACTCATCAATAAGGGGTTCAATATATACATTGATATCTTTAACTTGGTACTTACCTAGTTGAATGAACAAAAACATTACATAATTATTATGACCATTTTGATGGATTAGTAATAATAAATTAATTTAGATGACCATTAAATCAAAAAATACCTAGAACAATCAGTGCCAACATTATGTACTCTCTCTTTATGGACAACCAAGGAGGTATGTTACTGTTGATAACAAAATAGGTCACACCGAGTAAGTAGATCTCATCTCTCGAAAAGGATTGACATTGTCTGTTGCCAATGAAAGCTTGACATTACGAGGTTCTTCTTTAAAGTGTGGCCATTTTTCTTCTATTTCCTTAAATGCCAAACCATCTGTAGGCATTCACATAATATCATCTTAAATTCTATTGTGTGCATGGTAATCCATAAATTGTGCCAAACTATTGCACCTGAATAATCATTGTAGATGTGGAATAATGGGAATATACCAAAGAACCTTGTGAGGTACCTTTTTTGTTAATTGATCTGATTGATATCTACTAGTATGACAAATAGGGCATTGTGTTGCAAATTCATGTTGTTTATGATATATAATATGACCATTCAGACATGCATGTATTGTTTGATACTCCATTCCAATATCTTTCATGATGGTAGATAATTATTGGTATGAGCGAGGTAGAATGTTTGATGGTGGTAACAAACTCTCAACTATCAACCTAACACCAAAAATATAATTTGTTAATTTCAAGAATATTAATTGCTACACGAATCCAATGTTAATTGTAAGTGAATTATGAGTAAAATAATGAAATAAGATGAGATACCTTAACATATGTGTCATTGCTACATTGGATAAACCATTCATAACCTTCAAGTTCACCAACAACAATACAACAACAAGAAGAGTTGTTTCAGAGCCTTCATATAGTGACTCATGTGCCTTCTCAAATATAGGTACATCAAGGTCTACATCAACAACATCATCATCATCATCATCATCTTGATCATCATGATCTTCATCATCGTGGTCTTCTTCCATGGTATCATTACCTTCTACTTCAATATTCACACCTCCATGTTCCCTCATTTGGAAATCCGCACTCTTTGAATTGTCATGATCCATAACATTAAACTTAGGGATGTTGAACTATATGAAAATGATGACCTTATATTAGCCATGACCATGATGTCATCATCAACTCATGTCTTATATAATTTATAAATTATTAAAATACATACCAATGGACAATATTCATTTCCCCCTTCAATGTGACCATGTTGCCTACAATGTTCCTCAGTTATTTTGATTAGATATCTTCAAGTCTTTAAGCCCTTACAATTTTTTCAAGGACAATAACATTTTCCATCACCTTTTCTTTTTAAGTTAGACCACATTCTAGCAATTGTCTCCCTATTTTTTTTTGCATTGATATCATTAGACATAGTCTTTCTTGAATGGAATGACTTGTTGGTGGAAGAAGGATGATTTTTTTGCAACCTGCAAATGGAGTAGTAAGAGGAAGACACATATAGAAATGAATATTAAAGTGAGACAGATAGAAAGAGGTATAGATAGAGACATAGATATATAAAGAGATAAAGAAATATAAAAAATGAAAAGAAACAAATACTTAGTTGACCTTCCATAACTCTACCTCTATATATTGCACTTGCTACATACAAGCACTTCTTGAGAAAATGGGCAACAAAAGCCAAGAAGGGAATAGGAAAGTCCATTTGGGTCAAGAGGAGGATGCACAAAGTGACCAAGTGGCGAGAGGAAATGCTGATCCAAAGAGAGGAGAGTCTCTAATGTTCTAGTTTTCTCAAAGACAAAGAAAAAATAATTGGCATTCTTTAGATCTGGTATTTTTTTCAACATAAATGTTCTAGTTCACTCAAAGACAAAGAAAAATTGAAAACATATTGGTCTATGGTAAGGGTATGTGCAAGATCATGGTGTACCAAACTATGGCCTTAAGTGGCAGTGAAAATCAGCAAATCAGGTTTATGTCAACTTGACACATAATTTTGAAGTGGTTATGGACTTTATATCAAAAAGTTGTAAGAAAATAATTTGTAAAAAATTGAATGTAGTTTCTAAACTACTAGGCCTTATCAAGAGAAAAAAATAATTGATTGGTCAAAAGTTTGAATTTTAATGCAGTACTAAGAAAATTTCAGGGCGAAGATAAAAAGTAGGTGCATGTCTGACCACCTTAATCAAAATCAAATCATAATATTTTTTTAATATAATTATAGATATGAAAACTAGACTCATGCCCGGATGTGATGCATATTTTTTGATATTTTTATTCCAAATAAATAATTAAATATGAATTTTCTATCAAAACTTTTTTGGATTAAAAAAAGTCTCGTGTCTGACCACCGTAACTAATAGAAAATTTGATCAAATTTTTCTTTTTTTGTTTTTAACATATACTAGGCGAAGTATAGAATGTGATGCAACTTTTAGATTTAAAAAATGTTATACCGTTTGAAAGTTATAGCTATTTTTCATTCAGTATGTCAATCAACACTTTCCAATAATCTTCATTGATAATTAACTAATAAATACTTATCGAACTCAAAATTTGACAGAAATTATATTGATGGAATCTAGAGAGCGATATTAAAAAACCCATTTTGTTTCATTCAATTTCAATCAAAATAACATTGTCAGATAGCTACCCAAAGTTTGAGTATCACTAAAACTCTCTATAAACACGTCTTTGGGGTTGACCGGACAGGCTTGGTAAATACCAAGCCTGATCGGATATTCGATTCAAAATCGGATATCCGATTTGACATCAGATATCCGATATGGCTCGGTAATCAAATTCCAAAAATCAACAAATTTTGGAGGGAAATTCAATTTAAACGTTCTAGTTTTTTATTTTTAAATTATTTCACTTATATTAATATGTAAAAGCATATTTTAATATTATATATATATATATATATAAATATAATAACATAATGTAAACATACAAGATATAATCTAGTAATATATAATAATATCTTATGTTAATCTTATTACAATCTATAAATATAATATATATTATTGTTATTTTTACTAAATATAATAACGTAATTTATATATATATAAAATACGTATTATATATTATTATATTAATATGTATGTTATTAATATATATACTAACGTAATATTTTCATTAAATGTAATATGTATTATATATTATTATATTGATATGTATAATAATATAATATTTATATAACAACATAATATTTTTATTAAATATAATATATATTATATTAATATGTATGTTATTAATATATTTATATAATAACGTAATATTTTCATTAAATATAATAATGTAATATGTATATGTATATATATATATATATATTATTATATTGATATGTATATTATTAATATATAAGAGTCAAAGGGGGTCATAGGGTGACCTATAACCCTCTTTGACCCATTAAATGACGATATATGTCTCTAGGGGTGCTAGGACCCCTAAGGACACATGTCATCCTTTAATGGGTCAAAGGGGGTCCCTTTGACCCATTAAATGACGACATATGTCCCTAGGACCCCCAGGGACATAGCCGAATCAATCATATCGGTCAAATGGGGTCATAGGGTGACCTATGACCCCCTTTGACCCATTAAACGACGACATATGTCTCTAGGGGTCCTAGGACCCCTAGGGACATATTCGAATGGGTATTATGGGTCAAAGGGGGTCATAGTGTGACCTATGACCCTCTTTGACCCATTAAACGATGAAATATGTCTCTAGGGGTCCTAGGACCCCTAGGGACATAGTTGAATCGTTCATATGGGTCAAAGGGGGTCATAGGGTGACCTATGACTCCCTGTGACCCATTAAATGATGACATATGTCCCTAGGGGTCCTAGGACCCTTGGGACATATTCGAATGGTTCATATGGGTCAAAGGGGGTCATAGGGTGACCTATGACCCCTTTGATCCATTAAACGACGAAATATGTCCCTAGGGGTCCTAGGACCCCTAGGGACATATTTGAATCGTTCATATGAGTCAAAGGGGGTTATAGGGTGACCTATGACCCCCTTTGACCCATTAAACGACGGCATATGTCCCTAGGGGTCCTAGGACCCCTAGGGACATATTCAAATGGGTAATATGGGCCAAATGGGGTCATAGGATAACCTATGACCCTATTTGACACATTAAACGACAAAATATGTCTCTAGGGGTCCTAGGACCCCTATGGACATAATCGAATCGTTCATATGGGTGAAAGGGGGTCATAGGGTGACCTATGACCCTCTTGACCCATTAAATGATGATACATGTCTCTAGGGGTCCTCGGACCCCTAGGGACATATTCAAATGGGTAATATGGGTCAAAGGGGGTCATAGGGTGACCTATGACCCTCTCTGACCCATTAAACGATGACATATGTCCCTAAGGGTCCTAGGACCCCTAGGGACATATTTGAATGGGTAATATGGGTCAAATGGGGTCATAGGGTAACCTATGACCCTCTTTGACCCATTAAATGATGACATATGTCTTTAGGGGTCCTAGGACCCCTAGGGACACATTCTAATCGTTTATATGGGTCAAAGGGGGTCATAGGGTGACTTATGACCCTCTTGACGCATTAAAAGACGATATATGTCTCTAGGGGTCCTAGGACTCTTAGGGACATATTCAAATGGGTAATATGGATCAAAGGGGTTTATAGGGTGACCTATGACCCTCTTTGACCCATTAAACGACGACATATGTCCCTAGGGGTCCTCAAACCCCAAGGGACATATTCGAATGGGTAATATGGGTCAAATGGGGTCATAGGGTAACCTATGACCCTCTTTGATCCTTTAAATGATGACATATGTCCCTAGGGATCCTTGCAGCCCAAGAGACATATTCTAATGGGTAATATGGGTCAAATGGGGTCATAGGGTAACCTATGACCCTCTTTGACCCATTCAACGATGACATATGTCCCTAGGGGTCCTAGGACCCTATTGACATATTCCAATCGTTCATATGGGTCAAAGGGGGTCATAGGGTGACCTATGACCCCCTTTGACCCATTAAACGACAACATATGTCCCTAGGGGTCCTAGGACCCCTAGGGACATATTTCAATCGTTCATATGAGTCAAAGGGGGTCATAGGGTGACCTATGACCCCCTTTGACCCATTAAACGATGACATATGTCCCTAGGGGTCCTAGGACCCCTAGGGACATACTCGAATGGGTAATATGGGTCAAATGGGGTCATAAGATAACCTATGACCCTCTTTGACCCATTAAACGACAACATATGTCTCTAGGGGTCCTAGGACCCCTAGGGACATATTCGAATCGTTCATATGGGTCAAAGGGGGTCATAGGTCACCCTATGACCCTCTTTGACCCATATTACGATGATATATGTCTCTAGGGGTCCTAGGACCCCTAGGGACATATTCGAATGGGTAATATGGGTCAAAGGGGGTCATAGGGTGACCTATGACCCTCTCTGACACATTAAACGACGAGATATGTCGATAGGGGTCCTAGGACCTCTAGGGACATATTCGAATGGGTAATATGGGTCAAAGGGGGTCATAGGGTGACCTATGACCCCCTTTGACCCATTAAATGATGACATATGTCTTTAGGGGTCTTAGGACCCCTAGGGACATATTTGAATGGGTATTATGGGTCAAAGGGGGTCATAGGGTGACCTATGACCCTCTTTGACCCATTAAACGATGACATATGTCCCTAGGGGTCCTCGGGCCCCAAGGGACATATTCGAATGAGTACTATGGGTCAAATGGGGTCATAGGGTGACCTATGACCCTTTTTGACCCTTTAAACGACGTCATATGTCCCTAGGGGTCCTAGGACCCTAGGGACATATTCCAATCGTTCATATGGGTCAAAGGGGGTCATAGGGTTACCTATGACCCCCTTTGACCCATTAAACGACAACATATGTCCCTAGGGGTCCTAGGACCCCTAGGGACATCTTTGAATCGTTCATATGAGTCAAAGGGGGTCATAGGGTGACCTATGACCCCCTTTGATGCATTAAACGATGACATATATTCCTAGGGGTCCTAGGACCCCTAGGGACATATTCGAATGGGTAATATGGGTCAAATGGGGTCATAGGGTAACCTATGACCCTCTTTGACCCTTTAAATGACGACATATGTCTCTAGGGGTTCTAGGACCCCTAGGGACATATTCGAATTGTACATATGGGTCAAAGGGGGTCATAGGGTGACCTATGACCCTCTTGACCCATTAAACGATGATATATGTCTCTAGGGGTCCTAGGACCCCTAGGGACATATTCGAATGGGTAATATGGGTCAAAGGGGGTCATAGGGTGACTTATGACCCTCTTTGATCCATTAAATGACGATATATGTCTCTTGGGGTCCTAGGACCCGTAAGGACATATTTGAATGGGTAATATGGATCAAAGGAGGTCATAGGGTGACCTATGACCCTCTCTAACCAATTAAACAACGAGATATGTCGCTAGGGGTCCTAGGACCCCTAGGGACATATTCAAATGGGTAATATAGGTCAAAGGGGGTCATAGGGTGACCTATGACCCCCTTTTACCCATTAAACGATGACATATGTCTCTATGGGTCCTAGGACCCCTAGAGACATATTCGAATGGGTATTATGGGTCAAAGGGGGTCATAGGGTGAACTATGATCCTCTTTGACCCATTAAACGACGACATATGTCCCTAGGGGTCCTTGGACCCCAAGGGACATATTCAAATGGGTAATATGGGTCAAAGGAGGTCATAGGGTGACCTATGACCCTCTTTGACCCATTAAATGACGACATATGTCCCTAGGGGTCCTAGGACCCCTAAGGACATATTTTAATCATTCATATGAGTCAAAGGGGGTCATTGGGTGACCTATGACCCCCTTTGACCCATTAAATGACGACATATGTTCCTAGGTGTCCTAGGACCGCTAGGGACATATTTGAATCGTTCATATGAGTCAAAGGGGGTCATAGGGTGACCTATGACCCCCTTTGACCCATTAAACGATGGCATATGTTCCTAGGGGTGCTAGGACCCCTAGGGACATATTCGAATGGGTAATATGGGTGAAATGGTGTAATAAGGTATCCTATGACCCTCTTTGACCCATTAAACGATGACATATGTCTCTTGGGGTCCTAGGACCCCTAGGGATATAATCGAATCGTTCATATGGGTCAAAGGGGCCTCTTGACCCATTAAACGATGATACATGTCTCTAGGGGTCCTCGGACCCCTAGGGACATATTCGAATGGGTAGTATAGGTCAAAGGGGGTCATAGGGTGACCTATGACCCTCTTTGACCCATTAAATGATGACATATGTCCCTAAGGGTCCTAGGACCCCTAGGGACATATTCGAATTGGTAATATGGGTCAAATGGGGTCATAGGATAACCTATGACACTCTTTGACCCATTAAAAAATGACATATGTCTCTAGGGGTCCTAGGACCCCTAGGGACATATTCGAATCGTTCATATGGGTCAAAGGGGGTCATAGGGTGACCTATGACCCTCGTGACCCATTAAACAACGATATATGTCTCTAGGGGTCTTAGGACCCCTAGGGACATATTCGAATGGGTAATATGGGTCAAAGGGGTTCATAGGGTGACCTATGACCCTCTTTGACCAATTAAACGATGACATATGTCACTAGGGATCTTCGAACCCCAAGGAACATATGCGAATGGGTAATATGGGTCAAATGGTGTCATAGGGTAACCTATGACCCTTTTTGACCCTTTAAACAATGTCGTATGTCCCTAGGGGTCCTTGGACCCCAAGAGACATATTCGAATGGGTAATATGGGTCAAATGGGGTCATCGGGTAACCTATGACCCTTTTTGACCCATTAAACGATGACATATGTCCCTAGGGGTCCTAGGACCCTACGGACATATTCAAATGGTTCATTTGGGTCAAAGGGGGTCATAGGGTGACCTATGACCCCCTTTGACCGATTAAATGATAACATATGTCCCTAGGGGTCTTAGGACCCCTAGGGACATATTTGAATCGTTCAAATGAGTCAAAGGGGGTCATAGGGTGACCTATGACCCCCTTTGACCCATTAAACGACGACATATGTCCCTAGGGGTGCTAGGACCCCTAGGGACATACTCGAATGGGTAATATGGGTCAAATGGGGTCATAAGGTAAGCTATGACCCTCTTTGACCCATTAAACGACGACATATGTCTCTAAGGGTCCTAGGACCCCTAGGGACATATTCGAATTGTTCATATGGGTCAAAGGGGGTCATAGGGTGACCTATGACCCTCTTTGACCCATTAAATGATGATATATGTGTCTAGGGGTCCTAGGACCCTTAGGGACATATTCCAATGTGTAATATGGGTCAAAGGGGGTCATAGGGTGACCTATGACCCTCTCTGACCCATTAAACGACGAGATATATCGCTAGGGGTCCTAGGACCTCTAGTGACATATTCGAGTGGGTAATATGGGTCAAAGGGGGTCATAGGTCTTTGACCCATTAAACAATGACATATGTCTCTAGGGGTCCTAGGACCCCTAGGGACATATTCGAATGGGTATTATGGGTCAAAGGGGGTCATAGGGTGACCTATGACCCTCTTTGACCCATTAAACGATGACATATGTCCTTAGGGGTCCTCGGGCCCCAAGGGACATATTCAAATGGGTAATATGGGTCAAATGGGGTCATAGGGTGACCTATGACCCTCTTTGACCCATTAAACGACAACATATGTCCTTAGGGGTCCTAGGACCCTAGGGACATATTCCAATCATTCATATGGGTCAAAGAGGGTCATAGGGTTACCTATGACCCCCTTTGACCCATTAAACGACAACATATGTCCCTAGGGGTCCTAGGACCCCTAGGGACATATTTGAATCGTTCATATGAGTCAAAGGGGGTCATAGGGTGACCTATGACCCCCTTTGATGCATTAAACGACGACATATGTTCCAAGGGGTCCTATGACCCCTAGGGACATATTCAAATGGGTAATATGGGTCAAATGCGGTCATAGGGTAACCTATGACGCTGTTTGACCCTTTAAATGATGACATATGTCTCTAAGAGTTCTAGGACCCTTAGGGACATATTTGAATCATACGTATGGGTCAAAGGGTGTCATAGGGTGACCTATGACCCTCTTGACCCATTAAACGATGATATATGTCTTTAGGGGTCCTAGGACCCCTAGGGACATATTCGAATGGGTAATATGGGTCGAAGGGGGTCATAGGGTGAGCTATGACCCTCTTTGACCCATTAAACGATGATATATGTCTCTAGGGGTCCTAAGACCCCTAGCGACATATTCGAATGGGTAATATGGGTCAAAGGGGGTCATAGGGTGACCTATGACCCTCTCTGAGCCATTAAACAATGAGATATGTCGCTAGGGGTCCTAGGACCCCTAGGGACATATTCGAATGGGTAATATTGGTCAAAGGCAGTCATAGGGTGACCTATGACCCCCTTTGACCCATTAAACGATGACATATGTCTCTAGGGGTCCTAGGACCCCTAGGGACATATTCGAATGGGTATTATGGGTCAAAGGGGGTCATAGGGTGAACTATGATCCTCTTTGACCCATTAAACGACGACATATGTCCCTAGGGGTCCTTGGACCCCAAGGGACATATTCGAATGGGTAGTATGGGTCAAAGGGGGTCATAAGGTGACCTATGACCCTCTTTGACCCATTAAATGATGACATATGTCCCTAGGTGTCCTAGGACCCCTAGGGACATATTTGAATCGTTCATATGAGTCAAAGGGGGTCATAGGGTGACCTATGACCCCCTTTGATCCATTAAACGACGACGTATGTCCCTAGGGGTCCTGGACCCCTAGGGACATAGTCGAGTCGTTCATATGGGTCGAAGGGGGTCATAGGGTGACCTATGACCCCCTTTGACCCATTAAATGACGACCCTCTTTGTATTATATATTATTATATTAATATGTATAATAATATAATATATATATATATATAACAACATAATATTTTTATTAAATATAATATATATTATAAATATTATTATATTAATATATATGTTATTAATATATCTATATAATAATATAATATTTTAGTATATATAACGTAATATTTTAGGATATACTATTTATATAATTTTAGGATAATAATTATAATATAAATAAACACTAAATATTAATATTATTATATGTATAGTAATAATAATAATACTATTATAGCTATAATAATAATATATATTAATACTATATATTGTAGCTTAATATAAATAAACACTATATATTTACACTACTATATCTATATTAATAACATTAATACTATTATAGGTATAATAATAATATTGATACTATAGGTATATTAATACTATTTTATATTAATATTATTAATATTTTATACTAATACTAATATACTATTAACTTAGTTATAAATTAAAGTCGTTTGCCTCCAAATATTTTCATAATATTAATATTATTGTGGCAAAGGAGGGAAACCTTAGCAAGTTTTCCCTCCAAAAGTCCTTTTCCTATATCGGATTACCGTTCTATTATCGGATATCCGATTATACTGGCATCAATTTCAAATATTTGACTATCCCTACGGACCCGACAACATTACTTTTTTACCTCTTTTTTCACGAGATTTGTAAAAAGTCGTGTTTTGGGGCCCAAGCAATCGAAAAGAATTCAAAAATATAACCTTAAGTGTTCGAATTTGTCATCTGAATGGGGAGCAATAGTCGTCGAAAGAATAAACGTAAAAGGAAGATATCCAATGAAGACATTGCAGCATATAGGGAAAAGGACAAAATGAAACACCGAAAAAAAAGACAAGGTATGCTAAATATCAATCAAGTTGACGATGAATTAATAGAAGGTGAAATCATAGAGTCAGATAATGAAAATGTATAGTTGGGGAATGAAAATGTACCTATTGAAAATGATAATGCGGAAATTGAAAATGTAGAGATTGAAATTTTTGAAGAAGAAATGCCACCAAGTCATAATCCAAATTGCATAATTGACCATGTCGAAGATGACAATGCACATGAACTTAATGCACAAGAACCTTACATATCTCCTAATTATAATCGACATGAAGGTTCTAAAACACCAAAATGGATAATTGAAATTGATGAAACGATTATGACTAGTTTGGAAGGAAAAAAATCAAAAAGAACCATTCGGTTATGGGCTTCAAGACTATATCAGATGTTTTTCAGCAACAAGACAGTGGTAGAGCAATGTCAGCTTTTCATGCACTTATTAAAGATGCAAAAGATGAGACCTATGCTTTCCAAATTGAAAATTCGTGTCAATAAAAAGTTGGAAAGAAATGTCATTATTGTGAAGAATCTTTTCAGTGCTCTCAATAGCGTTGAGAAAAATAGCAGAGAGAAGGATAATAGAGCTGCTTGAAGGGTTATTACAACCTCTTTGGTAAGTCATCATTTGAGAAAGGGTAGATATATGAGACAAACTTGTATTGATTTGAATCTAAATCGTTCTACTTTGAGAAGAGCACTTATTTGACGAGAGAAAATTGATGATCCTCTTCAAAATGAAACATGGGCATTTGGTGGGAGACTTCGACATTTTGATAAGAAGCTATCCGTCGATGTGAAGGAAGAAATTATACAATTTTGGCACTCTAACTCATGAGTATCACCCAATGCTAAAGATGTCTTAAAGTTGAGAATTGGCATCAGAGACCACATGCCACATCCTAAACACTATTTGGAGGTAAGTCAAACTATGTTGTTCAAACAATTTAGAGAGAGTCATCCAAGTGTTCATATATCACAAAGGGCTTTTGAATCTTTGAAGCCATTTTATTGTGTGCCACTTAAAATTCGAAATACAAGTTGTTGCAAATATCATGTTGAGTTTTCTATGCACCATGAACTATTATGCTCCATCCGTTCTACTTTGCATAGTAAAAAAATGTTGGAGGATTGTGGGGCTAGTGGGCTTCGAAAATCATCAAGAGACTTTTTAGATCAACTCTTATGTCGTAGGGTTGATGGTTGTTCCTTTTATAAAAATTCTTGCTTAAATGAGATGTGTTCAGAATGTGGTGGCTTATCCAAGTTTGACACATGTTTCCATGAGGGGTGTGAACAAGATCTTGGAAAGACAATAGTGAAAAAAAGGGTCTATGAAATGGTGAAATACACATTGAAGAGTGGGAGTGAGAGCTCTAGATGTAAATTGGTTGGAAAAGATATCAATGTGGCTAATTTTATTTCAGATTTCAAGGCACATCTTTTTTACAAGTATGCAAGACATAGTCACAGGTCTCAGTGGTTGGATCAACAATTTAGAACGTGTAAGGAGACTTTTCCCATTGACACTATTATATCAGTTGTTGATTTTGCTGAGAACTACACATTGCAACCTTAAAATGAGACACAATCTCAGTATTACAACTCTATTCAGATTGCAATTTTTGTTCACATAACATATAGACATGCCCCTGATAGTGTGGAAGATAATCGAAAGATTATTAGAGAGTATCATTTTTATATGAGTGATGATAGATCTCACTCTCACGAGTTTGTGGAACATTTTTTCGAGAATTTTTTTAATTTCTTACACGAGCATGCAATTGCTATGGATAGACATATCATTTGGTCAGATAACTGTACAGGTCAATTCAAGAATGCTCGCATGTTTTATTGGTTGTGTAGGATGCACGTAGAGAGAGGGGTGCCTCATATTTGGGGTTTTTTTTGAGTCCGGCCATGGAAAAGGGGAACATGATGGAGCAGGGGCATGTGTGAAGAGAGCTCTAGTTAAGGAGCAACTGAAGATTTTAACAACAGAGCTTCTTGATGCTCATAGCATTGTTGATTGGTGTAGTTTAGCATTATCACAGGGGGGGACTCTTAATTCAGTGGTACGCAGGTTTTTTTGGTTGGTTGAGGAAGGGTCCATAGTTGATAGATCAGATTGTGCTATAGTGACAGACTCATCAATAATGCATTCATTTCGGAGCTCTAATTCTAGTACATGGACCATTTGGACACAACAACTAGCTTGTTTTTGTCGTACTTTTTTTCAGTGTGATTGGGATCACTGTGAGTCAAGTGAGTGGGTGGACACATGGGCTCCACATTATCTTACTCCATTGTCTATCATACCCTCTATCAAAAATGATGACATGGAAAGTTCACTTCAGCATAATCATCTATCAGATCTACTTCAGCCAGGACATGTCTTTGCATTGGTTGCACCACAGGGGAATGATGAGAAATCCGATTATTGGTTAGCACGTTGTGTAAGAGGAAAACAAAAACTTGCACAACCGATCATAGATGATGATGGATTCACGTATCCTACTGGTTCAGTGGTTGTTGTTGGAACATGGCTGCGGACATACATGCTTAGAAGGAACAGAATTCCTGCATTTGAAGACTATCAGAAGCACAAAGTAATTCTCATATATTCGCATCTTATTATAGCAACAAATGTAAAGTTATTGAAGTATCAAGGAAGACCAAAAGTAAAAGAACTTTTTACTATTGCTAATGCTGATCATGAAGCCTTGTTGGAGACCCTAAAATAGAGAGAGGATCCTATTGGAATACTTGACTAGGTATATATACTTCTTATGTTATTTTCTTCATAATGATTTAATGAATTGATGATTATCTTGTTTAATACAATAAGTTACTAATTTTTGTATGATATTGGAATGTAGGTACATCATGAAGAGTTGGAGGGGGGTGGTATTGGGGAGAATTTCTAAAATTTATGATGTATTATGATGTAAAATGTGTAGTTTTTTGTATATGGTTTTTGTATTTTGGTAGGTTCTTTGTAAGGAATTATAAGAGGAAGATATTGAACAAGTTCTTCCAAATCATATTTGCATGTGATACAAGGCTATAATGACAATTTTAAGAGCATTTATAACTATATGAAAGATAATTGCATGCGGATATCTTATTACAAATTTGGTTTTTTCCTTATTTGACGTAAAGCTGACATTATGATTATTAAAACTATTTTTATCAAACTAATCAAATAAGAAAAATCCATAAAGTACGGATGAACAATTAGAATACTTGATTTCTTCTATTTTACAACCAATCATAGCATTTGAAAGTATAAAGAGTCATAATATTGTATAATGTTTTGAAAGACTTTCATATTGAAAAGTTGTATGAAGCACATTTGGGATAAGCCATAAAATCCATGAAAGAAGATAGCATGTAGGATAAGCAATTAAAGCCAATAAGCAAGATAGCACATGCATACTGACATGATATGAAGTTGGATATGAAGGCTATGAGTGGATGAGTCATTAGAGGTATCAACAATCCCATCATAAATGAGATCTTGGATTTTATGTTTCAACACTATGGAATCTTTAGTTTTATGAAAATTTCTTCCATGGATATTAATTTAAGAATGCCCCGTGTGTATGTAAAGGTCTTAAGGGAGATTAATTTAAGAATGCAATATTCTCCTCTAACCTTTTCTGAAGTTTAGAATTGATTTCTATCATGTGCTTAGAGAGATGAAGGTAAGAAATATTATTTGTCTCTTCTAGCTCTTTGTATTGAACATATAGAAAGAGAGATGACAAGTGAACAAATTTAAGTGTAGTCAATAGATGAAGGAAACCATTTAGTGAAAGAAATTCTTAGTATGCATATCATAGACCATGAAGTTAGAAAATACCAATAGCTCTAAGACCAAAGAGCCATTTTAAGTATGTTCAAGCACTAGAGACATAGAAAATCAAAGTCAATTTATGAAACTCCCCTTAGCAAAAAATGCAAACAAATATTTGCATTTGACATTTTGACTTGGTTGAAAAAGTTTGACAATAATTGATAATATTGCAAGCTTAATGTTCAAAAGCAATTTTTTTTCCAAGAAAGATAGTGACACATGGAGTAGTCTTCAAACAATCATCCATCATTTGCGGCCACCTCGTACCAAGGAGTCTCCAAGGTGCTCTAAGTGCATTTGGAGGTTGATCTTTCGAGGGTCATAACTTAGAGCTTGTGAGGGCTATTGATGAACTGTCAAATGCTATAAGATGATGATCTTGAGGCCTAAAATAACCTATCTCATTTTTGATAGATCACATTCCGTTTGGATTCAGCACAACGATCTCGCTCGATGCCAAAACTCGCAGTGTGCCTCAGTTCATAGGTGCACCACAGCGTAACTTTGAAACTGTTGATCTTGGCATCGAATCGTCAGTGCCATTAGCTCCAGATGGGCAGGTGAACCCTAGTCACACCCTTGTTCTAGCCACAAAGACCATCCATCATTTGCGGCCACCCCGTACCGAGGAGTCTCCAAGGTGCTCTAAGTGCATTTTGAGGTTGATCTTTTGAGGGTCATAACTTAGAGCTCGTGAGGGCTATCGATGAACTGTCAAATGCTACAGGACGGTGATCTTGAGGCCTAAAATAACCTATCTCATTTTTGAGAGATCACATTCTGTTTGGATTCAGCACAGCGATCTCGCTCGATGCCAAAATTCGCAGTGTGCCTCAGTTCATAGGTGCACCACAGCGTAACTTTGAAATCACTGATCTTGGCATCAAATCGTCAGTGCCATTAGCTCCGAATGGGCGGTTGAACCCTAGTTACACCCTTTTTTTGGCCATGAAGACCATCCATCATTTGCAGCCACCCCGTACTGAGGAGTCTTCAAGGTGCTATAAGTTCATTTTGAGGTCTATCCTTCAAGGGTCATAAATCAGAGCTCGTGAGGGCTATCGATGAACTGTCAAATGCTACAGGACGGTGATCCTGAGGCTTAAAATAACCTATCTCATTTTTGAGAGATCACATTCCGTTTGGATTCAGCACAACGATCTTGCTCGATGCCAAAACTCGCAATGTGCCTCAGTTCATAGGTGCACCATAGCGTAACTTTGAAACCGCTAATCTTGGCATCGAATCGTCAGTCCCATTAGCTCCAGATGAGCGGGTGAAACCTAGTCACACCTTTGTTCTAGCCACGAAGACCATCCATCATTTGCGGCCACCCTGTACCGAGGAGTCTTCAAGGTGCTCTAAGTGCATTTTGAGGTCGATCCTTCGAGGGTCATAACTCAAAGCTCGTGAGGGCTATCGATGAACTGTTAGAGGAGACAAGTTCATAAGGATGGAGTGGCTTAGTGTTTTTGCTAAAATAAGTTAGTGGGAAGGCTTTATTAGAGGGTCTTGGCCAAACTAGTGGGGTGTTTGCCAAAATTTCTTGTTTTATTTCTACTTGGTTTTTTTTTCTTGTTTTGTGCTTGAGTATTGTTATGGGATTGGGACTTACACTCACCCTTGTGGGAAGTGAAGAGAAGTCCAAGGTGAAGGGCTTAAGTTGGGTTCGAAAAATGTATTGAGAACCTCGGAGTATGGGCTCCATTGTATGCCAAAACATTTCATATCTTGCTGGGGGTGATAAGGAAAGTATGGTGTAGAAAGGAAGTTTGAGGAGTTACAGCTGATGGTAGTGGGTTTGGAGGAGGAAATGTGGAGGCCCCGAGAGGGCATTAAATGGTTCATTTATGATAGCCCCGAGAGGGCATGAAATTTGGTGAATTATGATAGCCCCGAGAGGGCATGAAAATTGTTTATTGCAAATATGGTTTGGTATGGCAAGTCTCCATTTTAGAACACATCTTCACCCTATGTTTATGGTTCCATCTGTGAAGCCATTGTGAAATACTCTTGGGGGGAAATTGTTCAAGTTTGAAATGTAATGTTTATGCATTGAAAGATTGTATGTGTATTCCAGTTTGAGCCTTGTTCCCTAGCGCGGGGGTGGTCTCTTTGAGGCCTATGGTTGGGTGGAAAGCACCCATGGTCCTTGTTATTTTGTTGTGTTGCATATGCAGATTTGTGTCCAAGGGAGCAATGGAAATGGCTTGGAATGATCATCTTGCAGATTGATGTTGGATGAGAAAACTTGACATTGTGCCCTCATTTGTGAAGGAGGATTCACCAGCTTGTTCATGTTCTCAATGATCATGTTGGGCAATGTTCATGCTACTCATTGTCCATATCTTTCAATGTCCATGTTCCTTATGATTTTGAAAAGTCCCTTATGTTGCCCCATTGTGATGGAAGGAGATTGTATCATTGTTACCTAATGTACGTGTAGAAGAAAATATTGATAAGGTTGTATATGCATGTTTCATTTGGAGTTTATATTGTTATGAAAGCATTGGTACGAGTCATAGATTTGCTTTGACATCATTGTTATCATTTGAAAATGTGAAAGAAAGTTTTCTCCTTGTGGTATTGTAAATGACTAGTGTATAATAACAATCCATAGATGTTATGTGATACCATTGATTGTATAAATTTAAAACTTAGTAGATTGCTTACAATCTTGTTGTGCACTCAATAATTTGGTGAGGAAGAAATGTTGATAGATAATGAGGATATAGTAATATACTAATTTTCCCATTAATATATATTGTAATGATTAATGAATGTGTGTACATTGGTAATGAGGATAATAAGTAATTCTGATCCCCTTCCCTTACATGCTAGAATCACGACCTAGTCCATATGATACAACTGATAGACCCTAATAAAATATTAGTATCAGAGGCTTGTTAGGATATGAATTACCTCACTAATTTATGAGTGTTGTATCTTGAACTTGCTCGTTTGACTCGTGACGCTAACTTGAACTAGACTGTCATCCAATCTATTTGAAAACCACCTGTGACTAAAATGTTAACACCTTCACACTATTCACATGAGTCTTGAACTCCTATTCAATGATAACCTTGTTTTACAATATTTAATTTCTTATGCGACTTCATAAGCTAAAAAAAAAAAAAATTGTTGTGTTTTTACTAGTAAAATTTAGGGCATGACACATGATCCACGATAAATTGAACAATACTAGATACTAAATTAATATGTATATCATTGTGCACGTAAATGATAAAAATATATATCAAAATACATGTATCCATAGACAAAATTTTACACAAATATATATCAAAGATCATGTATCCATAGACAAAGTACTCAAATATATATCTATCAAAATACATAGATCCATATACAAAATGTGGCTGATCCTGCCATCAGAATGTGTATAATATCAATGTTTCTATATACAATGTGGCATATTCCATCTCAAAATGTCTCATGATGCATCCTATGAAAACTATACTATCCTAGGGTGCTGGTGGATGATCAAAATGCAGCCTCTTCGCTGCACTAGGTGGATCAGATGCCTCCTACATAAACAAAAAAGGAAAACCCAAAGTTAGACTACTAAATTTATATGATTATACGTATCTAACATTGAATTACTCAAATGCATAATGATCTTTTCCGTATTGGAGATTAATACTATCAAAATTTCATAATAAATACCTCTCTCGTCGACCTCCTACGCCGGTTAGGAGTCCTCTCGTATGCCCTCGGCAATGCTGGTACCTCTGTGATTGTGGGCTGTATATGTTCAAATACCTTTGTCAGATGAATCTACAATTTAAACTATAACATTATAATTCATAGCATGCTAAATTTATAACATATTTAATCATGAATTCAAACTACAACTTACTATTGTAGGCTCCTCCTCAGGAGTGAGTGGCCGCGCCATCAAATCTACATAACTGTCCCGTCGAACCTCATGTGCACTAGGAGTCTCCTATGAGATACAAAATAGTAGTTGTTAATATCACAGAAATTAGTTTTGAATTTATTTTTGAAGATAAGTGATGCAAGAGCATCCTATGCTCATCAGGGGAACATTGAAGATCCATGGCATTACAGAGGTCATGGAACATCTCTTGAAGTCAATTGGGCAATCCTTGCACCAATTATGGCTCATGGAAGCATACAAAGTTATAATGTTGGACTCATATGTGGAAGAAAGTTGTAATTGGGCATGAGATAGGATTTTAGGATTTCATATGGTAGATGTGTCATTTGATAGGTTCATGTAGGTTATCATGATCATATCTTGTCATTAGACAAGTCAAAACGTTCTAGAATTGAGTTTTGGGGTTTGAACAAGCAGGCCCTGGTTTTTAAGCCATTTTAAGGAGGGTTTTGAAGTTTGGGTGTTTAGGAGTGTGACCAAGACCTATAATCTTGAAAATCCTTAGTGTGTTGGTCCCTTTGTTGAAGCCTTGGTGTGTCTAATTCCTCCTTGTGTCTCCCAGAGTTGAAAGGTACATAAGTGGTGTCTAAAGATTTCTTGGTGAGGAAAGAAAGAGAATCAGTGAGTTGGCCCTTGGGAAGGAAGAAAACTTGTTGTGAAAATGCCTCTTAAAAATCAAATGGCTAGAGAACTTGAAGAATTGAGAGAAGAGTTGGCAAAAGAGAAAAGAGAGAGGAGAGAACTTGAAGCATCTAGAGTGAGGGAAGAAAGACAGATGAGAAGAGAGAGGCTGAAGCTTATTGCAAGGATAGAATCCTTAGAAAAGGAAAGGCAAGAACCTAGAGGAGAAGAGGTTAGAGGAAGAAATCATGGAGAGAACCATGAAGAAGAAGAGGTTGGTAATGCAAGGAAAGAGCATGAGACAACAGATGATCCTGAAGAAAGGAGATTTATGAGAATCATTAAGGTAATACAAGGTAATGGTGGGAAGAACCATATTGATTTACCAATATACTAGGGTAAAATGGATAGTGAAGAAGTGCTAGGGTGGATAGAGGCCCTTGAGAACTACTTTGATCTTGAAGACATAGAGGTAGATAAGAAGGTAAAAGTAGCAACAACAAGACTGAGAGGAACATCACTCACTTGGTGGACTAGTGTTCAGAATGAGAGAGAGGAAAGGTGGTGCAGGGAACCTAACCTATGTGGCAGGGGGGAATAAGTATCTCTATTGCCGGACACCTTGCCACTCCATGAAAGCGAGGATTCAAGTAGATTAGGAAGTTGGAATAAAGGTTTGGTCCATATTTTACAAGTTGGTCTATGTTTTTTAATAAAGGCACATGTAAGGCCTACAAGCATTTTGGTGTGGTTATAAACCAAGTGACTTCATGGGACCAAAAGGCCTTAGAATAGGGTATTTAGAGTCTAAACAGTATTAGCAAAAAGTGGTTGTTTGTTTGTTTTATGGTTGGGAACGCCTATATGGTTGTTCCAACGGTCATGTAGACCTTTATATATGTCATATGTGATCTCAGTTGAAAGGGGGAGATCAGAGTGTACAGTGGTTTGGAGAAAAAATAATAAAAACTTCAATTTTCTGAAAATTTACTTAGTTGCATTTAATAAATCCATATGACCAATTTTGAGTCAACGGAATAGTTTAGAAAGTTAGGGAATGCATAAAAACTATAGTTTGAAATTTGAATTTCAAATTCAAACGGTCATATTAGTTTTGGAGGGAAAGTAGTAATTTGGTATTTGTTTGATTAAATAAACCTTTGTAACCAACTTGGTTGCTTGGACAGGTGCATATAAGCCTATTTAAGTTGTAATGAACATATGCAAGACATGAATCATTATTGGTACAGAAAAAATCATAGAAATTGTATAGAACAACAATCATACTTTCCTCTGCATCAATTAAAAAAATAAAAAATAAATGATACTTATACATACAATGGGGCTCTCTGTGCGAATGAAAATCCCTGATGATCTAGGACACCGAATCTGTACAGGCTCATCGCCAGTAGCCACACCCTATATACAATAAATAATGTAATTAAATGAGATTACCACAAACATTTTACAAGAATGCATCAATATTTAATCAATTATAAAACATCTAATTACCTTTCCTTTGTCAAGGCATGCTGGCTCACCCCCCGCAGTTTGTCCCTCCGGGGCAGGTGGTATCTGCAAGATAAAAGAAAGATTAGCAACCATATATGCTACAATATCAAATAGAAAAAAGAAATGCGAACACAACATAATGTACCGTAGATGTCTCAAGGCCAAATGAAATGGCCGAGAGTGTAGCATCATCTATCTATCTGAGCTCCTCCTAGGTCATCAACTAAACATGAATGAAGATCACATACATGTAAAAGTCAGTATGGCTTAAAAATTAAAATTACTCTATTATAAAAATTAACTTTAAATCACATATCTCATAACAAAAAAATGTATACACGTACCGACACTGAAGGAGTCCATGCCTCTACATTCCCCTCCTCTCTCGCATCAGGGTCTGTAGCCTCTGCACGTGCGTCTGGTGTATCCTCGTCTAATACAAAATGATACTCAGGAAGATCACCTATGGGACCCAGGAAAATATTCTTGCATGTAATGCAAGTGTGAGGCACACAAACGTGTGATGAGCTAGCCAATGATGAACTGGCACCAACATCATCAACACGAGGAGGCAAGACTGACCTAGCCTGAGATATCATTAGGCTACTCAGCCTTTGAATGGCTCTGATGGTCTGAGAGCTAACCTCTGCCATAATATCTAGATGCTGCACTCGAGGAGGGGGGTAGATATCAGGGGGGGGGGGACAAAAGTGCCAAGTTTCTTCCGCTGGGAAGAGGGTCTATCCTGAGGAGCTCCTAGTCCTAAGCCCATGTTGGGCTTCATGCTCCAATAGTTCACTTTAATTTTCAACACAAATTCTGCATATAATTTTTTAAGGAAATAAAATGGTATGTCTAAATTTCCATGTGGAGGGATATCAAAGACCATCCACCAACGGTCCCAAAAATTTGCACGTATGGCGTCATTTGTGCACCATTTAATCAATAGTTTGGTTTTTTTGGGTCAACTGGTATACCCGTTTTTGGGTTAGCAAAAAGGCTTGTCAAATCATCTTTGGTTATGTTGAGGGCCGCGACCTCATCATAATCCAAACCATCATCAAACATCTGGAGCGTTTCATCACGCCAACGAAGAGCGGCATTTTGTTGGTTTGTAAGAGTTTCAATGTTATCCACTATGGTGTTTAACGTGGATAACATAGGAGCCAGTGCAGGTATATTATTGTATGTTCTATGCAAACCTCTCAACTCAATGAGATTTTCATTTATCAAATCCTTGATTTGAGGAGGGTTTTGAGGAGGTAGAGGATCCTTTGGTGGATGGTTTTGTGGGGATACTGGATCGTTTGGTGGTGGGTTGCGAGGAATATTATTCCCTGCCTCAGTGTCATCATTTTGATAAGCCATTCCTATTGAATTGCAAAACGTAATATATATTTTAAGAAAATCCTAAATTTTAACCATTTTTGTCAAAAAAAACCCTAGATTCAACTAAAACAAACAAAATCTTTTTAAAATCTATTAAATTTAGGTTAAAAATGAGTCGGGGGGGGGGGGAACATACCTAATATCTGATATCCGATTTGCTATTTGATATCCGATTTGCTATCTGATATCCGATTTATTATCTGATATCCGATCTGACTGGCCCAAATTCGCGTGAAAATAAGGGCCGCGGGTCTATGATTTTGTGTTTAATCCATGCACAGGTATCGGATATCCGATATTATAATATATATAATATAACATGTATATTACATTTTATATATTTTTATATTATATTTTATATTTATTATATTAATTTACTATATATTATAATATAAAATATTATTATTATACTATATTATTATATATTATATTATAAGATATTACTTTTTATTATTATATTATATTATATATATATATATATATTATATTACATTACTATATATTATAATATATGAAATATTATATTATATTATTATAATATAATATGTTATTATAATATTATTATTATAGTATAATATTATACGATTATAATATAATAATAATATTATTATAATATTATAGTATAATAATTATAATAATAATAATATTATTATATTATAGTATAATAATAATTATAATAATATTATTATATTATAGTATAATAATTATTATAATAATAATATTATTATAGTATAGTATAATAATAATTATAATAATATTATTATATTATAGTATAATAATAATTATAATAATAATATTAAATAATAATAATAATATTATAATATAATAGTATGATATATTATTTAATATTATTATTATTATTTTATATCAATAATAATAATATTAAATAATATATCATACTATTATATGATTTTAATTATTAGTCAGATATTGGATTTAAAATCGGATATCCGATATCAAATCGGATATCCGATATGATATCGGATATCCGATAAGGCTCGGCTTAACCTTCCAGGTTTGGTTCCTGGATAGGTAAAAAAAAGTCAGAGCGGATTTTGGAGCGCTTTTAGGCGTCTTCAAACTCTCTTTTTTTCACATCGCCACTTTTTGGCACACCATGATCCTGCACATACCTGTAACCATATACAATCCTTTGCTATGTTATAAAATTATTTCAAAAGAGTATTTGGAAGCATCTTTAGATTGTCAATTTTTTTGAGTAAAATCAAAGTTGTCCCCATTCCAGGCATGCAGTAGGAATGATAGGCAGGGTATTGTGCATTTTAGCCAAATTTATAGAAGTATGGTATTGTCTTAGAGTCCTAAAGATCCTTGTGCTAGTTAATTTGGTCTTTAAGAAACCAAGTCAGCATCTAGGAATATTGTGATAGACTTAAACAAGTTAATTCCTTGAAGAATTTGAAGTTGTCGATAGGCACAAGTATCTAAGTCTCTTAATTTTGCAACTTTTATTATGTATTTAGCACCAACCACCCTTCCTCTGCATCAATAGTTATCATAGAAATTGCTCTAATTTGATTTCTAATTGTTGGAACACAAAAAACTTTAGGAATCTATTAGGGAACTATAAATAACTTGGGGTCAATATGAAATGGTCTTCTATTTTTGGAATCAATCCCTAGGTGGATTCAGGCATACTCGACAAGGTGACTTGATGGTTATAGGGTTTGAATAGAGTAGTAGTTTGATTGGTTTGTGCCAATCAAGGATTGGAGTATGTATAGAAATATCTAAAGGTATAGTTTCCAAGAACTAAGAAGGATTTGAATCCTTTTTTGTTCCTTTTGAATCTTTGTAGGACTCGTCAACAAGTAAAGTTTTAAAACCCTTGCAAGTAGGCTATTTTATAGGAATGAGTTGTATGGAGGGGTTGAAGAACTAAAACCTTGAAAATATTCAAGCTGTCTAAAACCATAACTTAATTGGTATCTTCTTGAGTTTTCTTTGAAATATTTTCAAAATGGAAAATTTGGAGGCCTAATTAGTGGTGCAGGGGCACCAAGATCATCCTATGAAGACACCAAAACATACCATGAAGATCAGAGGAGTGGGTAGGACAAGGAGATATCCAAGAAATAAAAATGGACTAGAATTAAAAGCTATAATAGTTTTCATAAGCAAACAATGTAATCAGATGGGTTTATTTTGTAATGTCCTAAAATGACTGAAAGTCATACTTGTAATGTCCTTAAAGGACCAAGAATTTGTTTGTATTGGACTAATGTTGTCCAAACCTAACTTATTTTTAAAAGAAGTTTAGAATGGGCAAGGGATAGGTCTAGGTATTAGAATAAGGGGTGAATATAATTTAAAACCATTTTTGTCATTTAAAATTCAAATATTTTAAAACAAACGGCTATAAAAGTATTTGGAGGGAATTCATGTTTGGGGTGTCTTTAGGCTTAAACTAAGCCTCTTGATAGTTTGGGGAAGGCTATTAAAGAATAGATCCATCTATTGTATGATAGAGATATGGTTGTACAGACTGATAAACATAGTGAGCAATAAAATCCTCATTTTGTTATTTCATTAATTTGTTGAACTCTTCATTTTTGGATTGAAATATCTATGAATTAGCAAGGCTTACTATTTCCATTTTAATCATTGTTGAATGAACTTCACTTTTTTTTGAGAAGTTTGTACGCCTGGTGCAAGTAAACAAGTGTTGATTCTGTTAGTTATCTTGTAAATAGTCCTAAGACCTATTACTTTATGGCCATCCCATGAATTCTAAGGGCATAGACTTCATGGGATGTGCATTTCTAACATGTATAATTGTCTTCTAACCTTTTAATTGTAGAGGAGAATGCAACATTGGATGACTATTATGAAACAATGCAAGTTTCCTAAAAGGAATTCATAGGTACAGAGCAGTAGTAGAGTTTTGGTCTAAAGGAAGAACCTATTTTATGGTTTGAACCATTTTAGTATGATCATCTACAGGAGAAACACCTATTATTTGTTCTTGAAATTGATCGAATACAGTGGATTTGAGAAACCCTCGGATTGAGGGTTTGGAAGTCATAAATTGGGGTTTTGGGGGTTTCTGGTGGATTGAGTCTAGTGTAGGGCACCTAAGTCTCCAAGGCATGGTCTCAAGGTTTTTTGATAGATTAGAATCATTAGGAAAGAGGTTTGGTCCATACTTATAATAAAGACTCACTTGTAAGGTACATTGGCACATTGGTGTGGTTATAAACCAAGTGACCATATGTAACCAAAGAGTCTTAATTTATGTGATTTTGAGTATTTTGGTGTTTTAAGGATGTTTTAAGTGGGTATAAGTGTGTTTATAGGGTTTTGAATCATTAAGACACCATTGGATTAAGGGTTTTTAAAAAATTGCAAAAAGTGCAAGAAAGTTGCAAAATGCAAAAAGTTGCTAAATAGCAATTTTGGTTGTCAAACTAAAAAAGGGGTTGTACGGTATTCCACCCATTAAAATAGTAGTTTTAACCATTGGAATGCATTTATTTAATGTCTCCACAAGTGGAGAAGGTCATTGTACGGATGGGTGAATAGCATTTAGTGAATAAAACTCAGAATTTCTGCCTTTTTCTTTGTTTTTTCAATTTTGTATGGCCTATACAGATTGATAGTGGTACAAATTTCATATTTTCGGATGGAGGATAAATTTGAGGTTCTATTGCATTTGGTTTGAAGGATTTATCTTATTTAGAACAAAAGTTATAGCAATTTTTGTGAAGGTTACCCAAATTTACCCTAAATCTGAGGGTTTCAACAAAATGGCCTCCTAACTTGCAAACCCACCATGGGATTTCAATGCCACTTTTTGGAATGAAATTTAGGAGAGGTTTATTTGAGATGGTATAGTTTTATGGTTGTAGGAGTAGGGCACCTATTTTTACTAGCAAGCCCTATACTGAACATAGTCTTATGTATAGTCTAGTTTTGAAGGAAAAAGAAGGATCAAGCTCCCAAGTTGATTGATTTGACCTAGGTGAAGGGTGTAGAAGCAAAAATTGAATGTGTGTAAGAGATCCAAGGGGTTTAACCAAGTATGTTAACCCATTTGTTTATTTTTTCCTTGTAACCCAACCTAATCTAGTCAATTAGGACTGTGACACAAAGTGGACATAAGTTAATGCTGGAACAGAGCTTGTGCTTGATCTTTTGGAATATCTTAGGAGTGGTTGAAGGGTGTTTAAAGGTGTAAAATCATTTATTGGTCCTTTTTATGGTTTGGGAGTTTGACCGTGGAAACTAGAATTTGTCGTAGTAGAATGTTGCTAACAATCTTTGCAAATTTGTTGTTGGGTATGAGAAGAAGGTCAAAGTTGGAGTTTCTTATTGAGTTGAGTCTATAGAAACCATTTTCTGATAGAGAAGTTGAGTCCTAACCAATCTAAGAAGTATTTTCCATTTTAGGCCTATTGGTGATAGGGAGTCCCTAATAGTTGTGATTGATCTAAGTTGTTTGAATGCCCTAGGTTTGAGGGTTGAGCTTGTAAAGTGGAGTCCACTTGCAAGGTAGAGTCTAACTATGTTAGAAACCCATTGGATCATTCAATATCCTTTAAAGAAAGTTAAGTTGTTGTTTGAAGTTTGGAAGAGCATTTTGGTGCTTTCGCTACATGCTCTGCATCAAAGTCTTAACCCTTTGGGATCTAGTTATGTATTTAGCTATTATATGACTTTGCTAAGAGTTTGGAGTGATAAGGATGAGATAAGAGTGAGTATGCTCTATTAATTGATGGGATTTTATGCTACTTAAGGGTCACATTGTGCAGACAATCAGACCTGGTCCAAATAAGTCTATAGTAAGGTCTAGGTATGTTAAGGTACTTGGAAAAGGGTATTTGAAAAATGCTTTTACTTTACCAAGTGTTTTGGGAAACGATAAAGTTATTTGGGATTTTTATGGAGGAGAGAGCTATGGTGTATGTTCGAAAATTGTCCCATAGTGTTGTTTGGTTTCTGTATGAGTGGATGAATTATCAAAGATGATTGATGTAGAAAATTGAGGGAATTTGGAACTTTGAGGTGGCATTTGTGCAAATTGGTGAAGTATAGGGGGTTGGAGCATAGGTTGAAGAGAGAAGTGAGTTGAAGGATCATATGCATTGCATCCATGAGAGTTGAATGCTCATGTGAAGGATCATTTTTTGGGTCTATGGTGGGTTGCTTGTTTGGATTTCCATCATTTCTCACTTTCTTTACTACACATGATCATGTGTGTTGCAAAGTAATTACCAATATCTAGTTGTGGGATAGAATACTGATTCGCACCCCCTTATCTATTTCTAACAATTCTAGTTTCATAGACCCTCTAATGCTTCCACCACTTCATTACCAATGAAATGCCCTCATTTTTTAAACAACATTGCTAGAAATTTGAACCTCCTCTAGTTTGATTTTAAGGGATTTTAATTTTTGAAAAATGTCAAGATTTATTCCTTAATTATTATTTTGTTAAGTATTTCTAATTTTTTTATACCCTTCCCTTTTCTTTAAATATGTTGCAAACTATTCCTTATTCCATATTATTAGTTTATTATTAATTGTCTTAAGTTTGTTTACAAGAAAAATAGTCTAGAGCCTTTAATGTTTATCTTTTCCAACCATTATTCAATTAGTGATAGATTCTCATCCTTAAGTCAAATTATCTCATACTTGAATGGGCACCCTTGCACTCTTAGTTCATCGTAGATATTTAGTTGTATAGGGAAATGATCAAGCCCTAAGGAAGGGAGAATATCATCTTAAAGAGGATAACAAAATTATGTTCAATTACCTTTGAAAAATAACTTGCCTAATTTTTTGACAATACTATACTTAACTTATATGTTTTTAGCCCATGTGATTATTTCATCTTCTATTTTGATGTCCATAAGGAAGTTATTGTGTACCCAAGACTAGAATCTTCCATATTTTAGTATTAATTCATTTACGACCCTTTTCTTCATTGATATTTTGAAATATAGTATCAAATCCCCTGCCAATGAAGATGGTTTTATTAGCATAGGTGTTAAGGTTAATGCTACTTGTTCATTCCATGTTGTCCTTTCATCTAGTGATCAAATAGGACCACAAACTTTAATGATTATATATGCCAAATTAGATTTAAGACTCTTTACTTTCCCCATCATATAGTATTTATTATGACTTAAATTTGTGTATGATAATTTCTTGGGGTCCACCATTATGGCAAGCCCCTAGAGACACCTTTAGTCGGGACCCCATCTATCTCTCAAACTCCAAGTTTTTTTCTATAATTATTTATTTCATTCATAGTTAACTTAGTGTCTTGGATTAGCATCATTTCTAGTTCAAATTTGTTTCCACAATATTTTATCTTACATTGCTTTTAGGGGCATTCTTGGCTCTAACATTCCATGAAAGTATTTTGTTAGCCCTTTGGAGGGTACTTTACCCTCCCTATATTAAACATGGAAGTGATTTTGGTTTGGTTTTAGAATTACGATCTTTATTTCTAAGTTCCATTAGAGATTTCCTAGCCCTCTTTAAAAAAAATTTTCAACAATCTGGGGTCACCGAAAAAAAAAATTAGTTGTTGAAATCCCTACATTAATAGATTTTGTGTTTTTTTTCAATATTTTCAATCTCAACTAATCCCTCTTCCAAGATTTGTTGAGATTTTTAGACCGGGTTTCTAAATCTAAGATTTTGTTTATCATAATTTCCCTTTCCTTATTAATAGCTTCCAAATCAATAAATTCACCCACAACCTTAGTGAAGTTTTCATCCAGGATTTCTTCATTTATCATGATTTGTGTATGTTTAGGGGAGATTGCACATGACAATCCTTTATCATTTTTTGGGCTGGTAGCCAGAGAATCAGGGTCCATTACTTAGACTATTATGTTGTCTTTTTATAGTATCAAGAGGTGTGGGAACCATATTCTAGTCCTTATATATTGATATATTACCATTTTTTAGAGAAGAAGACATTAAACCAATGAAAGCTAATTTAATTTTTGGGTTGGATGGCAAAGGATGATCTATAGGAAAAACATCAGCCTTAGAGAAGTCTCTAGATCAATAAGAGATCTCATTCGCTAATGATTGGGGTCATCTTTACAGATAATGTTTCATCATTATTATGCTCAAGAACAAGGGTAACTTTATCAACTTCTCTAATTGCACCTTCCTCGAGACCATTCTCCATATTAGTGTTGTTAGTCTAGTTGAGATTTGATTTGGGTGGAGAATTTAACAAACTCCTATATTTATTAAAAGAAGGAGAATTGAACATGATCAAAGTAAAAAATTTAGTTTCAATGTATCCAAAAGTGAATGTATTTTCCTACTATCCTAAAATACATTACCAATGCCACACACTGTAGGGTCCTAAACAAAATGACAAGTTTTCACAAATATAAAGCAATACCCTTGTACAGCTTGGTGTAGAAAGGCTAGATTCCCAGGATCTAAAGGTAGTCACCTCAGAGAACTAATAACCACATATTGCAGATTACATAGTTTTGATGGGCATAAGAAAGATTGGTTCACAAAACCCTAAGATTAAGGGTGTTATTTTTCTCCAAGGAAAATGGTCATAAGATGATAAGAAAACCAAAAATACAAATAAAGAATATAAGATTGGAGTACTTCATGGAATCTATCTTTAAAAAAAAATCCTTTCTTTTCTATTTTGAATGCTTACTTGATTTTCTTGATTTTCATGGCAGGATTCCTAAAAATGGCACCTAAAGGGTTTCTAGGGTTACGTTGCTCACAAGGTTTCCAAATGCTCCAATGTTAATTCTTGAAGGATACAAAATGCTGGAAAACTGAAATGCTCAACTGATTCTTGAAGACATTACCCTTCACTCTTGTTTACATGTCATTGTGCATGTGTTTATCAATCTTCTTAGCCTCCCTATATTGCATAACAATTTTCATAGGACCCTCATCTACCTCATCCATAGAATTTTAGTAGCCAACCTAGCCTCTCTTGTACCCTTTCACATACCATATCTAGAATGCTGACCCTTTCTATTTTATTCCAAAGCACAAAAAGAATGAACATAGGAATGAATTTTCATTGGCTTCCTAATCACAAATCTATCCTTTACTAGATTTCAAATGTTCAGCTTGGAAACTTCTATTTTCCTCATGAAAATAAGCTAAACATTGAGTCGCTTCCTAATTTTACCCTTCTTTCCATTAGTCTAGATGAGGTAACAACTCATCCTGCATATTAAAACTTGCACAACTTGTTTTGGCACCAATAGAAACCTATACAAGAAGTCCACGTAGCCTTCAAATTGATCACTAAAACAATCACTGGCCTATGGTTGATTCATATGCTAGGAATGATGCACTTGGAAAAAATAGCATACATATTATGGCACTCAAGTGAAACTCAATTGATTTGCCACTTTTTTATTTTATCTTTATGTTGCCATGTTGGTCGCAATTGAGACCAAAAAAAAATATAAAACATTGGTTGCAATTGTGACCAACATAGGCATGTATTAAAAAAAAACAAAAATTTTCTTTATAATGCAACCAACCAAGCAATTTATATTTGATTGGTCAAAATTTAAGGTAGAAATTTTGGGTTTAATGTACTAGTGAAAACAAAGGTGTAACCAGGGTTTAGCCACCCATCTAGAGCTAATGGTGCTGATGATTTAGTGCTAAGATCAATGGTTTAAAAGTTACATAGTGATGCACCAATGAACTGAGGTACACTACAGGGTTTGGCATCAAGCAAGATCGTTGTGCCAAATCCAAACGGAATGTGATCTCTCCAAATTGAGATAGGCTATTGTAAACCTCTACATAACCCTCTTGTATCATTCAAAGCTTCATTGATAGCCCACACAAGCTTTAAGTTATGACCCTCAGAAGATTGATCTCCAAACACACTAAAAGCATCTTTGAGACTCTTTGGTATGGGGTGGTTGCGAATGTTACGAGCTCTCTGTAGCTGGAAGAAGGGTATCACTACGTTAACCTTCCCATTTGGAGCTAATGGAGCTAATGATTCGATGCCAAGATTAGCGGTTTCAAAGTTACACAATGATACACTAATGAACTAAGTCACACTGCAACTTTTGGCATCAAGTGAGATCACTGTGCCAAATCTATATAGAATGTGATCTCTTCAAAATGAGATAGGTGAATGTAGACCTTAAAATATCTATCCTATAGCACTCAACATTTAACTAATAGTCCCCATGAGCTCTAAGTTATGTGGAACACCCCACCAAGGGATCCAAAAGAACTAGCCTAAAACTTTCCTAATTTTTCCAAACATTTTTAAAAAAAAATATAACATATAACAATAGTTGTAAAACGTTGGAAGTAGTAACATCTACATTCATACATAAGAAACACATAAACAGATTACATTCTTTAAGGATCCCATCACATTGAATGAAATTTAAATTTAATTAATATTAAATCTAATATATAACACATCCACATTAAAGATTAAGAACAAGTTCAAATCTATTTAAATAATATACAATTGTTTTGAATGCCACTTGGCAATAATCAAAATGCATAATCATCCACTGTACATTTCATAGGGTATGAAAGGCTAAAAGAATATACATCATAAAATAGATTACATCATCTCTCTCAAATCCATGAAATAAAAAAACAAGATAATAAGTATAACCATCCATCATTATACACAAAGATAGAATGAAAGGAAATGTAGAACAAGGAACTTCAGCCACAGTATCCAACTAACAAATCTCAATGGTAAAAGTAAATAACACTACCACCCGACCTCATGGTAACCCAAAAGGGTCCACTCCCACTATGCTGAGGAGATAATCTCAAGTCCCAAAAAAGTAAATATACTACAAAGTCAAATCTAATATCCAAGTCAAAGGAAAACCTAAAAGAAATCTAACTCAAGGTACCAAGACACAAGTGACATCTAAACCTAGAGGCAACAATGACTTGTAGGATATCTACTATGTAAGTGGACAAGTGTCATCACATGAGTCAACTATAAGGCTACCCCGGTAGCTTGACTGGACTTCGGTCCCCTAGTGATTCTATGCAACACTAGTATCCTTTTGTACTGACAAGGCATACTAACAAAGCAAGGTTGCAACCAAGCATCCTCTCTACTAGCATCCTAATCTGTACTAGCACTCGAGGAATGGGTAAGGAAAGACAATGACTCTTGTTAATTCATTGTAATCTCATTTAATCTAATGTTATCACTTATTTAAACAACCTACAATGGGTTACCCAAAAAACCTCTTTGGGCTTCGGCCTCCATTGCAAGCCACTTCCTAACACTACATACAAATTACCTACTCTAAGCTCCTTAAAGCAAAAAGATCTCAAAAACCACATACCATACACTAGTTCTTAAACAAGCAACTAACAAGTACTAAAATCATAGGTCAAAGTACAAACATCACTAATGTGATCATTCTAACAAGTCTGATCCAAGAAATTATACATAACTCAATTCATGACATCATATATAATCATCAAAACAATAACTCCTGGCCTCTGGTAGATGTCCTAAATTGGTCAACACTTCTAGGTCAACCCCAAACCCAAATAATAAGAAAGCATAAATTAACAAAGTTGTTTCATAGTTTTGTTTGATTTTGAAAACACACAGTTTCGAGTTTGCAGTAAGGTGTAAGTTTCCATTTTGTTGCCAGTTTTCAATTGGCTAAAGTTTACAATTTCCAAATTTACTTTTCACATACAATGTCATAATCCATTAATTCCAATTTTAATTAAATATTATTAATATTTTATTCAATAATCATTAGATTATTAAAGATAATAATAATCACTAATTTATTAATAAAATAATATATATTTTAAATTATTAATAAGTAATTATTGATCTAGTAATAATTATTAAAAGAAAATAATAATATTATTATTATGTTATAATATTTAATTTTTATTAAATTAACATTTAGTGCAAATTACTTTAATTTAATAAATTTAAATTAAATTAAATTTTCAAGCTCGTAGGCTAGGACTCTATCATGGTAGCTCTACTATTGCAATATCAGAGGAACTGCCTCATAGCAGTAGGGTTTGTTGTGCACAGCTTTTAACAGCCACTGACAACCCTCTCACTATTGTGGTAGGGTGGAGATATGGGGTGGGTGGGGGGTTGGTGGCCTTGCTGACCAAAATCATTTTTATTTATATATATTTGTTTAATTAAAACAAAACAACCCCCACTGTATTTTGTTATATATATATATATATATATATATATATATATATATATATAAGAAAACTATGAATAATACTCTGATAGGGAAAAATCCAATAAACCAATCAATTTTTGCATTCTATAATTCAATTTCTTTTCAAAACCCTTTTCAATTAAAATACCCAACTAGTTAAAATCCACAGAACGAGGGTTCTAGAACTCAATTTCTCGAATACAAATAGATTTGATACAAATAACAATTAAATTTACCACAAAATATTCATCTTAAATAAAACTCTAAAAATAGATTTATTAGACATGAAGAAGATAGGAATTCAAACAAAAAAAATCATTGTGTGAATAAACTGCAAAAATTCTACTTGAATTTGATGCTAATATGCAAATGCAAGCACACGAGAAATCAAACTCTTTCTTAAACCCCTCTTTCCTAAAATGCCTTCTCCAAAATGTTGGTTCTTGCAAAGTGAGCTCTAGATCTCAGATAAAGAGTTCTCCCCTAAATTTGTGGCTCTAATTGTGCAATCATGTGAGGGAACTCGTTGATCAAACTCTTTTAAATATTTTACTAACTTTTAAATATTGATGCACACTTTTTGCACATTAAAGTATTATCTTTATTAAATTAATTTCTCTTTCTCTCTTTAATTAATTTTCAAAGAATTTTTGATAAAAATATTCATTAACTTAAGTGCTAATAATATTTAGCATTTGTTTAAAAATGATGTCCTAAATATATTATTATTAAATTAAATAAATATTATTTATGCTCTTAAATTAGAACTATAATTTTATCTTTAAATTTCATTTTTTATTTAATTAATTTCTCAATTAATTAAATATAATTAAAGATTGAAATTATATTAATAATTTTTTGTTAAGTTAAATCATTAAATAATTTTTTTATTTTGATTTAATTAACAAAAAGATCACCATAGACCTAGAATACGAACTATGAAAACCCATCATAAAAAAACAACATACAAGATCAAACTCAAATGTTATAATCACAAATTTATGTCATATGAAAAATTTGGAAGGGTAAACATCTCAGATAATTGCCCCACATTTTATGACAAGTGATTTAACAATAGGATTTGGACTCAAGAGTTGTCTTCGTTCTCTTACTATTAAGATATTGCAATAGGGTACACTCATCCTGGAAATCCAGGGAAGTCAATACCTGATACCTACAATCTCCATAAAATCCATGCATGTACAAAGACATATATTGTAAACTAAATAGGCAATGGCAAGAACTGGTGCATTGTGTAGATCCTGACTAGTAGGTGACTACGATTCCCTTCCTCAACCACATTAGAAATGTCAAACATAAAGAAAACATACACATACACCATACACATGCAAGTATGGGGTAAGTATCCATAAAAGACATGTATAAATATTCCATCTAAGATCATTGAATAACTACAAGTCATTACATGAACATACATATTATCATCAAAAAATCATGAGATAACTGAAATAACTAGGTAACTCTCTCTATATATATGTATGTATGTATGTATGTATACATACATACATATGTATATTATCTATGTATACATATGTATATATACATACATAGATATATATCTGTATGTATACATACATACATACATACATACATACATACATATATATACATATATATACATATATATACATATATATACATATATATATATATATATATATATATATATATATATATATATATATATATATATATATATATATATATATATATATATATATATATATATATATATATATAAACTAAATATGAAATAGTATTCAACAATCTGGAAAACAATGTCACTGATCATCAAGCATAAACATAAAGCTAGTCTAAAAGAGTTCAGCAATAATAACAAAAAAGTATATTAGGGGTAGGCACTACATTCGCCCCTCTAGATTTAGGATTACTCCTAGAAGCCTATAAAAAAGTAGGGGTATAAATCTCATAAACTAAATGCATCCTCCCATGTAGCTAATGAATCATTAGTAGGGTCCCATTGGACCCTTACCTACTTTATGGCTTGACCCCTGAGGGTCAAATCCTGCTACTGTAGAATGCAAACTAGTTCCAAATCCAACCACCCATCCTCTACCTGTAATGCATTCCAATCAAGAATGTGTATCACATTAGGAATATATTGTCTAAGTACAAAAACATGGAAAACATCATGAACACAAGCTAAGATGGGTGGTAATCCAAGATGGTAGGCAACTAGACCTATCCTCTCAAGAATCTCGATTTTGGTCCCACAAAATGAGGTCCTAGCTTCAAAATTTTCCATAACGGATCAGATTCTTCTGTCACGCACTCTCAAGAAAACTTTCTTCCCCAATGCAAATTACTTATCCATCCTATGAGCATCAACATACTTCTTCTATCTATCCTATGTTGTAGACACGTACTCATAGATATGCACTACCTATTGCTCCATATCTCAAATCATCTTAGGACCCAACAAGATGCGATCCTCAAGACTGTCCCAACTCAAAGGTGTATGACAAGGATGAACATACAAAACCTAAAAGGTGCCATCCCAATAGAACTATGATACCCATTATTATAAGTAAACTCCACTAGGTATAGATAATCCTCCCAAAGAGTCTATCTATCCATCACATACATCATCAACATATCTTCTAGAACCAGATTCACTCTCTTGGTTTGACCATCTATCATTGGGTGATAAGATGAGCTAAAGTTAAATTGCACTCCAAGATCATGCTATAGTGATGTCCAAAATGTGGAGGTGAATATAGGATCCCTATCTAAAATGATCTTTCAGAGAATACCATGTAATCTCATGATATCATGTATGAAGTCATTAGCTATAGAAGCTTCTATGCAGGATGATCTCATCGGTGAAAAGTGTTCCACCTTAGTCAATCAATCAATGGTGACCATGACAGTGACATGTCAACGAGTAGTCATAAGCAATCCTACAATGAAATCTATAGAGTTGACATACCACTTTCATGAAGGAATGAGATTAGGCTGTAAAAGCCTTGCTAGATGCTAGTGTTCTCCCTTGACTCTTTGGCACTCAAGAACACCTAGCCTCAAAATTAGTGATATCTTACTTCATACCTATCTAATAGTATAGAGTTCACAAATCTACATGCATCTTCCTGACACCTGGATGTGTTGAGTAAGGTGCACGATGAGCCTCTGATAGGATCAATGTACAAAGCTCATCCAATAGTGGTACATAGATCCTTCCTAAATAGCACAAAAGTCCATCTAACTCCAAAACATAATCTGAAAACCTACCATCCAAAGGTCTTCCTAAATTTATCTCCCTACTTAGCTCATGATACGAAGTATCTGTAGGAAGTGCCTGAAGTATACAAATCCTCAAATCTACACTAAGAGTCAAAGATAGTATCACATTCTTCTACAACTCAAAGCATCAGCTACCACATTCTCCTTTCCTTGAATATACTTCACCTCAAAGTCATACTCACAAAGAAACTCCACCCAATGCCTTTGCCTAGCATTTTGATTATGCTATGTGAATATATACTATACACTGTGATGATTTCTATGAAGTTCAAAATTATTTCCCAATAAGAAGTGTCTTGATATCACTAGGGAATGAAATACCAAAGCTAACTCAAGATCATGCATAGGGTAATTCAGTTCATGATCCTTGAGTTTGCATGATTCATAAGCAATCACCCATCCATCATGCATCAATACTACTCCAATCCCCTCTAGGGAAGCATATGTAGACATCATGAAGTCATTTGCTAGATTAGGTACTAATAATATTGGTTCATTGATCAAAATATCTTAGAGCTTCTAAAATGCTTCCTTGCATTTGTCCATCCATATAAACTTCTTTCCTTTCCTCTAAAGGGAAGTGATAGGATGTGCTACTCTAGAATTTTTTTGGACAAACCTGTGATAATAACTAGATACACCCATGAAGCTATGAATCTCCAACACGGTAGTGGGTGTAGGCCAATCTACCATTGCCTAGATCTTCATAGGGTCTACAAAGATGCCATCACCTAATATGATATGCCCTAAAAACTATGATATGCCCTAAAAACTATATCTCTAATTGAAATCATACTTTTCCGAGTGGGCATAAAGTTTATTATCTCTCAAGCACTACAAAACCAAATGTAAATTCTCCTCACACTCCTTTTGGGATCTAGAATCTATCAAAATATCATCTAGGAACACAAGTACAAATCAATCAAGATGGGAATGAAACACTCAGTTTATTAGAAATATGAAAATTGATGGAGTGTTCTTTAGCCCAAATGGGACTACCATGAACTCGTACTGTCCATAACAAGTTCAGAAGGTGGTCTTATGAATGTCAGCATCCTAAGTGTGAAGCTGATGGTATCCTAACTTTAGATCAATTTTGGAGAACACTGTGGCTCCCTTGATCTGATCAAATAAATTATTAATCCTTGGTAAAGGATGCCTATTATTTATCTTCACCTTGTTCAACTATCTATAGTCAATACACAAGCACAATGAACCATCCTTCTTCTTCACAAAGAGAACTGGTGCTCCTTGTGGATATACACTTGGTCAAATACTACCATTAGCTAGAAGGTACTCAAGCTGCAGACACTACTCACTCAATTCGTAAGTGGTTATTTGATAAGGAGCTCTAGAAATAGGCTCCGATCCTGGAATAAGATGAATGCTGAAATCAATATTCATCTTCAAAGGCATACCCAGAATGTTGCTACAAAAGACATCTGCATAATCTTGTAGAATAGGATGGTCTAAAGTCTTCCCTATAGGGTCTTCTTCTTCCAGTTTTCTCACCATAATGGAAAACACCTAACATCCCTTATAGAATCTCCACTTTAATTTCATAGTAGATATCATCCATAGAGATATAGGTCTCTAGATACCCATAAGCTTTGAATCCTTCCCTTGATCATCTTTACAAAAAATGGTATTTTTTCTACAATTTATACTAGCTCTATGAGAGCCAAACCAATCCATACCTAAGACCATATCATAAGAGGCAAGAGGAAAGACCTGAAGGACAACTGACATAAAAAACCCCCCTAGGAAAAGTTCATACCACTACACTATAGAATTTGTGGAAACGCTAGTGCTTGAGGCTAGTTCCTCTTGCCAAACCAAACCCTACTTTACTGCCTCTAACTTACATTTAGCAACTATGGATGGTGAAATAAAAGAGTCTGTAGAACCTAAATCAATCAAGATGGAGAGAGGTGTACCTTAGATAGCTCCCATAGTCTCAGCTAAGGTCCTTTGATGATCTTCTTCATGATGGTCTATTGCTGCAAATACTTTATGATCTCTACCTACATCTTCAATTGTAGGCTCAGATGTTGTTGGCCTAGAATTTGAATAGTGAGATGCACATTATGGACAACTGGCTACAATGTGTCCAAACTATCCACAAGAATAACATCTTGTGCCTCTACCAAATCCCCTCCCTACTAGAGGTGCACTCGATTGTTGGTGGCTATCCATACTAGCAAAAGACTAGTGACTCTATGTAGGCTGAGTGTTCTAATTTCTCTTGTTGCACTATGCATTATGATAGTTCTTAGAGATAGAACCACCACCACCACTCTATGCTGGAGGGTATGATCCCTTCTATTGTTGTTGTTACTGAGGTTGTTTTTGGTTCTAATTTCCCTTAGGAAAAGGTGGTTTCTTGTTCCCACCTAAGTTGTGGTTACCCTTGGATCTTGATACTATAGGTTCTTTCACAAAGCCACCATGTCCTAGAGTGACACTCTACTCTACAAGTATGGCTTGATGTATCACATCTTTGAAGGTTTTAGGTTCAAATACCTTAACACCCCCAACTAGATAGTTTTTCAAACCTCTAATATAATGTTGTGCCAACTATGTTTAGTTATCACTAATTCTAGCATAGGGTATGAGCTCACAGAATTTATGCTTATACTCTACTACAGTCATAGTGAACTTTCTCAGGTTGTGGAATTCATCTACTCTTTATTTATTCCATTCCTCTAGTAGGAATAACTCATGGAAGTTCTCTAGAAATAACTCCCATGTGACATTATTTGTGTTTATACCCAACTTTTTCTCTTCAATAGTCCACCATGTGGCTCCAAAGTGTTCTAGGTTGGTGATAGAAAACCTCACTTTGATGTTAGAGTCAAAGTCCTATATAGAAAAAACCTTATCTAGAGAAATAAGCCACTGCTTGGCCACATAACCTGAACTCAACCTATTGAAGGGTTTGAACTTGGACCTCTGAAGGTCCTTCATCTAAGTAGCTAACTTGATCTCTATCGATCCCTTCGAGGGATCCTACACCTAGGTCTCTTCTCATTCCCTATCTAGTGTGCTCCTTCCTGACTAGCACCTTGAAGAGGAGGTAGGTGATCCATAATGGTTCTCATCATCTACCTCAGGTCAACCTCTTCTAAGTTGGTCTACTACTCTGGATGGTTTTCTTCCTAATGCTCACTAAGATGGTCTTCCCTATTCTCTTCTTGAATAGGGATTTCATGGATAGACTCATGTACACTAATGTCCCTTCCTTGACCATGAGCTCTATCAAAGCGTAAAATATGACCTCTCACTAAATATCTCACCCTAGATACCATCTTACAATAATATCCAAGATAACAAGATGCTAAAGTAACCATAAAAACATACTACTGTAAAGTATACCTATAAGAAACATGTTTTGAAGATAGTACAAGTTCAATTTACAGTTTTTCCTATTTTATTTTTAAGTATATTTCAATTTTGAAGTTTAAGTGTTCAAGTTTGACAATATACAAAACATAGTTTAAGTTTTTTTTCAGTTCAATTAGTTTAAGTTTGAAAGTTTGTAATAGATACATATAACAATTTAAGTTTCATTTCAGTTCAACTAGTAAACAACTAGTGGCATTCCAATATACCTAGATCTCCCAATGTAGAAACCTGGGCTCTGATACTAGATGTAACACCTCGCCAAGGGTTCCAAAAGAACTAACCTAAAGCTTTTACTAAGTTAACCAATTTTTTTTGTTTTTTAAAAAATAGTTATAAAATAGTGGAAGCAATAACATACATTCATACATAAGCAATACATAAACATATTACATTCTTTAAGGATCATATGATGTTGAATCATATTTAAATTTAAATAATATTAAATCCAATATATTACACATCCACATTAAATATTAACTAAAAGTTCAAGTCCATTTAAATAATATATAATTATTCTAAATGCCACTTGGCAATAATTAGAAGTCACAATCATCCACTATACATGTCACAGAGTTTGAAAGGCTAAAAGAATATACATCATAAAATAGATTACATCATCTCTTTAAGATCCATGAAATAAAAATATAAGACAATAAGTATAAGCATCCATCATAGTACACAAAGATAGAATGAAAGGAAATGTAGAACAAGGAACTCTAGCCATGGTAACGAACTGATAGATCTCAATGGTAAAAGTAAATATCTGAGTCAAGGGGACACCTAAAAGCAATCTAACTTAGGGTACTGAGATACAAGTGACATCTAAACCTAGAGGCAACAATGACTTGTAGGATATCTACTATGTAAGTAGGCAAGTGCCATTGCATAAGTCAACTCTAAGGTTACCTTGGCAACCTAACTAGACTCCAGCCTCTTAGTGACTCTATGTGACACTAGTATCCTTTCATACTGGCAAGGCATACTAACAAAGCAAGGTTGCAACCAAGCATCCTCTCTACTCCCATCCTAGTCTATACACACTCGAGGCATGGTCAAGGAAAGATAATGACTCTTGTTAATTAATTTTAATCTGATTTAATCTAATGTTATCACTTATTTAAACAACCTACAATGGGTTATCTACGCAACCTCTTTGGGATCTGGTCTCCATTGCAAGCCACTTCCCAACATTACATATAGATAACCTACCCTAAGCTTAGTAAAGCAAAAAGATCTCAAAAGACCACATATTGTACACTAGTTCTTAAACAAGCAACTGACAAGTATTGAAATCACTGGTCAAAGTACAAACATCACTAATACAATCATCCTAATAGGATTGATCCAAGAAATTATACATAACCAATTCATGACATCATATATCATCATAAAAAAAATAACTCCTAGCCTCTGATAGACATCCTAAACTAGTCAACACTTCTAGGTCAACCCCAAACCTAGAACATAAGAAAGCATACAATTAATAGTGTAGTTTCATAGTTTGTTTGATTTTGAAAATACACAGTTTCAAGTTTACAGTAAGGTTTAAGTTTCCATTTTCTTGCCAATTTTCAGTTTACTAAATATTACAATTTCCAAATTTACTTTTCACATAAAATATCATAATCCATTAATTCTAATTTTAATTAAATATTATTAATATTTCATTCAATAATCATTAGATTATTAAAGGTAATAATAATCACATATATATACATATATATATATACATATACATATATATATATATATATATATGTGTGTGTGTGTGTGTGTGTGTGTGTATATATATGTATATATATATGTGTATATATATATGTATATATATATGTGTATATATATATGTATATATATACATATACATATATACATAGATATATATATATACATATATGTACATATGTATATATACATATATGCATATGTATATATATATATATATGTATATATATATATATATATATGTATATATATATACATATATATATATACATATATATATATATGTATATATATAGATATGCATATATGTATGTATACATATATACATATATATATATACATATACATATATATATACATATACATACATATATATATATATATGTATACATATATACATATATATATACATATACATATATATATATACATATACATATATATATATAGATATGTATACATATATATATATATGTATATATATATCACTAATATATATATATATATATATATATATATATATATATATGTATACATATATATATATATATGTATACATATATATATATATATATATTAGTGATATATATATATATATAATTATTAATAAGTAATTATTGATCTAATAACAATAACCATTATTAAAAGAAAATAATAATAATATTATATTATATAATTTAATATTTATTAAAATTAACATTTAATAAAAAATTACCTTAATTTAATAAATTTAAATTCCATTAAATTAGAAAAAACTAAAAAAAAACCCTTTCGTTAACAATTTTAAAGCCTATAGGCTAGGACTACCATGACAGCTCTACTATCGTGATAGCAGAGTAATGCCTACAATAGTACCTTTGCTGTTATGGTAGCAGGATCTACCATGCACAACCTTTAATGGTCATCTGCAACACTCTTGCTATCGTGGCAAGGTGGACAAATGGGGTGGGTGGTGGGTTGATGGCCTTGCCCACCAAAATCATTTTTATTTATATATATATATTTTTGTTTAATTAAAATAAAACAACCCCCTTATGTATTTTGTTTTATATATATATATATATATATATATATATATATATATATATATATATATATATATATATATATATATATATATAAGAAAACTATGAATAATACTCTAATAGGGAAAATCCAATAATCCAATCAATTTTTCAATTCTATAATTCAATTTCTTTTTAAAACCCTTTCCGATTAAAATACCCAACTGATTAAAATCCACAGAATGAGGGTTCTAAAACTCAATTTCTCGAATACAGATAGATTCGATACGAATAACATTAAAATTTACCATGAAAGATTCATCTTAAATAGAACTCTGAAAACAAATTTATTAGACATGAAGAAGATAGAAATTCGAAGAATAGAAATCATTATGTGAATAAACCAAAAGATTCTACCTGAATCTGACACTATTATGCAAATGCACGAAGCACACAAGAAATCCTCTTTCTCTTGAAACCCTTCTTTCCAAAAATCCCATCTCCAAAATGTCTGTCCCCACAAAATGAGCTCTAGATCTCTAATAAGAAGTTCTCCCCTAAATTTGGGGCTGTGTTTATGCAATCACGCGATTTGAACTCATTGATCAAATTCTTTTTAATATCTTATTAACTTTTAAATATTCATGCACACTTTTTACAATTTAAAATATCTTTATTAAATTAATTTCTCTTTCTCTCTCTAATTAATTTTCAAAGCATTTTTTATAACAATATTTATTAACTTAAGTAATAATAATATTTAGCATTAATTTAAAAATGATCTCCTAAATATATTATTATTAAATTTAATAAATATTTTTTACGCTCTAAAATTAGAACTATAATTTTATCTTTAAATTTAATTCTTTTACTTAATTAATTTCTCAATTAATTAAATATAATTAAATAATGAAATTATCTTAAATTTTTTCCATTAAATTAAATCATTAAATATTCTTTTAATTTGAATTAATTAACAAAAAATTCGCCATAGGCCCACAAGACGAACTATGAATTTAACCCATCATAAAAAAAACAACATACAAGATCAAACTCAAGGGTTATAATCACAAATTTACATCATATGAAGAATTTGAAAGGGTAAACATCTTAGATACTTACCCTACTTTTTAGGACAAATGATTTAAGGATAGGATTCAGAGTCAAGTGTTACCTCCCCTCTCTTACCATTGAGATATTGTGATACTAGCAATTCAGGGAAGTTGACACCTAGTACACGCAATTTGCATAAAATCCACACATGTAGAAACACATATATTCTAAACTAAATAGGAAATGGTAGGAAGAGATGCATCGTGTAGATCCTGACTAGTAGATGACTATGACTCCCTTCCTCAACCACATCAAAAATGTCAAACATAAAGAAAATATACACGTACACCATACACATGCAAGTATGGGGTAAGTATCCATAGAAAACACATATAAATAATCCGTCTAACTAACATCATTAAATAATTGAAAGTTACTACATGAACATACATATCATCATTGAACAATCATGAGACAACTAAAATAACAATATCTAACAATTTGGAAAATAATGTCAATGATCATCAAGCACAAACATAAAGTTGGCTTAAAAGAGTTCGACAATAATAACCAAAAAGTAAACTAAGGGTAGGCACTACATTATGACCCTTAGAAGATCGATCTCCAAACACACTTAGAGCATCTTGGAGAATCTTCGGTATGGGGTGGCCATGAAAATTATAAGCTCTTGACAACTAGAAAAAGGGTGTCATTAGGGTTCACCTGAACATAGAGAGCTAATGGCACTGATGATTTGATGCCAAGATTAATAGTTTCAAAGTTACGTAGTGATGCACCAATGAACTGAGGCAAACCATAAGTTTTGGCATCAAGCAAGATCACTATGCCAAATCCAAACATAATTTAATCTCTCCAAAATGAGATAGGTTATTATAGACCTCGACATCACCATCTTGTAGCATCTGATTTTTTATCAATAGCCCCCACAAGCTCCAAGTTACAAACCTCAGAAGATTGATCTCCAAATGCACTTAGAGCATCTTCAAGACTCTTTGGTACGGGGTGGCCATGAATATTGTAGGTTCTCCACGGCTAGGAAAAGGGTGTCACTAGGGTTCAACTACACATCCCAAGATAATGAAACTGATGATTTGATGAAAAGATCAATGGTTTCAAACTTATGCATTTATGCAAAAATGAACTGAGGTACATTGTAAGTTTTTGTAATGAGTGAGATTGGTGTGCCAAACACAAACAAAATGTGATCTCTTCAAAATGAGATAGGTTATTGTATACCTCAACATTACTATCCTATAGCATCTGACATTTCACTAATAACCCCCACAAGCTCCAATTACAACCCTCAAAAGATTGATCTCTAAACACACTTAGAGCATCTTGGAGACTCTTTGGTACGGGGTGGCCATGAACATTGTAGGCTATCCATGGCCAAAAAAAGGGTATCACTTGAGTTCTACCACCCATTCAGAGAAAATGGTGCTCATGATTTGATGCCAAGATCAACAGTTTCAAAGTTATATAGTTATGCACCAATGAGCTCAAGCACACTACAAGTTTTGGCATCGAGCGAGATCAATGTGCCAAATCCAAAAAAAATGTGATATCTCCAAAATGAGATAGGTTATTGCAGACCTCAACATCATTACCTTGTAGCATTTGATGTTTCACTGATAGCCCCCACAAGCTTTTAGTTACAACCCTGGAAGATCAATCTCTAAATGCACTTAGAGAATCTTAGAGATTCTTTGGTACATGGTGACTACGAATGTTGTAGATTCTTCATGGTTAGAAAAAGGGTTTCACTAGGGTTCACCCACCCATTTGGAGCTAATGGCATTAACAATTCAATGCCAAGATCAATGGTTTCAAAATTACCCAATGATGTAAAATGAACTAAGGCACACTACAAATTTTGGCATCGAGCGAGATCGTTCTACCAAATCCAAACCTAATGTGATCTCTCAGAAATGAGATAGGTTATTGTAGACCTTGATACCACTCTCTTGTAGCATTAAAATTTTTATGTATAGACCCCATGAGCTCTGAGTTATGACCCTTAGAAGATTGATCTCCTAATGCACTTAGAGCATCTTGGAGACTCTTTAGTATGGGGTGGCCATGAACATTGCAGGCTCTCCACGATTAGAATAAGGGTGTAACTAGGGTTAATATTAAGTAAAATCATTCTTTTTTAGCTCCATCAAGTTGTTGGCATTGGGCACAATGCAATTTTGGTTATAGTATTAAGTAAAAACATCATTTTTTATGTCCCTCATTAATTACATTAAGTAAAAACATCTTTGTTAGTTACATTAAATCAACAAGTTATATTTAAAATATCTCAAGTGTTTCATCATTATTACATCAATACACAACTACCAAAAGTCATAGTGTCAAAAACCTTTAATGGGTGCATAAAAAGATGACATTGCTCCACCACTATCTTGTTGGCGAAAAACATCTTATATAGTCTTGAAGCCCATAACTGAATTGTTTTCTGTGATTTTTTTCTTTCCAAATTACTAATAATTTTTTCATCAATTTTAATTAACCATTATGTTGTTCTAGGAACTCCCTTTCGTTTATAATTAGGAGATATGTAACGTTCCTATGCATTTTTATTTTTGACATGGTCAATTATGGCATTCATATTATGAATTGGTAAATTTTTGTTCTCCAAATCTTCAATCCCACATTGTCATTATCAATTGGTACATTTTAATTCCCCAATTGAACATATTCATTTTTCAACTTTATGATTTTACCTTTAATGAATACATCATCAACTTACTTGACATTAAACATACCTTGTCTCTTCCTTCGGTGATTTACCCTGTCTCTTTCCCTATATGTTACAATATCTTCATTTGATACCTTCCTTTCGCATTTATCCTTTCAATGACTATTTCTCCTCATTTAGACAACAATACCAAACACCTAGTCAAATTTTGTAGCAACCTTTTCAAACAATGGGCCCCAAACAAAGTTTTTTCTGCAAACTTGTGAAAATCCCAAAAAAAGGTGATTGTCGGATCTATAGTGGTAGAGAATATTTTGGTAAAAGTCTACTAGTAAACAAATTCGAGTACCTAATCCCACATTGGGTATCCGATCCCAAATTGGAAACCCGATATGGTATCGGCTACCAAAATCAGCTCCCAAAATTTGGAGGGAAATTGAGTATAAATACTAGAGAACAAATATATATTATAATAATATAATAATATGGTATTATTACTATATAATATAGTAATATAATAATAATATTATTATATAATATAGTAATATATTATTATCGTTATTATATAATAAAGTAATGTATTAATATTTTATAATATAGTAAAGTATTATTATTACTATTATTATTATAGTATTTATAATCATATTTATTATTTATTATATAATCATATCTATATTGAGAACAAGATATAAATCATATATATAGAATTTAATTACTATATCATATTATCATAATGTATCCCTAGGGGTACTAGGACTCCAAGGGACATATTGTAATCCATGTTAAGGGTCGAAGGGGGCCGTAGGCTAACCTACGACCCACTTTGACCAATTTCATCATGATATGAGGACCCCTAGGGACATATAGTAATTGATCATATGGGTTGAATGAGGTTGTAGGCTAACCTAAGACCCCCTTTGACAAATTTCATCATGACATGTGACCCCTAGGGACATATCATAATCCAACTTAAGGGTCGAAGGTGGTTGTAGGTAAACCTACGACCCCCTTTGACCCATTTCATCATGACATGTGTCCCTAGGGGTCCTAGGAGCCCTAGAGACATATTATAATCGATCATATGGGTTGAATGGGATCATATGCTAACCTACAACCCCCTTCAACCCATTTCATCATGACATGTGTCCCTAGTTATCCTAGGACCACTAGCGACATATCATAATCCATCTTAAGGGCTTAAGGGGGTCGCAGGGTAACTTAGAACCCCATCAACTCATTTCATAATGACATGTGTCCCTATGGGTCCTAGGACTTGTAGGAACATATGGTAATTGATCATATGGCTCGAATGGGATCATAGACTAACCTATGACCCCCTTTAACCCATTTCATCATGATATGTGTTGCTAGGGGTCCTAGGACCTATAGGGACATATAGTAATTAATCACATGTGTCAAATGGGGTCATAGGCTAACCTATGACCCTCTTTGACCCATTTCATCATGATATGTGTCATATCATAATTCATCTTAATAGTTAAAGGGGGTCATAAACTAACCTACAACCCCCTTTGACCCATTTCATCATGACATGTGTCCCTAGGACCCCTAAGGACATATCACAATTGATCATATGGGTCAAATAGGTCATAGGCTAACCTACAAACCCGTTGGAAACATTTCATCATAAAATGTGTCCCTTGGGGTCCTAACACCCCTAGGGACATATTGTAATCCATCTTAAGGTGGAAGGGGGTTACAGGATAACCAATGATCCCTTTTGATGCATTTCATAAAAAAAATGTCCCTAGGGGTCCTAGGAGCCCTAGGGACATATGGTAATCAATCATATTGGCCGAATAAGGTTGTAGGCTAACCTATGACCCCTTGCAACTCATTTCATCATGACATGTGCCCCTATGGGTCCTAGGATAGCTAGGGATGTATCGTAATCCATCTTAAAGGTTAAAGGGGGTTGTAGGCTAACCTACAACCCTCTTCAAAGCATTTCATCACAACATATATCCCTATAGGTCCTAGGACCCCAAGGGAAATATGGTAATTAATCATATGGGTTGAATGGGGTTGTATGCTAGCCTACGACCCACTTCAACCCATTTCATCATGACATGTGTCCTAGGGGTCCTAGGATCCTTGGGGACATATCATAATTAATCATATGGGTTGAAGAGGGTTGTATGCTAACATATGACCCCCTTTGACCCATTTCATCATGATATGTTTCCCTAGGACCCCTAAGAACATATGGTAATTCATCTTAAGGGTTGACGGGGGTTGTAGGCTAACCTGTGACCCCATTCGATGCATTTCATCATGAAATTTGTCCCTAGGAGTCCTAAGACCACTAGGGTCATATGGTAACTGATCATATGGGTCGAATAGGGTCGTAGGTTAGCCTTTGACCCATTTCATTACAACATATATCCCTAAGGGTCTTAGGACATCTAAGGACATTTGGTAATTGATCATATGGGCCAAATGGGGTCGTAAGCTAACCTACGACACCCTTCAACCCATTTCATCATGACATGTGTCCCTAGGAGTCTTAGGTCCCTTAGGGACATACCGTAATGAATCAAATGGGTCAACGGGGGTTGTAGCCTAAGCTTCAACTCACTTCAATCCATTTCATCATGACATGTGTGCTTAGGGGTCCTAGGACCCCTAAGAACATATCATAATCCATATTACATGTTGAAGGGGGTCATAGGATAACCTACAACTCCCTTCAACCCATTTCATCATTACATGAGTCCCTAAGGGTCGTAGGACCCCTAAAGACACATTGTAATCTATTGTATGGGTTGAATGGGGTCATAGGCTAACCTACAACCCCCTTTGACCCATATCATCACAACATTTGCCTCTAGGGCTAACCTATGACCCTGTTCAACCCATATCATCATGACATGTATCCCTAGGGAACCAAGGGCCTCTAAGGACATATTGTAATCCATTTCAAGGGTTGAAGGGTGTCGTAGGCTAACCTACAACCCCCTTCAATCCATTTCATCATGACATGTGTCCCTAAGGGTTTTGTAATCAATGATATGGGTTGAATGGGGTCGTAGGCTAACCTACAACCCCCTTTGACCAATTTCATCATAACATGTGTCCCTAGGGCCCCTAGAAATCCTAGTGAAATATCATAATACATCTTAAGGGTTGAAGGGGGTTGTAGGCTAATCTATGATGGCTTTCAACCTATTTCATTACAACATGAGTTGCTAGGGGTCAGAGGACCCCTAGGGACATATTGTAATTTTGCATAAGAGTCAAATGGGGTCATAGGCTAACCTACGACCCCCTTTGACTCATTTCATAGAGACATGTGTCCCTAAGACCCCTAGGGACATATCATAATCCATCTTAATGGTCAAAGGGGGTCATAAGCTAATGTACAACTCCTTTTGACCCATTTCATCATGACATGTGTCCCTAGGGGTTCTTGGGACATATCATAATCGAACATATGGGTCGAATGGGGTCGTAGGAAAACCTATGATCATCTTCAACCTATTTCATCATGTAATGTATCCCTAGGAGTCCTAAGACCTTTCGGGACATATCATAAATAATCTTAAGGGTTGAAGGGGGTGTAGGCTAACCTATGACCCCCTTCAACGCATTTCATCATGACATGTGTCCCTCAAGGTCCTAAGACCCCTAAGGACATATGGAAATCGATCATATGGGTTTAATGGGGTTGTAGGCTAACCTATGACACCCTTTGAACCATCTCATTGTGACATGTATCCCTAGGGGTCCTAAGACCTTTAGGGACATATGGTAATTGATCATATGGGTCAAATGGGGTCATGGGCAAACCTACAACCCCCTTCAACCCATTTCATCACAACATGTCTCCCTAGGGATGATAAGACCACAAGGGACATATGGTAATCAATCATATAGTCCGAATAGGGTCATATAAAAATCTACAACACCCTTTGACCCATTTCATTGTGACATGCATCCCTAGGAGTCCTAGGACATCTAAAAACATATCATAATCCATCTTAAGGATTGCAAGGGATCATAGGATAACCTATGACACCCTTCAACACATTTTGTCATCACATGTGTCTCTAGGGATCCTAGGACCTATAAGGGCATATAGTAATCAATTGTATGAGTAAAATGGGGTCATAAGCTAACCTATGATCCCCTTTGACACATTTCATTGTGACATGTATCCCTGGGGATCTTAGGACCCCTAAGAACATATCATAATCCATTTCTAGGGTCAAAGGGGGTCTTAGATTAACCTATGACCCCCTCTGACTTATTTCATCACGACATGTGTCCCTAGGGTTCTTGGAACCACAAGGGACATATCCAGTAATTGATCATACGGGTTGAATGGGGTCATAGGATAACCTACAACCCTCTTCAACCCATTGCATCTCGACTTGTATCCCTAGGGATCCTAGGACCCCTAGGGTCATATGGTAATCAATCATATGGGTCAAATGGGGTTGTAGGCTAACCTACCAGCCCCTTCGACCCATTTCATCATGAAATGTGCCCCTAGGGGTCCTAGGATTCCTAAGGACATATCATAATCCATCTTAAAGGTCAAAGAGGGTCACATGCTAACGTATGACCCCCTTTAACCCATTTCATCAAGATATGCATAAAAAATTTGATCATATTGGTTGAATGGGGTCATAGGCTAACCTAAGACCCCCTTCGACTCATTTCATTGTAACATGTGTCCCTATGGGTCCTAAGACCCCTAGGGACATATCATAATCCATCTTAATGGTTGAAGGGGGTCGTAGGCTAACTTACAACCCCCTTTGATGCATTTCATCATGACATGTGTCCTTAGGGGTCTGAGGATCCCTAGGTACATATCATAATCGATCATATTATAATTTAATAAACTATATAATACTATGCAATAATTTCTTATACCATGTTAAAATATATATTATTGTTGTATATGTAATAATATATATTTAATATTATATATAATAATAATAATAATAATATATAGTAATATGATCCTAATATACTATCTAATCATATTTAATATCATATATAATATTATAATAATAAAATTTATTATATAATATATAATAATAAAATAAAAAATAATAATATTCAAATATCATTATATGTTAAATATAAAAACATATTTAAATATGTTTGTAAGCCTTTTGGCTTAAAATGTACCAGACGTTCCCAATATCTCAAATTAAAAATTTCGTGTTTTGTTGCCACATTTTAGGTACCCGATATCAGATTGGGTACTCGAATAGGCTTGGTATTTACCAAACCTCATTGGTCAAATAAAAAAAGGCATTTGATACATGTTTCCTTGACTTTCAGACTTTAACTGGCCATGAGACAAATTTTTTTCCAGCCAAATTCAATGAAACAAAAAGTTTTTTTTGATAACACTCTCAATATTCCATCAATATAATTGTGATCAAATTATGAGTTCAATAAATATTCATTAGTTAATTTCTAATGAAAATGTCTATGAGCTACTGATTGACATAGTGATTAAACAATAGTTATAACTTGCAAATAGTATAACATCTTTTAAATCCAAAAATTGCATCACATTTTATGCTTCACCTAGTATAGGAAAAAAAAAGAAAATATTAATTTTGTAAATTTTTCAATTAGTTAAGGTGGTTAGACACGGGAGTTTGTTTTATTCTGAATAAGTTATAGTAGAAAAGTTATATTTAATTATTTATTTGATATAAAAATACCCAAAAATATGCATCATATCTGGGCATGAGTCTAATTTTTATATCTATAATTATATTAAAAAATATTATCATTTGATTTTGGTTAAGATGGTTAGACATAAACCTACTTTTCATTTTTGCCTTGAAATTTTTGTAGTACTGCATCAATATCTAAGATTTTGAAAAATCAAATAATTTTTCCTCCAAATAAGGCCTATTAGTTTAGAAGCTACATTCAATTTCCTACAGATTCTTTTCTTACAACTTTTTGATATAAAATCGTTAACTACTTTAAAATTATGTGTCAAGTTGACATAACTTTGATAATTTGCTTGCTTTTCACTAACACTTAAGGCCATAGTTTGGTTGACCATGATCCTATACATACCCAACTATGTATTTTCCTTTTACCTATCTTCTATAACATTATTTCCATCTCTTTTTGGAGTGGGGGTTTTCCCATGTGGTTTTCTCTATTTCTCCTCTTTTCAAAGGTTTGGTTGTGCATGGGTACCTCATCAGGATTTGTTACCGCGAACCAAATTTACTTTTAGTAGTAGTTTCAATGTTTTTAGCTACTCCCTAAGTTTATCTTAAGCAAGGGTGTTTAAATAATAATAATTTTTATTAATTAAATCATATTGATTTAATTATTAAGTCACTATTTATCTCTAGTTTACTTAAGCTAAACTTTGGGCACATAATAATTAATTCTTTTACTAATTATTATCATGCAACCTAGGTTAGTTACCTATTAGGGTTTTCATCTCCTTTTATAAGGATTGACCTCTTTTTAATTCATTAATTCACTTTTTATTATAGCTATTTCTCTTTTTTCAAATTAAGAATGTCTCATTTGTGGATTTAGGAATTCCATCTTCCAAAGCTTTTACTTATCTCTTTCTATGATAGGTGTTTACATGCAAATGATTCTTGGGAGCTATGGGGTTGATCTTTCATGAAATTCAATAGAAACTACAAATCTTCATTAAACAAATGATCATTATGCATGTGAGTAAATAATGTTAGACATGTAGAATCATATAAATTCAGTAGTCAAACTTTGGGTTTTCCTTTTTCGTTTATTTAGGAGGCATTTGAATCATTTAGTAGAACAACGAGGCTAGATTTGGTTGATCCACTAGTATCATAGGATAGTATAGTTGTCTAGAGATATGTGATGAGACATTTTGAGATGTCATATATGCCATATTGTATACATAAAATTTTATACTATACACATTTTGATGGCATGATCAACCACATTTTGTGTATGGATCTACGTATTTTGATATATATATACATACACACACATATATTTTGATATAAATTTGTGTCACTTATCTGCACATAGATATACGTTTTAATTTATTATAGTATTATTCAATTTATTTTCCATCATCTCTATTGTTCATGTTTATGGAATATCATTCATTTTGATCATGTTTAGTATATTTGATTCAAATGTACTAATTTGTGAATAAAATTTTATCAACCTTTAGTATCAAATTTAATTTACTATTTAATTTGAAATTATATCACATGTTTAATTTGAAATGATGTTTAACTTGTTGTCCACACTAGGATCCCTATGTTTACATGATATGAATGCCTTTTCAAATTAAGTTAATGAAATATTGTCTCCTAAATATTGAAACCTCCAAAAAAACCCTTAAGATGTCTCCGATTAGCCAAATTCATAGCCAATTTGATCTTAGGAGCCCATCTAATAAGAAAGCCCCAAATTTGCCTTAGAACCCTCGCTAAACCCTTGCAATATTAGGGCCTCTTCAATATGCCCATTCCCAATATTTTTGGAACTCAAAAAAAGTTTAAATGGCATATATTATGCATGAACTAAATGTTCCAATCATTAAATAGGGTTCTCCATCAAGCTGATTTCCTATTGGTATAACATACCCCTCAAATTGCACTTAGTGCATATTAGGGGATGCTTTGGTACATAGTGGTAGTGTACATTATAGGGGCTACATGGTTGAAATAGGGGTGTCACTAGGGTTTACCTTACTATCCAAAGCTAGCAATGCTAATAGTTTGATTCTATGATTATTGGTTTGAAAGTTATGGAGTGATGCACCAATGAATTGAGGTACATTACAAATTTTGGAATCAAGAGAGATTGCTATGCCAGATTCAAATAGAGTGTGATCTCTCTGAACTAATAGATTTTTTTGTACAACTTAGTATCACAATCTTGTATCATTTGACATAACACTAATACCATCATGATCAAGTTATGACCCTCAAAAGATTGATCTCCAAATGCACATAGTACACCTTGGAAACACTTTGGTATCAGGTGGTCATGAATGTTCTAGTCTCTACATGGTCACAATAGGGGTATCACTAGGCTTTATCTGCCCATCCAAATCTAAAAAAAGTAATGATTTGATGCCATAATCAATGGTCTAAAAGTTACTTAGTGATGCACTAATGAACTAAGATGAACTGCAAGTTTTGGCATCAAGCAAGATCGATATGCCAAATTCAAATAGAAATGATCTCTACAAATTGAGTGAGTTTTTTGTAGACCTCAACATTATGATCTTGTAACATTTGACAAATGAATAATATCCCTCACAAGCTCTGAGTTACAACCCTTAGAAGATCGATATCCTAACACACTTAGTGCACCTTGGGGACACTTTGGTGTCGAGTGGTTGCGAATGTTATAGGCTCTTGATGGATAAAAAATGGGTGTCACTAGGGTTCACCTACCCATCCAAAACTAAAAGAATTTATGATTTGATGCCACAATTAGTAGTTTGAAAGTTACATAGTGATGCACTAGTGAACTAAGGTACACTACAAGGTTTGGCATTGTGCACACGAGATCACCATGTCAAATTCAAATGATATATGATCTCTCCAAACTAAGAGAGGTTTTTGTATACCTTAACATGATAGCTCTATAGCATTTGATAGAGCACATATATACCTCATAAACTCAAAGTTACAAGCCTTGGAAGATCAATCTCCAAATGTACTCAGTGCACCTTAGGGATGCTTTACTGTTGAGTGGTCACCAATGTTCTAGGCTCTTTGTGGTTAGAATAAGGGTGTCACTAGGGTTCACCTACCCATCCAAAGCTAACAATATTGATGATTTGATGCCACAATTAATAATTTGAAAGTTATGTAGCGATACACCAATGAACTAAGGTACACTACAAGTTTTGGCATTGGAAGAGCTCACTATGCCAAATTCAAATGGAATGTGATCTCTATGAACTAAGAGATATTGTTATAGAATTTGACATTACTAAATTATAGTATTTTTAAGAGCATTAATAGCTCTCATGAGCTTCGAGTTATGACCCTCAGAAGATTGATCTCCAAATGCGCTTAGAAAACCTTGGGGATGCTTTGGTGTTGGATGGTCATGAATTTTCTAAGTTCTCTATGGTCAAAATAAGGGTGTCACTAGGGTTCACCCACCAATTTGGAGATAGTGGCAAAAATGATGCGATACCACAATCAATGGTTTGAAATTTATGTATTGATGCACCAATGAGCTAAGGTACACTATAAGTTTTGTAATGGGGTGCAATCATTGCATCAAATTCAGATGGAATGCAATCTTTATAAAATAAGAGTTGTTATTGTAGACCTCAACATCACTAAACTATAACATTTGACAAAGCATTAATAGCCCTCATGAGCTCTAAGTTATGACCATTGAAAGATTGATCTCCAAATGCACTTAGTGCATCTTAGATACTCAATTGAATTTTATTAAAAATAATTATAATTTGTATCACTATTACATCAATCACACTTTCAACTTTTTTAAAAAATACCAATATTAATTAGACCAAGTAAAAACATCATTTTTTAGCTCCCTCCATGTTATCTATTGACTTTGTCTTCTTAGACCACTTTGACCATCAGAGAACCTTATGAAAAAATATAATAAATCAATGAGTTCATATTTACAACATCTCAAGTATTTCATCATTATTACATCAATGTACAATTACCAAAAATCCTAGTGTAAAGATTGTAATATATTTTTCTTCATTCCACTCCTTATTGGGTTTTTATCTTCATGCATTGCTACTTTTCATGATGTACCTACATTTAAATATCATATAAAATATTTATATTATGTAGGAATAATAAGTATATTGATAACCAATATTCTATCATAAGATAATTGAATTCAAATAAGATACTAACTAGTTCAACAAATCATTATGAACACAATAACATAATAAGTAAATAAACCTAGTTGAGTGTTCAGGTATAGAATCTTCTCTCTACTAGAGGGTCTCCAATAGGGCTTTGTGATAAAAAATACTAATAGTAGAAAGTTCTTTTATTTTTGGTCTTCCTTGATGCTTCAACAACTTTATATTTTCTACTATAATAAGGTGAGAATATATGAGAATTCTTTTGTGCTTTTCATAGGCTTCATCATATGATTTCTTCATGATGATTGATTATAATTGTTTATATGGGTGGAAAGGGGTAATAGGATAACCTATGACCCCTTTTGACACAATTCATGACAACCTATGACCTTAGGGGTTCTAGGACCCCTAGCGACCTATTATAATTGTATGAATGGGTCGAAAGGGGTCATAAGATAACCTATGGCCCATTTCAACATATTTCATGACAAGACATGTCCATAGGGCTCCTAGGACACATAGGGACATATTATAATTGTTCCTTTGGGTTGTAAGGGGTCGTAGGTTACCTAATGACTCCTTTTTACCATTCACATGACAACATTTGTCCCCAAGGGTCCTAGGACCATTAAGGACATGCACATTGTGTTCTTATGGGTCACTTATGACCCCTTTTGACCATTCACATGACAATATGTGTTCCTAGGGGTCTTAGGACCCCTAAGGACATGCATGTTGTATTCCAATGGGTCAAAAGGGGTGATAGGTTACCCTATGACACATTTCAATTATTCACAAGATAATATGTGTCCCTACATACATGTGGTGTTCCAATGGGTTGAAAGAGGTCATAAGTTACCCTATGACCCCTTTCAACAATTCACGACAACATGTGTTCCTAGGAGCATGCATGTTATGATCGAATAAGTCAAAGGGGTCACAGGTTACCCTACGATCCCTTTCAACTATTCACATGACAACTTAGTATAATCAAATACAATATAATATAATTAAAAAAATTATGTTTATTTAATAAAATATATAATACTAGATATAATATTTTCTAATACTATAGATAATATAGAGTACTATTTAACAATATATAGTACTATGATCTTAATATACTATGTAATTATATTTAATACTATATATAATATTGTAATGATAATATTTATTATATAATATGTAATAATAGAATAAGAAATTATAATATTCATATATTATTATATCTTAAATACTAATAGTACTCAAACATATTTAAACATGTTTGTAAAACTTTTGGTTTTAAATGTATAATGTGACCTCTCAAGTATCTAAAATCTATAATTTTTTATTTTCTTGCCACTTTTTGAGTATACGAAACTAGATTAGGTATCCAAAGAAATTATGTACCTAATTTGGTTTCAAGAACTTGATTAGGCTTGGTATTCACCCAACCTATTTAGTTAACTCAAAAAAGTGTTTGAGCAATGTTTATCTGACATCCACACTTCATCTGACCATCCAACAACTCTTTTTCATCCAAATTCAATGAATTGAAAAGGGTCTTTTATGAACACTCTCAATAGTCCATTGATATAATTGTTGTCAAATTATGAGTTTGATAAGTATTTATTAGTTAATTTCAACTAAAGATGCATATACAGTGTTGATTGACATACTGAATGAAAAACAACTATAACTTTTAAATGGTATAAGATTTTTGAAATTCAATAGTTGCATCACATTCTATGATTTTCCTATTGTAAGAAATTTTATTTTATTTTTCTAAAGTTTTCAATTATTTAAGGTGGTCATACATAGAAATTTTTTTAATTCTAAAAATGTTATAGTAGAAAATTCATAATCAATTATTTATTTAGAATAAAATGTGTGTCACATCTGGGCACGAGTCGACTTCTTATATCTAGAACTATATTTAAAAATATTATCATTTGATTTTGATTAAGGTGGTAACTGGGTCAGACATTTAGCTACTTTTTATTTTCATCTTGAAATTTTTGTACTACTACATTAAAATTCAAAATTTTAACCAATCAATTTTTTTTCTTTAGATAAGACCTAGTAATTTACAAACTACATTCAATTTCCTATAGATTCTTTTCTTACAACTTTTTGATATAAAGTTCACAACTACTTTAAAATAACACGTCAAGTTGACATAACCTTGATTTGCTGATTTTCACTCACTTAAGGCCATATTTTAGTTGACCATGATCCTACACATACCCTAAAACTATTGTATTGTATAAGAGCATCAAATAAAATACCACTTTAATACTTAAATTAAATACAAGAAAGCCTCATAATGGTGTTTTGATAAAAAATTCTGGTTTCTTCTTGAAATAATAACATGACGAGGGATTGATAATCTCGAATCACTAATTAAGTATATATTAATTGAATAATTTAGCTAGAAAAATTTTAGGGATAAGGCTAGACTTAATTAAATACATTTTACTTTTTAAATAAAAAGTGGGAGATATTGGAGACTTAATTAAATATTTTAAGGGTGAGAGATAAAGGTAAAGAAGGGGTTATTTATTTATTATAGCATAAAGTCAAATTTTGAGAAATATTTTTTAGCATTCCTTGAATGGCCATCGTTAGACCTTAGATTAGTATTGAAAATTCACTCTTTAGATTTATATGAGATATTTTATTATGTTCATAAGAGATTCATTTGCATAGGTTTGTTGTTTTATCTTGTGGATACTAGAGCCATATCTATCATTTCTATATGTACTATACATCATTATAGATTTATACATTAAGGAGTTCAAAATTGAAATGAGATAAGTAAACTATTGATATAATTTATAGCTTACACAATATGTTAGATAAAAATAACATATTTTTTTTCTCCTAAGCTATTATATCCCTAATTAAAGGTTGTGTATAAATTTATGTTTTAGGATTGTGGATATGTGCATGATCATGGTATGCCAAAAAGTGGTAATGGGCAAAAATTGTGTTTTAAATCATGCCAATCATGCCAAAGTCTACTTTTACTTTTTGCAAGGATTAGACAAAATTTAAATTTATGGCTTGGTAATACCAAACCAAATTGAATACCCATTAATATTAGGTATATGATTTAAATTAGATACTCGTTATAAATCAGATGCCAATTTTTTTAAAATGAAAAATACATTTTATTAAAATGGGCATAATTTTTATATTTCTATCAAAGTTTTAATTTTTTTATAGGCACTAGAAAGGTGATTATGAGACCTAGAACATGGATAATATATTTCTATTATATTATAACCAAAAATTAGCTATAATTATTTGAAGTAATCCCCTAGAAACTGCAGAATCTTAACAAGGTTAGAACTTGTTTATACACTAGATAAGGACAAACTAGGAGGTCATGAATGACCTCAACCTTGACCTAGGTTAGTGATGCACTACCAAATTGAATGAATTTCTAATGGAGGTGATCTAGTTCCCAACAAATAACCACACATCAAGAACACAACAGAAGATAAAAGATCTGATACCAAATTTAATTCTTTATTCATAAAACAACTGATTACATGCAATGCATTGAGTTGTAAGGCCTCCTCAATTATGACCAAATAAAAAGAAAGTAATAGTTCTAGAATCCCTCAAGATCCAACCCAAACCCTAGATAGTCCAAATCAATAACACAACAACACTCTGGTAGAAACCTCTAGCGAGATCTAAACTTGTGCTTACAAGCCACCAAGAAATCTCCTTGTTTCCCAAGCCAAAAAATACTAGCTCTACTACAATTTTCTCCTCTTAGCTACTCCATGTTGAATTGAATTATGACTTTAGACTCAAGAAGGCCCTTTACTTAAACCCAACTAAGCCACAAGTTGGCCTAGCAAGTTACAAATTAAATAAACTCTCACATTAAATACCTATTTAAGCCACAAGTTGGCCTGCAAAAAATATAATTTATAAAATGTGTTAGTCAGCTTACAACACCCATTAAATGCACCTATGATAAAGATCCAACACTCAAAGAAGTCCACACATCCCCATGATTGATCCACATCACGATCACATGCATTATATACACCAAGTCAGTTGATCCAATCTACAAAAACCCCATTCAATGTGTCACACTATCAAGTGTCAGCAAAACCACCATGCATGAACAAGATCCCACAAGCATTACTAATTTTTCTAGTGCAAAAAAACTAATACACATTGTGCAGTGTAGTGAATGCTAAGGAACATAGTAAATGTCGAGCTTGTTTAAGAATCGAGTCCCTTGGCCAACACAATAACCAAGAACCACCCTAATAATGATTGAGCAACATCCCTTCTTTGAAAATGTAACATACTTCTACTGAACGTCAAGCTTCTCCACCAAACCCGCTTGATCAAGCCTCCAATCAAGAAATACCATAGAGATGGTTGAGTACCTCTAGTCTTACACCAAAATGCCAAAAATCTCCAAGAACCTTAGATGTCAGATGAAATACTAATCTAGAGAAAGTGTTTCAAATGTGGTCCTCAAATGTGTCCTCATAACTATGCTCAAAATTTTCACCTGCACACAATAGAGAGAGAGAGAATTGGTTGGTGGGGAGGGGCTTGCCTTAGTCAAGCCCTAGTTGAGTAAGATTAATGGAATGCTAATGTGTAGTAGAAATAGATGTAACAATGTACAGTATCATAGTAGTATTGATGTAATAGTATTTAACATGTGATCAAGTATGTTAATGCAATAGCCTTGACTCAACACAAAAACCAAAAGGGAAATCATGTAAGACAAAACCTTATGTATGTAAGTGTTGTTGATATGAATTAATGGTGAATGTTTGTATGAAGGTAGATCTCCACTTTGATGACCAAAATCTAAAATGAAGTTAGACCTAGAAAAGAAAATGCATGACGAATGACAAAGATCTTGAATGCGTAGATGGAGGCAGAGGGATGCCTGCCTACTTTCTTTCTTGAGAGCTCCTTGAATGTACCTTGAGATCTTGAGCATGGATAGCTTGTGTGTATATAAGATAATTGTAGATTCAAAATGAAGAGAGAAGCCTTTCTTTTATAGTGGTTTTAGAATAGAACTTGAGAAGGGATGACTGAACAAGTGGGAAAAAATAATATTTGACTTCAGGTCTAGAATTTCTTTGTGAAAATCACTTTGGTAAGAGATGAACTCATCCTTTAAAACCTAGGTAAGGGACATCATCATCACTTATCCTAAGTAGGAATGAGTGCATCCTTGACATAGAGATGAAACATATGAAAGTACACATAAAGGGGTTCTATATCCAAGAAATATTGTAGGATCATGTAAAATGACAACACCTATAGGGAAATAGTTAAAAACACATTTAAAACATGATTTATGTGGTTGGGGTAATAAATGGGAACTAATGTATATAAATTGGTGGCACCACAAAGTCTTGAGCAAGATTGGAAGAAAAAATGACATTAATTTAAGTTATTAAATACAAAATGACATCCTAATGTACCAAATCACACTAAGGAGGGTTAAAAGGTCTTATAAAGTGAGTGTACACCTTTTTAGATGGTACAAATGTATATTAAAGTATAATTCTAATATCATATTACAATCTGAAAATTTTCTCAAAATCTCACAATAATTTTTAAAAAAATTATCGAAGGAGGAAAATAAAAGTACAAATTGGACATGTTAGAAATTATAAAATATTAAATAAAAATCTAAGAGAACATTAAAAAATGGAAAAGAAAAGAGAGAAATAATTCACTAAAGAAAAATAGAAAAATAAAAATAAAATCCACTTGTTCACTAGGAAAACTTAAATGAGTAAAAATAACTAGGGAAATCACTAACAAACCAAGAGAAGTTATGGTACCTAGTTAAATTGTGAGGAGGTACAAAAAAAGTGAGTAATCACCAATACTATCGAGCTACATGAAAAATGTACAAATATCAATCTCTTTAAGTATAAATAATCTATACCAAGTTATGAATAAAATTTTCACAAGAAACAACAATGGGGAGAAAATAATTAGGACTTCAATATACAAATTAGAAAAAATAAAGTGATAGAATATCCATTGCTATAGAGATGAAGGGATCTAGGTGAAGTCACATCCCATAATAAGCATCAAGGCTTCAAAGATTCTCTTATGACCATGTTTGGATGACCAACTCTAGAAAGTTTATGAGCCCACAATGAACAAAACCTCTTAACAACTCCAATGTATAATAAATATTCACGTTGTAAAGATTCCTTTATGACTATAAAAAGACAAGCAACTCTAAAAATTTGACACTAGTAAAATTCACCATTTGAAATAAACATAAGCAAAAATCAAAACAAAAACCAAGCATCTAAATAGATAATAAAGGAAGAAAAGAAGCTAAGCAAAGAAAAATGGGTCGTCACTTTGTTGAAGAAAAATGATGCAAGTGTGTGTAAGGAACAATGCATAGTACAATTCATATGCAATTCAAAGCTAGGAAACAATTAAGGGTGGAAATGCATTCCTAGCACTTTTCTTCAAAAATTGTAGATTTGACGCATTGTTGTTGTGCTTAGTGCAAATGTCTCTAGTGTACAAATGATATATTTTTGTGTGAAGATTGACATTTGATATGTCTTGGTTGAGCCTAACGTCACACATCCCAAGGATATGTATTTGATTACCTCATCTCTCTTTTCTCATCTTAAGTTTTAATCTTGTAGTACTACCATTAGAAATTGGAATTGGTCGATTATCATAGATATTATTCTGTACTTCAAATTTCAAAAAGTAAATTTAATCACAAGTCTGACTTGACTTAATTCTTATTAGTTTTATAAATATTGAAATCAATAAATTTATTAAAGAATCAATAAATTGAAACCCAAATTTTTAAAATTGAAAATTGATGAAAAGTTCACAACCATAATTATTTAAATCAATCTTAATGATGCAAGATTTCACTAGAAAAAATATTAGTGAACATGAATAATCTAAATATGCAACATAGGTCCAATCTATAGCTAAATATTGAGCATCTATACTTGGTGCGAATTGAACATTTACTTGTTTATAGTTGTTTATAGTTTTGAGACAGTTACTTTGAGAGATTTGCCAAGCTTATGCTTCCTTATTCAATAAGAAAACTTTATAAAGAGAGAAAGGGCGAGAAATTAGAAATTGAATAAAAACTTTATAGACAGAGACAGGAGTGAAGGAGCAAGAAATCATAACTTTATAAAAGTTTCTGCAAACTAGTTAAAGCTCCTTCCATCATTACCGTTATAATAATATGAAACATATGCAACTGAACTACATTGCTTATGAGGGAACATATCAGCCATTTAGGCCTACTTTTATCTCTTGACATGATCAAAATTCTCTGAATGAATGTATTAGTTTCCAACTTTAATCTAGATCACCCCCTGTCAAATATCTTGTACAGTGGGTTCTAACAATTGAAAAAAATAGATTCTTGAAAAGAAAAATGGCAGCCATATCCCAACAAAGTAAATATCGGTTTTCTAGTCATCTGATAATCAAACAACCTTAATGCCACCGTCAAGGTAAAAGTTTTGCCTGCCATAAAATGTAGAACGCTGAGGAGGAGGTGCAATGGTCAGACATAGAAGAGCTTCTGTAGGGTTTGCATTCATCCTGGTTGGACTTGACAACAGATCTATACAACTTATTTCTTTAGGACTTCCTGCCTGCAATGTCTACCATCTCAGATAAAGTAGGAAGGATTCAAAGATGACATTTTTCAGGGAATTACACAAGAAAAATTACCTTTTGATTAGAATCAAAATGGCATATGTCGAATACGCTCGAGCGGCGCTTCTTGGCACTAACATGTTTTTGCCTGAGGAAGTACTTTTGTGCGTGGCTGGCGACCTGAGTGGGTGTTCTTGTTGTCACAAAATTCCTGGATATGCCTCTCCAATCCCCCTTTCCTAGCTTTTCAAGCCCTATCAAAAACAATCTGTGTTCTTCCTCCGTCCATGGGATTCCTGCAAACCAACATAACTTTTTCATTAATGATATCAATTTTTCACACGGATGTTCTTCATTGCTAGAGTTTTTCTTTCACAGTTCTAAACGATCCACATGTCTTTTCTTAATTAAAGGTATCAAATTTTCTCACAACCCTTTTTAGATTTTTTTTTTTTTTTGATGGAGGGTTCAGACCTGCGAGGCAGCCCAGCAAGCCAACTTCGCCTTCACCTGGGGCACGATCCCAGCCCCATCCCTTATGATGTCCTTGGGTCTTGCATTCAGCAAGACTTGATCCCTGGTGGGCTCTTTGTGAGCCATTCAACTTTACCAGTATACCAAGGGCCCTTCTTAGATTTGATTGTGACCACAATATATAATCTAGTAATGGGAGCTAGCAGCAACTTCGAAGTCATTTATAGACATTTGGAATTAAAAAATCTAATTCAGACATAACAGATTTTAACACAATTTGATTGTGTATAATTTTTTTATATCAATGATTTAGATCATACACTTTTGGATTATGTTGTGTGTTTAAAATCTAACTGAGAAACAACGCTAGTTATCAACATAACTTATTTGTGCGTGAGAGTTTTAAAATCAGAGTCTTGAACAATAAGATCCAATTCAGAAACAACACCCCTCAATATGACTTCAAGATTATGTATCAATATATTATAAAATCCAAAATAAAAATCAATACAATTTATTGTATGACAGCTTTTGACATACATTTGTGATCATAGAATCTATAATCTAAAACCTACTATCTAACCCAACTTGTCGGTTCTTAGTGAGAAGAAAAGTTTGGTAAACTGAATGCATAACTTCTGAAAAAACTGTATCTTGATTTCATCAAGATCTTGGATCAAACTCAGAAGCAAAAAAGTTTAAGACGATCAGGAAATATAAAGAGAGAGAACAAGCAAACCTTTCTTCCTTGGAAGATGTTTAGAGAGATTGTTGTCAAACCCATCGCTCACATATTCATCAAACTGTTGATCTGGGAGAGCATTGTAACAAAGATTTCCTGTGCTAGCGCTCTTTCTAAGCGTTACCCCAAACAGTTTCACTTCTCCCTCAACGTTTTGATCTTTTTGGGTCATTTTGTTCCAATTTGATCTCCCATCACAGCATACGGCATTTTGTGCAAATGAATCCATTGGTCTGTCAAATGTAAAAGAAGCGCCTTGATTCGTTTTGTTGGTATCAGAGAGGATGTCACATTGTTGGAATGTGGAAGGGGGAAGATGGGAGATGAATAAAATGGTTGGAATATGTTTATGGGGATCAAGTAAAGTAAAAGAAGAAGCAAAAAGAAGTGGAAGTGGTAGTATTATATGGGTCGTTCAGAGCATTGTCCAATCAAAGTGATAGTGGTGGGGGCAAAGCTTCCCTCCTGAGCAGGCAAAAATGGGGTTTCCGCCGTTCTGCTTTTGATTCCTGGAAAACAGTGGAGGGAGGGGCCAAACGGTGGAGTTAGTAGATCATAATACGGCCAGCTTTAAGTCACTTATCGTTGACTCCTTTCTTTTGCTTTCACCATGTTGATTCCATCACACTACTCTTCATTTCTCTCTCGCTCATTTTGGAGAACTGATTTGATTCTCTCGAAGGTCGGACGCAACAGCTGTTCCCCGAACAAGATTCCCTTGCTTTTTCCAATGAAAGTTTATATGCCTTTTCCAAAGGCCGCTTTCAATAAATTGAAAACAATTTGCTCTCTTCAAAGACGCCTTTTGTTTGATCTTTGTTATAAGGGGCAAAACTATTTTTGGAGTGAATGATTATTGGGGCATGAACATGATGGTAGTTATGAGCATTTTGAAATGACACTTTTTGACCACTTTGTGCTCCATGATCTCCATCTCGGAATTTTTAGATACCCAAACACCAAAACCTTACCATTAAGCTCTTCACTCACCTATAAAGGTACGCCAATTTTTTACAAAATTAGACTTACAGTTTAAGAGTTCTAAGTGCATGAAGTTACGGGCTACTGGGTCTTTTCCCTTAAGGAGGTATATATAAGAAAATATGTGTTGGAGGTAATGGGTGGGTATTAGAAGGGAATGACAAAAAAAGTGTTGGGAGTAATATTTTTATAAAAATAAGAAGACTATTTTGTATGCCATAGACACACATGTTATTGTTTAGGTACACTAAGTGAAACCCTCTAGTATGGTTCCACCTCTTTCAATGTAATATAAGAGTTTTGCATTTTAGCTAATATTTGATTTCTATTGAACTCATTTTATTCAACTTCATTGCGAGAGCAAGGACCTATTGACACTATTAATAAATTCATTGAGGAGGATTAATAAAATTGTCAACTAAATGCTCATTTAATTAGGAGAGAAAATCTTGCAGTCGAGCATCATAATTTTGTCTCTCAAAACTTAATATAATAATTTTAAATCATTTTCAAATTTTGAGGTTCACACTATCAAATATGATGTCACATCAACATATCATTTATTCAATGTCCAACATGAGTTTATGATAGTTAGAGAAATGGTTGCATTGCCTCATGTTCATATGTAATTTCTTAAGTGGATTTTTTACTCAATTTTAAACAATTAGTGTGTTCCCATGAAAATTTTCAATTATAGTAAAATGATAAATTGGAATATATTCCCATCCTAGTCTAGAGTAGAAAGTACTTAGGAATTGAAAAATAAGTTTTTTTTTCAGAAAAAGGGAAATCTAGAAATCAACAACTACTTCTTATTGGAAAAATGTTATTTGCATCAATAAATTTAATGAAAATTTGATATTGAGAAAAAATAATCAATTGATATTAAAAGAAAAATTTATGCTATTGAAATATGATAACATGTTACTAATAGTTGGAAGATATTTTTCTAAAATGTGGGCAAAAATAAGGCTATGGACAATAGGAAATTTGTGAAGTTGTTATGAATGGTAAGCTCGCCGAGAATATGAGGAGGATGTGAGGAGATATTTCCAATGTATATATTGATGAAGATATTGAATGTTGGTCTTTTTAACTTGATGCATATTCAAGGGATTTATATCTGATGCAAGGGCTTGAAATCCAAGATCTCTACCCAATGGATGGGATTATGTATGCTTGGTCTACCAATGATAAGTTTGGTAAGTGTTTCTCTTTTTGCATTATTGTTGATTCGCCTCCCCTCTATGCTCTTCTTCTCTATTCTTTCTTTCTTTTTGAAGTGTTGTGGAAATGCTATGTTGTAGTAGTACCATAAACATTGAGTGAAAAAATGAAAGAGTGACGCTTTTCTTGTCAATCCTAAGCTAGACCAAAAGAAGTGAAAGGCCAAAACACAAGATAGACAATTTTTAATGGAGGCTCATGTTGGCTCCAAAATGATAATTCCAGCCAATAATAGGTTCATTATTAGTGAAATGGACATGGGAAAGTGAAAAGAAATGGAATATGACAAGACATACATTCTTCTTTCTCAATTAATACACTTTGCATTAAGACTAACTAGTAAATGACTATGACTATCTCTATCAAAATAGGGAGAATGGAGTTTGCTGCCATTTTATTTTTTTGTGGTTGACGTTATGAAATTTTTATCTCAATTTTTTAGATGAATGTGTATGTAGTGTTTGGAAGTTAAAAGAATGGGCATTTGTCTCTGTTTTTGTAAAATGACTAAATATGATTTTTTCCCCTCCTTTAATGATTGTTATGCTCATAACAAGGTTATGAATAGAAAATGTTGGTCTATTAGTAACTATACTTTTAAAATCATTAATTAACCCAACCATATGCAATGAATAATTTCTATCTCCCACCTTAGGTTGTTGGTGATGAAGAATATATACAATATTTCTTTGAGTATCATCTCATAATTATTAGTTCAATATTGTTACTGATATAGAGTTTTTTGCTATTGGTGTGGATTCACTAGTTGCTGATATGGATGAAGGTTTATTGTTGAAACATTATGTTCAGGTTGTTCCTGAGTGTGTAAAAAAATCGCTGAAGTTGAGGTAGTTTGCATTAGGACTTGGGTTGGAGAAGTACATTTGAGTTGATCTTGATCTGGTGGACAATTTTTCTTTCTGGAGTCCTAGATCTCTTGGTTGTGAGGTGGTAGATCATGGTTCTAACTTGCAATCGTAGAGGGCTTGTAGATGGATCCATCCTAGAGAAGAGGAGGTAGTTGAAGAGCAAGTTTTTCCTGAGTTTGTGGACGAAGTGCTGAATGCGAGGCAATTTACTTGATAGGATTGTGATGGAGTTGTGAATGTGTGGACAGAGTGTCAAATGTGAGGTAGTTTACACTTGGATTTATGGTTGCAAAGATGGAAGGTTGATCTTGCTAAAGCATGATTGCAAAAGAGTTTGTGGATTGCAGATCTATGGTCCTAGACTTGTGATGTGGTTCTTGATTGTTTGTGCGAGGTGGTGGGTTGCAATTTGACTTGCAAACAATTTGGGTTTATCACAAGGAGTGTAGGATGGATTTGTTGCAGAGGGTTTATGAAGATCTTGGAAGATGGCTCCAAGAGGATTGGACCTTGGGATGATTGTGAATCTCTGTGATGTGGTGGAGAGGAGGTTTTCTAAGATGTCTACTCGGTTTGAAGCTAGCCTAGCTTGATTGAGTCAAGGATGGGGTGAAGAAGCAATTTCATAGTTGTTTGTAGAGCTGGAGTCTACTGATCTGAAAGAGAGTTGTTTGGCTAGTTAAGAGACTTGTTTGTGAGAGAAGATGGTATAGCAAGGTTGAGTTTGGTTTTATTGATCAATGTGTGGAGTCTGATACAGAACCTGTAGAGTAGCTGGAGGTTGTTGCTGAGGATATTCCTAACCTTGTTGATGTTGGGATGGACATTGGTTTTCATTATCAGTTGGTTGGATCTGACATGGAAATTGTAGAGCACTTGGTTGTGGATGATCTGATTGTTGTTGGTGATGAGTTGTATGTTGCAGAGCATCTTGTCGTGAGCAATGAGGTTGCTGGTGTTGAGAGTTTGGCATATGTTGCTAAGGAGATACATATTTTTATTGATATAGAGTTTTTTGTTGTTGATGTGGATTCACTAGTTGTTGATATGGATGAAGGTTTGTTGTTGAAGCATTATGTTCAAGTTGTTCTTGAGTGTTTAAATAGATTGTTGAAGTTGCAATCTTCACCAGGACTTGGGTTGGAGAAGTAGATCTAAGTTGATCTTAATCTGGTGGTGAATTTTTCTTTCTGGAGTTCTAGATCTCTTGGTTGTGAGGCAACAGATCATGGTTTTGAAAGGAACTTGTAGAGGCTTGCAGATGGATCCATCTTGGAGAAGAGGAGGTAGCTGAACAACGAGTTTTTCCTAAGTGTGTAGATAGAGCACCAAATGTGAGGTAGTTTACAATAGGATTATGATGGAGTTGTGAATGTGTGGACAAAGTGCCAAATGTGAGGTAGTTTACACTTGGATCTTGGATGAAGTGGGAGTAGAGCTAGTAGCTGCAGCTTGAAAAACAAGGAGATTTCTTGGTGGGCTTGCGAGCACAAGTTGAGATCTTCCTTGGAGGTTTCTACTAGTGTGTGGATCTAGACTCGCTAGGGTTTGGATTGCATCTTGAGGGATCTTGTAGAACTATTATTGTAATTGCTATTATATTTGGCCATAACCAAGAAGGCCTTAAACCCTGACACATTGCACGTAATCAGTTATATTTTATGAATATATTATTGTAATTTGGTATTAGATATTGCATTATTGCATTGTTGACATATCAGTCAAGTTTGTTATTAGTGACAACACTTATTCAGATTTTGTATGGCTACCAAGCTCATTGAATAGTCTATAGTATTTACCATGTAATTTAGTAGCCACCAAGCTCTATAATTGCTACTGAGTCTTTTGGACTAATTCTAAGTGGCCACCAAGTGTTCTAGTGGTTACCAAGGGAATATAGTTAGTGTGAAGTGTAGCAGTTCAAACCAAGTAGAATCAGGTAGTGTGAAGTCTAGCAGTTCAACCTGAGCACTCTAGTGGTTATCGAGCTTTAGAATTTCTACCGAGCCAATAGTTCATGGAATACAAAGCTAGTGTTAACCGAGTTGTATGATGACTAGTGTTTACCTAGTGATTTAGTTTATCACAAGTAACACAGTATCTACCAAGTCACCTGGTGCAAATCAAGTTTGAGACTACTTTGAGGTGATTAGTATGGACTAAGCTTCTACTTCTACCAAATGCATCACAATGCTAAGTAATAATAGTGGACGTCGAGTATTAGAACTTCACCAAGTCAGTCTTCAAAATTTGAGTGTCTTCATATGGGCCGACTTTGTAATATTGGTGTTAACTTGTATATTGGTTGACTTTGTTATTTTGTAAATTGGATTGGTATATATGGGTAATTGCACCAAGTTGTTGTGCCAAAAAGATGATACCTTTTTTTTCTAGTTTTAGAAAGCATGTACATGCTATGGCTTGGCCTGCCCAAGTCATAGTGCGTACGCACTATAACATGTACCACTTTTTAAAACAAATTTTTAAATAAATTGGCTGCAAACCAGTAGCCTATTTCATTTTAAGTTTATTTTGCAAGATTTCCTCATAGCACGTACGCAAGTTGAAGGAATTGAAGATTTTTGCCACTCACCTCCTCAAAATGCCTCCTAGTCACCAAAGTTCGAGATTGAGATCATTTAATATGTTTTCTACCCTTATTTTTGCATTGTTTTGTAGATTTTTTTTCAATTTTTCTTTAAATTTGTTTATTTATTTAGATTGCAATTGGTTCCTTACCAGGAAATGTGAATAATGAACCAAAAAATCCCCAACAAGATCAAAACCAAAAGCCTCCACAACATCCAAATGAAAACCCATCTCAAGATGAGAATTAGAACCCTCTAGAACAAGAACAAGAAATTTCACAACCTACATCGATTGGAAGACCTCCTTCTGGCACACAAGAAAACATAATAAATGAAATAGAAAGAGGGAAAAATGAATTAAAAACACTCATTGGTAGGTTGAAAGCTTGTGGACAAACCAATCCAATGAGAGCACAATTGGCATCCTCCCTCGAGTCCATTATGACCCATGAATCTTTTATTAGTGGTCAGTTAGATATTTGGCATGTTAAGATGGAGGAACAAAAAGATATTATGTAAACAAATTATCATATGAAGATGTAAAAAAAAAAAAAGATATACCAAAAGGTAGCATTTATGCATTGTTTAGAAATCCTAGTGAACAAAATACTATTAGAGAGACAACTAAATGGTTCCCCATCCATTGGTGCATACATGATGGTACTAGAAATAATTTTTTGGATAGATGGTGGATGGTCTTTGATGCCTCTCCCTGCAATAATCACAAGGTCCCAATGTATTTCTTATGGAAGGTGTATTGTGAATTTGTCCTTGGGGAGATCCCTAGTTATTTTGATATATTAGAATCTCAGGGTAGAGGTGGGGGGGTCATCATTTGAGAGGCTGGGGTCATGTCATGACCCTAATGTAGTTAGCGTACTCGTTGTCAAGCCACATGGTGAGCATGTGATTATTCCTTCAGTTGTGAAGAAACATGTAGAGGCTAACACTCTATGGACTATTAATGGTTTGACATAGACCCTCATTCATTGCACGAGTCCATTAGTTGAGGAGGAGCCTTCTATGCATTGCGGTCACATGTACGCATCATGCGAACCCTTATGCACATTTGGCAGTCATGCTAGAGATAGTATGGATGATGGGCTAGTCACCAATGACTTTTTGAATGAGACATTTGGAATTTACAAATTGGTAAATTAAAATTATAATAAAAAAATTTGATCACATTTCATATGTATAATGAATTACTAATTAATTAGCATGCATTGACATTATTCAAAATTTAGGGTCAGAGTGTTGGTGGCCCTAGTAGAGATCCCCTAGACCCATATTTCATCCCATCGACGAGTCTAGAGGTATGTATCAATTTATTCATTTAAATTAATACATATATTTACTAAGTAATCATATGAAGGATTGACAAGAAAAATTATGCATGTGCATTAGCTCTCTACTGGACCATCGACATTCACTAGGGACTCTGAGTCTAGGCGTGATACAAGCTTTGTAGAGGTACATTTTTTTCATGTTAATTTAATTCATTTGATTATTTTTGTTTCATGTTTCATGTTACATGTAACATGTTTTATATGACATGCAACTCTTGACATCTGAGACTCCTCCTCATCTTCGGCAATCCATGGATCGTGGAGTTGCTATAGTGATGGTTAGTTCAGAGCCATTGATTGAGGTATGAAAGAATTTTCTTGGTTTTAGTTGTTATTTATAATAGTTAGTATTGAAATTTCTAATTTTACTTATAAGTGATTATATTGATTGAATTGTTGTTGGGCCTTGTTACACTCGATCATCTACGAGCCTTTGAGGTGGACTTGCACAGTGACTATTTGATGGTGGTAAGAAAATAATTAATTTTGTGTGCACATATATTTGATTTCAATATATAATAATTATTGATTCATATGTACTTTTTTTGTATCAGCTTGAGTTAGAGAAGAGCCTAAACAAGAGGATGAGCAAGCATGTGAGGAAGACCCCATTATCCCCATCATCTCCCTCCATTGCATCAGTTCTCTACTCGACCATTAACATTCACTAGGGACTTTGAGCCTAAGTGTGATATGAGCTTTGTAGAGGTACATTTGTTTCAAGTTAATTTAATTCATTCGATTATATTTTTTTGATGTTTCATGTTACATGTTACATGTATTGTATGACATGCAACTCTTGACATTTAAGACTCCTCCTCATCTTCGACGGTCCATCGATCATAGAGTTGCTACAACAATGGCTAGTTCAGAGCCATTGACTGAGGTATGAAAGAATTTTCTTGGTTTTAGTTCTATTTATAATAATTAGTATCAAAATTTCTAATATAATTTATAAGTGATTATATTGATTGAATTGTTGTAGGGCCTTGTTACACCCGATCATCTGCGAGCCTTTGAGGTGGGCTTGCAGAGTGACAATTTGATGGCGGTAAGAAAATAATTAATATTGTGTGTACATATTTTTGATTTCAATGTATAATAATTATTGATTCATATCTACTTTTTTTGTATCAACTTGAGTTAGAGAAGAGCCTAAACAAGATGACAAGTGAGGGTGTGAGGAAGACCCCATCATCTCCCTCCACATGACAATTGAAGACCTCTAGGGATTTGTTTCCTTCCCCTCGTGGGAAGGAGAAGATATAGTTGATAGACACACATGTATAGACATCAATGGACATATATGTTGGATTTTATGTCAGTGGATATATTTGATATACATTTGATGTATATATGACATTTTATATTTGATGTATGACATATATTTGATGCATGACATTATTAGACTTATGACATTATTGGTTAATATATGATATGTTTGTTCATGTACAACATAATTGGTTATCATAATATATTATGTGTTTTTTAATGTATGACATTATTGGTTATCATTTTATATTATATGTTTGTTCATGTATGACATTATTGGTTATCATAATATATCATATGTTTGTTCATGTATGACATTATTGGTTATCATAATATATTATATGTTCGTTCATGTATGAAATTATCGGTTATCATAATATATTATATGTTCATTCATGTATGAAATTATTGGTTATCATAATATATTATGAGGTTGCATGGATACGTGTACCCACACCCCTAGTACTCATATCGACATACCCAAGTACCAGGTACATGTATCCCAAGTACCAGGTACTCGGTGGAGAGCATCATAGCTAAGGAACTTGATTGAGATTTTTGATTTTTTAAAAAAAATTTTTGTTTGTGTATCAGCTTGTTGTTTATCAAGCTTAATTCAATACCTAATCAGTTTGAAACTTTGATAGAATATTGATTAACAATAAAATTTATCACTATTCAAGCATAAGTTTATCATTTCCAATATGTCATCATCATATGATTTACGATCTTGTTCATGTTTAAAGTTTTCCTTCTCTCTTATTTGTTTATCAAGCTTAAATCAATACTTGATGAGTTTGAAACTTTGATACAATATTGATCAACAATAAATTTTATTAGTGTTAAAGCTAGAAATTTATCATTTGCAATATTTCATTGTCATATGATTTATGATCTTCTTGTTCATGTTTAAAGTCTACCTTCTATGTTATGCATCTAAACATTTATCATAAATTATTATTACAAACATATAACAAATCTAAAACTGAAAACAATACATTACATTTGCAAACTTTATCACTATTCTTGATTTAAAAAATCATTGTCATGACTCATAAATTTAGATTTTCTATAAATATAAAAGTATAATTAAAACTAAAGTTTGACATACCCAAGTACCCCCATCCCCTATTATAAAAATTAGTTGTATCTGTACTCGTACCCTAAGCACCCCAAGTACCCCCATCCCCATGTATCCTTGTATATTATATGTTTATTCATGTATGACATTATTGGTTATCATAATATATCTTGTTTTTATTGTTTACATTTTAAGTACATTTCATGTATTTCATTTTAATGTAAATTGCATCCAAAATGATGTAGAGTTCTCACACTAAAAGCTAGTGGATTTCCAACAAGAACACTTTTAAGGAAAACTACCTTTCCTAGCTTCATAAGTGTCTTCAAAGACTCTTTCCAACTTGGTTACAATATTGAACAAACTTCTACCCAACATCACAAAACTACTTGATTACTTTCACTACTCAAGAGTTGGAAAGCAATAAGAGAAAAATGAGAAAATTTGAGAAATGGATCATAATCAATTTCTTTCTTAAAACTAACATCTTAGCCACTTCAAGGAATACCTAATAACTATCTCAAAAACTTCAGTCTATCATCTATTCCATCCTTCTGATGGCGTAGGCTAGGATAGACTAGCTAGTCTATGCTTCTCATCCAATAATAAGATCTTAGTGTTTTCTATACACATATGTGGCCTATAGGATCTCTTGCTACTTAAAGCATCTGCTAACCTTGCCTAACCTCCTTACAAAGTTAACTGAACCAAACTTACAACATCACTCCCTTACTCTTCTAGGAATACTATCCCTCCAAAGGTTTTATAGGTCTAATAGGGTACCACAACACTCCCCATTCCAACCAAAATTTCCATGATGTCCTAAGGTGTTATTGGAACACTTGTACTATGCTTGAATGGATAACAACAATGTATTTGTACCTAATTTCAAGATTTCTTCACAAAAGGGCTACAACGAGAGCCCCTAATTAGGCCTCCACCCAGATTCTTAGGACCAATAGCTCCTTTGTCTTAGAGTTTGAACACCTCTGGAATTAGGAACAATTGATACATAGGACCCATGCTCAAGGATTTTTAGGGTGTTAGGGTGCGTACAAGCCGTACAACAAAAATAGAAAAATTGAGGATTTGGTAGGGTTTTTTTGGCTGCCTACTATTCCCACTTTTAAGAAACCTTATAAAATTCATCAAGACTCATCCTCCACAAGTTATAACCTCCTCATACCCCTCTTGAAAATATTAGAAGGGTAAGCCTTCATTCTTCAAGCTTTGCTCTCGAGAGCTCTTTCTTTGTTGATAGTCCCTAGCTAGGCATTGCCTAGCTTAGCTAGAGCTGGGTCAAAGAATTCTTTGCACTCACTTTTAGGGCCCTTTATTGCATAATATAATATATTAGGGTCTAAAGCCTTGAAATATAGAAGACCATGGAATTTTCATAGTGGAGACAAGACTTACAACCCTTTCATGATATACAACTCCAAAATTGGTAGCAAACAAGTATCTTTGAAGAAATTTACAAAACCTTTCAAAACTTGGTCACAAACTATAAATAATGCATGCAAAATGGAAAAAAAACAATAATACAACTACAACATGTAACATAATGATAATAACCACGTGATTCACCTCCAAACAAGATTAAAAACCAGTAAAATCTATGCTAAAATAGTCACAGTTTGCTGGATACATTCCAATAGTATGGATTCGTACAAGAAATGAGTTTCCAAGCTTTGATTAGGGTTCCTCCAAGAATAAATAGGTTTCTTCTTGGGAGAAGAGATAGGTTTTAGGGCTGTTTCAAAGCTTCTTTACAAAGTAGGTGTTTTAGCAACAATTGGAAAAAGTTGCTCAACAACTTTTAAAAATTGCCAGCAATTTTGGGGCAATTTGTATTGCTCAGATAGTCTTGTTTTGACTCACATTTCAAGGCCATGCTATGACTTCCCAAAAAATCCTTGGAAGTGAAAATTTCACTATCTTTCTTCACCTAAGAATCCCCAAACTCATAATAACATCCTTTCCATAAGGTGGCAGATTCACATAGCACTACATTGTTCATGCACTTTGGTCTTCTAAAAAAGTATTCTACCTTGGAAGGTTCTTTTAATGCACACATATGCCTAAAATGCAATAAAAGCTCCTAAATCAGCCTTCCCCCAACAAATAGCTAAGAAGGATATCAACTCAAAGTCAAGGTACCATTCTCAACAAAGACCAAAGAGGAAACTCTAAGACCTATCCTAGCTTGGACACACAAGCATGAGCTAAATTTCCTTATTGTATTCACATACTTCTTCAAAGAAGTTCATCGTGCCAAAAATGATATGGTGGGAGCCTTGAAAGGGTGCTCCTACACCACCTTCCAAGAGATTCTTCAACATCCTATGAGTGAAAACAATCTTCCAACACCCTGTGACTATATTTTCTTTGCAATAACATGTAATTTGTTAATTTTTAGACAACTCTTCACAAAGGGAAGTGGTTATGTTTCAAACACATGAAATGACTATTAAGACAACCAAGAAGATCATTAACATCTTCCAATAACTCCATTGAATGATAAAATTCACCTATATAAGGTGTAACAAAACACTTATTGAGTCAACTTATTAACAAAAACAACAAAAAAAAGAAAATTGTTAGGAATAAGGCAATTTGGGTTTATAGGTGACCTCAAGTTCATTGACCTTACAAACAAGGATTACCTTATTACCATAAAACAATAACATTTTCAAAATGATGTGTTTGATCACCGCTTTACCTTCTATCATGAGTCTCCATCATTGGAAGAGATGACATATGCAGTTGCCATAGTCAAAGATCACTGCCGTATGGCATTTAGTGACTCTTAGGGACATTTCAGTTCGACATGCTCAAGAATGTTCAAGTGATCAATAGGATGAGATGAGCTTGGAGCTAGCATTTACCTAGCCACCTGAAGCTAATAGAACAGATAGTTTGATTCCACAGCGAAAGGTGAGAGAGATTTGGTAGTTGGCAAATTTGTACTAGCCAACACTACAAGTTTTAACATCACCCAAGATGGCATCACAAAATCAAAATGGAGTAAGATCACCAAAAAGAAAGAGAGGTTATTGTAGGTCTTTGCAACATAGTCCTATAGCACTTGGAATCACATCCATACCTCACACGAGCTCCAAGATATGCCCTGTAAAAGATTGATGCCCTATGGCATTTAGTGACCCTTAGGAATATTTCAGTTTGGCATCCTTGAGAATGTTTGAGTGCTCAATAGGATGGGATGAGCTTGGGACTAGGGTTTACTTAGTCACTCGGAGCTAACAAAATAGACAGTTTGATCCCATGATGAATGGTGAGGGAGATTTGGTAGTTGGAAACTTTATACTAGCCAACACTATGAGTTTTAGCATCACCTGAGATGGGTTCACAAAATCAAAATGGAGTAAGATCTCCAAAAAGTGAGAGAGCTTATTGTAGGTCTTTGCAACATGGTCCTATATCACCTAGAATCACATCCATACCTCACACAAGCTTTGAGATATGCCTTGTCAAAGATCACTACCCTATGGCATGTAGTGACCTTTAGGGATGTTTTGATTTGGTGTGCTTGAGAATGTTTAAGTGCTCAACAAGATGGGATAAGCTTAGGGTTAGGGTTTACCTAGCAACGTGAAGCTAGCAAAATAGAGAGTTTGATCCCATGATGAATGGTGAGGGAGATTTAGTAGTTGGTAACTTTGTACTGGCCAACACTATGAGTTTCAACATCACTCAAGATAGCATCACAAAATCAAAATAGAGTAAGATCTGCAAAAAGTGAGAGAGGTTATTGTAGGTCTCTACAACATGGTCCTATAGCACCTAGAATCACATACATATCTTGCACAAGCTCTAAGATATGATCCATCAAAGATCACTGCCCTATGGCATTTAGTGACCCTTAGGGATTTTTTAGTTTGGCGTGCTTGAGAATATTCAAGTTCAATGGGACAGGACGAGCTTGAGGCTAGGGTTTACCTAGCCACCCAAAGCTAATAGAATAAATAATTTCCCATGATGAATAATGAGGGAGATTTGGTAGTTGGCAACTTTGTACTGGCCAACACTATGAGTTTCAGCATCACCCAAGATGGTGTAGCAAAATCAAAACAAAGTAAGATCTCTAAAAATAGAGAGAGGTTATTGTAGGTCTTTGCAACATGGTCCTATAAGACCTAGAATCACATCCATACGTCACATGAGCTCTAATATATGTCCCATCAAAGATCACTACCCTAAGGCATTTATTGACCCTTAGGAACATTTCGGTTCAATGTGTCGAAGAACATTCGAGCACTTAACAGCACTGGAAAAATTTGGGGCTAGGGTTTACCTAACCATCTAGAGCTATCATAATAGATAGTTCAATACCATGATGAATGGTGAGGGAGATTTGGCTGTTGGCAAATTTGTTTTGGCAGACACTATGAGTTTTAGCATCACCCAAGATGACATCACAAAATCAAAATGGATTAAGATCTCCAAAAAGTGAGAGAGGTTGTTGTAGGTCTCCAAAACATAGTCCTATAGCACCTATAATCACATTCATACCTTGCACGAGCTCTGAGATATTCCTCAGAAAAGATCATTTCCCTATGACATTTAGAGATCCTTAGGGACATTCTAGTTCGGTGTGCCCAAGAATCTTTGATTTCTCAATGGGATAGGATGAGCTTGGGGCTAGGGTTTACCCAGCCACTCGGAGGTAATGAAAAAGATAATTTGATCCCATGACAAATGGTGAGAGAGATATGAGAAAGATATGTATATGTAGGTCACTTTGTGCAAGATATGAGCAAAAGTTGCTAATTAGGCCTAATTGAGTCTTTTTGAGTTTTTGGTCAAGATAGCCTAGGATTAAGTGTTTTTAGTTATTTTTTAATAGTTTGGAACCTTTTCCAAGTCCTAGAAGTGAAATCTAGTGAACTTTGCATTAGTTGAACTTTTTGTGCAAAATTGCAAAAGTTGCTTGAAAATGCAAATATGACTTGAAACATTTTGACCTTCAAAAAAATGTTTCCCATGCTCATATAACCAAGCATGGATAATTACAACTTCCCAAAAATTATAAAAGTTGCTCAAGCAACTTTTTGAACAACATTGCAACTTTGCATTTATAGGACTTGGGAAGCTAGGATACTCAAGTTGGCCATGATCCCTCAAAGTTCTGATTGAAATATATTAATGATCTTAATAGAACAAAAAAAATCTCATTGCCACCTTTAAATGTAGACTTCAACTTAAATAGAGATTGTCAATTCCCAAACATGTACCGGTCAAGTAGATGACTAGTTTACAAAGCAACCAGTAGGAAAAAAGGTCATGGAAATGAAATAAATATTCAAGATGGTTTGGAAACACTAAAATAACTTATTTCCAAATGCTCAGCCCTTCATCAATTCCCAAACTCCTACCATTCACAAATCAACACACTACAAGAGGTCAAATCCTTAATGGTACTTGACCTAGGGCTTGATTGGAAAAATCACAAAACACATCCTCCAGTCTTGAAACCTTGGAATCTTGAAAAGGACCCTACTAACTACCATTTTTCAAGTAGGCATGAAATTTCAACCAAGGACATTGCAGTTAGAGGCCCATTTTTTCTCTGTGCACCAAAATGTTGTCCTAAAAACCTAGTTTCACTAAAAATGCAATAACTTGAGTTAGAAAACATGTAGAATGATAAGAACAAAAAAAAAAGAAAGATAATTCGAAGATCTATATCAAAAATCCATCATATCTAGTCTAAAAGTCTGTAAATTTCATGCAACATGCAAACAACAATAAAAATGACTCAAAATTTGAATTTCTTTCTTTGCAACTTGTTCCAATCCATAAATTCATGCCCTCTAGACCTCACAAATGAGGTATACATATACTATTTATATTTTAATGGTTATAACCAATATTTTAATAGTTATAACCATTTTCCCACTAAGTTGCAAATTTGAGCAACTTTTGTAACTTTCAACAATGCAACTTTGCACAAAAAGTGCAATTTTTACATTTTTCACTTGATTCCACTTCTAGGACTTGGAAAAGGTTCCAACATACCTAAAACCAACTAAAAAAAATTCATTCCTAGGATTTCTTGACCAAAAACATTAAAATCCCCAAATTTTCCTAATGAGCAACTTTTTCTTATAAATTGCATAAAGTGCCTTATGCATACAAAATGGTGTCTTTCTTTGACAACCATGGACTTCTCATCCAAGGGTTGTTTCTTCTAGCCTTAGAAGGTTAAAAAAAATATGAAAACCAAAATATAAACCAAGTGCCTTGGTGCTCTATACCAGGAACATACCCCTAAACATGAATGAAAAGAGAACAATGACCATGGACACAGTGGGATTGGTGAAATGCAATAATAAAACTCTTTGTGTTTGCAAGTTTGCAATAAATGGCATCCAATACCCATACTACCATAGCTAGGTCCAATTTAAAGTTTTAATTTATTTAGATGAATGGTTGTAGATAGTCATTTTCACATTGTTTCTGATGCATAGCTTACATCCTTCTTTCACCAAAAGCTTCCTAAATGCCCAGTAGCACCCAACCCACTACAAGTTACCAATAAAGCTTACCAGCATTTACCAAATGCTGACCATTATCTCTCAAAGTGGACTCCACTTTTCTAAGTTCTTTCCCCTTCTCTAGGGCTCTTAGCAAACTTGGGTCAATTATAAGTTTTAGGGACACTAGCCCTCAACTAGGCCAAATAAGGTGAAATGTGAAATTTGGTTTCCAAACTCCAAACTTAGGCTAGGATCAACATCACTAGGCTCATACCATAGATATTCCTACACTTTTAGGGTTCTAAAACCCCCAAAAGATCAAATTCCCAAAATTAGGCCTAGAAATCCTAGTAGGTCAATTTTCAGTTTTCTATGGATAACTTCCAAAATTTCCAAATGAGGTATCAAAAAAATTACCTTTTTAAATACCCTTTACTAGGTTCTTGAAGAATTAAAAATATCTTGTGTTGAACCTATTCCAACATGTCATAACTCCCACTTGGTTCATAGACCTAATAGGCCTAATTAGGATGGCTTTCCAAAGCAAATGTTAGGATATGGGTTCATAAAAAAAGCACAACTACATGGAAATATTCCTCCCCATGCCACATCTCCATTTCACCCTCTTCTTGGGTTAGATCAATTGGTTTGGAAGTCTCATCACCACTTCTCTTACAAATCTGAGTTGAACACATATGGATGTTCAGCCTAGGGCCGACTGGTAAAAATACGAAACCTTCTCCTCTTGGCCGAAAACTCTACCATATCAAATTACACTCCCCTAACTTGCATCTCTCCAAGTGGCATTAAATTCTAACTGTGGGATTGCAAGTTAGAGGAACATGTTTGCTAAAACTCTTGAATTCAGCCCCAAACAAGCAAGTTGAACAAAAAATGTAATAACCTTAACAAATGGAAAGAGAAATCCTTCAAACTAAAATAAAATGAAGCCTAGTTCATCAGGCTATCGAACCATCTCAAATGATCCCTTTTCCAAATCTATACAGTTATGTACAACACAGAAAAATAGTGAAAATGGTAGAAAATGAGAGTTTTATTCATGCAAATGTTCACCAGTTCATACCATCATGTTGTCCTCTCCATGTACAACATATTTAAACATTTCCTTTGTGTCTTCAATGGTCATAACCATATTTCAAATGGGTATGCCAACATAGAACCATTTTTGCAACCATATTGCAAAGTTGTCAGCATTTTTGCAATTTTGCTTGACAATTTTTGCAATTTTTGACAATTTTTGACAACTAACTTCCTATACACCTAGGGCTTGACCAAATGACCCTAAGGACCATTAAAACCTTCTAAGGATCACAAAAATCCTATTTTCATTTAAAAACCACCAAAATTTCTTATTTTTGACCCATTATTACAATTTGGCACTCTAGCTTATAATGGCACCTAAAGCCGAATTGACCTTACATTTTGGTCTTATTGCAACATTCTTATTAATGTTCCAAATCCAAAAGTAGTACCACTATCCATTTGCCTTGGTGCCTTACACCAGTTTCCTTCAAGCAAAATGATGTAACCATCCCTTTTCTATTCTAACGGTGACTTGAGGATGGATTATTAGCATGTATTATATGTAATTATGCATACTAATGTAGGGAACAATAAAAGGATGTAGATGATCATCCAACTGAAGAAGTTTGGAGTGCTTTGGTGCATAAAAATGCATTAAATTTGATGCCATAGGTATAACAGTGGGAGATCTGCCTAAAGGAGGCCATGGTTTTATGTAAAATAGTTAAATTAATCATCATAGATATGGTGTAAAATTAACTAACAGGTCCTGAAAGTGATTTGTTGGTTAGATTTGAAGAGGCCTCAGTTTTTGGCTTTGTTTGGTGAGGGCTTCATAAAAAGCACATATAGAGAATTGATGGGTTCAATCAAATTGAAAAATTCTCACTTTAGAATCATATTAATATACTTTGCCAAGTTTTATGTTTGGGGGATAATTATTCCATATAGTTCCTTTGTAAATGGATTGGTTTTTAATGCCTAAAAGTGGCCCATAGTGTAACAATAGAGACTTGGTCCAAAACAAGCATACCTCATATTTGGATATGTTATCAAGAAGAAAAATGAGTATCCTAATGTTCCATTTATTTTCTTGATGTTATGAAAAAATGTAGAGAAAAATGCAAGAGGACAACATTTGAGGGCTAATTGGGGTTTGTAGGCCTAGTAGGTTGGGATGATTGGTTTACCTTAGAGATAGGCTCTTGGTATTTGGTAAATTTGTTATTTGGTTGTATTAGGGTATTAAAAACCATTATATTACTAAGAAGTCTTTTGATAAGTCATTCAACTAATTTGGGAAACTTAAGCCTTAAGGTTGCATTTGGAAAGCTTTGGGAAAACACATTGTTTAGAGTATATTCTCGTAGAACTTGGAAGGGTCCATCTTGCTCTACATCACTTTTCCTAAAAGTTTCTATAAAAAAGATATGTAATCATACCCTAAAGAATTGATTGCAAGTGTAGAAGAGATACAATATGTAATTGGGTCCTAGAGCTACATTACAAGTTGTAAGTTCAATACATGTTGATATGTAGTCAAGTCTCAAATTCTTAACTATGATTGTGTTAAGAAGGTGATATGCAATTAGGTCTTCAAGACTAGATTGTAGGGATGCAAGACTTAACCTGATGACATATGAAGATGCTTAAAGAGCTTGCAATCAATTCCTAGAGACTTGATTACAATATGTTCCTATCAACCTAGAAGGATGACTTATTGGTTGGGTCTTAAGACCTACCAACCACTTACGCATGATAAAAATTGCAATCAATTTTGTGAGACCCAATTGCATTTTGTAAATTCATGTAACTTATGACTTGTAATTGATGTCAAGGAACTTGACAACATATGAGAACTAAGAAAAACTATTCACATGTTGAATTTAAAATATTGACCTAAACACTAGTCACTATGAGGATAATGCAAGGGAATTCAAAGAAATAAAAAAGGGCCTAAGTGATGCAAGTGGCAAGGTACTGACAAGGTAGATTGGTAGAGTACAATCTACAAGAACAACCTAACAAGGTTTGATAGCCCAAACAAGGCTAGGGACCCCACACTTGCACCTTGACAACAAATATTGCTTAATACAAGAAACCTACACCACACATGAAACCAAGAACTCAGACTCAACAAATGATGTTCTTACATCAGCATAGGCATATGGACTAGAATTAAAGACTTCAAACTGAGAAAATGACATAGTTCCTTCATTAACCTCTTGGATTCCTAGTAGCCTAAGGAATGAGACTTAGGTCTACAACTTTTACACTTAGCATGAAAAGAAAAGACTAACAACAAGATTACTTCCTATTTCTAATGTACTATCAGATTCCAAAGTGGAGAGATCCCATTAGCAAGCAAATTGTCAAAACCCGTGGGCACAACATTTAGACACAAGGGCTAATTAGCTCACATTTAGAGAGGAAGTACCATTTAAACACCTGCTAAAAACATGATACTGATTGGAGATGTTGAGGAATGATAAAAATATGCTGATTACCAAGTTATATACCATAATATGGATTTTTGAAGCCTTAAAATGCTAGGACAATAGGTTTGTGTATTGATGAATACAAGGTATATGCATCTAGGGCATCATGTTTATTCCTTCTCCCTATATCTTATCACCTAAAACCAAAATTATCTTAAAGAGAATTAAAAATAAAAGGATTCCACCAAAGGCCATAATTTTCCTATGGTGGAATCTCACATCATATCTTGATTTCAATCAAAACCCTTGAAACCCTTGAATTTCAGGCTGTTAGCACTAAAATAGGAATAACTTGAGTTCTACACCATTTGAAGACCTCAAACCAATTGCATTAGAAAGATGATTCAAATATCTCTCCAATCATATAAAGAAAAAATCCCTAGGCATCTATACATGACTATAGTATGCAGAAATCTAAAAGGCATTTTAACCTTTCAAATGAGTCTAGATTGACCCAACACAACTACTAGACCCTGGATTATAAGTATATGCATTCAAATTGCATAAATTTTTCCCTTGTGACCTCATTGAGAAATGAGTTCATAATATACCCAAATTGCTAATGGGCCACACAAAAGGGTTAAAGGTGAACCTATGAGGCCCAAACATCCTTATTTCATCATTCCATGTGAGAGTGCTCCTACACCACTAAGAGACATGAGCCACAATACAAATGGATGTTTGTGTAGATTTATACTTAATTCTTACCAAGAAAAAATCAAGAGCAACATATTGAAAGGTTATGTTAAACAAAAATAATGTTGATGATGACCTTCAATCTACCTTTGAACCCTTTTGAAGAAAGTCAGATCTCAATATACTTCATTATTTAAGATGAAACAATATGTGAATTGTTCAATTCACTTGCTTCATATGTTCTTTACTCTTTTCTATCCCTGCCTATATAATTCAAACTTCTACTACATGCAAAATACTTTCTAACACTTCGAACTTGTTAAATGAGCTATCCCTTAGCAATTCCATGCTAGGGACCGTTCCCTAAGCTAGAGACTTATCCCTTGAGTTGCTCATTACCCTATGGTAAGGTATGCCTTGAATTTTAGTCCAATTAGTGACTCTTCCAAATACATTGTGATTTCCTACACCCTAGCTATCACACCTAGGTCGAATGACCGTTATTGATGCAGAGCACACATCCTACTTTTGCCACTTGGTTCTTAAACCTCTAAGGGTACCCAAACCCACTTTAGGATGATGTCTTGGTTACTAGCCTTTTCCAAATGATGACCTTTACTTATCCAAGTGGGCTCCACTCTCCTAAGGTCCTTTTCCTTTCCTAGGGCTCTTGGCAAACTTGGATCAATATATGGCTTTAGGGACACTTGCCCTCAACTAGGCCAATTAAGGAAAAACAAGTAAAAAGGTTTCAAGACTTCAAACTTAGACTTGATTCAGAATTTCTATGACTAAACCACTAGGATTCATGCACTTTCAAGGCTGCAACACCTTTAAAGGATCAATATCCCTAACTTAGCCCTAGAAATCCTAGTTGGTCAAAATTTAGTTTTCCTTGGAAAACTTCTAAACTTTCCAGAGGACAAGGCCAAATTATCACCTTTTCAAATACCTTTGACCTAGTTCTTGAAGACTCCAAAGGATCAAGGGCTGACTCCATTTGAGCATACCCAAACTCTAGTTTAGTCCACAAACCTAATAGGCATAATTAGGCTAGGTTTCCAAAGCAAGTGCTTGAAGATAGGCTCATAGAATCAACTCAAACCCATGGAAATCTTCCTCTCCTTCCTAAAAATCTATTTCATCCTTCACCTTGGTTCAAACAATCATTTTGGAAGCCTAAACACCACTTCTTCTTCAATTCTTGGCTAAACACATAGGGATGTTTAGCCTAGGGTTAGCTGGTAAAAATATAAAACTAATTCCTCTAGGTCTAAAACTTTTCCATATCAAAGTACACTCCCCTAACTTTCATCCCACAAGGAGGAATTAAATTCCAACTGTGGGTTTTCAAGTTAGAGGCACATGTTTGCCAAAACCCTTGAATTTAGGCCCAAATAAGAAACCTTTACAAAAACTGCAACAACTTAAGCAAATGAAAAGATATAACCTTCAAACTAAATGAAAATGAGACCTAGTTCATCAGGCTATCCAAACATGATATTTTATCTCCTTCACGAATCTTTAAACATTTGTACAACTCAAAAAGATAGAGAAAAAGGCAAAAAATTAGAGTTTTATTCATGTAAATCTTCACCAGTTTGTACAACTATGTTGTCTTCTCCATGTACAACATTTTTAAATATGTATTCCTTTCCTCCAATGGTAATTCAAATGTATATGCCAATGTTCAACTTCCTTTTCAATTATTTAGCAAGAAGAGTTGTCATTTTGCATTCTTTTTGCATGACAACATTGACACTTTTTCTTTAATAACCTCCTAGACACCTAAATCTTTGCCCAAAGACCTTAAGGCATTTAAATCTATCTAAAGACCTAAAAAATCCTTATTGAATACAAAATAATTCAAATTTTACCATTGGTTCAATTTGGTATCCTGGCTTATAATGATACCAAGGATCCAATTGACCACTCTTTCTCCCTCTCCCTCTCTCCCTATACAAAAAAATAGAGGAAAAGGCAAAAAATCAGAGTTTTATTCATGTAAATCTTTACCAGTCTATACATCTATGTTTTCCTCTCCATGTCCAACAATTTTAAGCATGTATTCCTTTCCTCCAATGGTCATTGAAATGGTTATGCCAACGTTCAACTTCCTTTTCAATTATTTAGCAAGAAAAGTTGTCATTTTGCATTCTTTTTGCATGACGACATTGATATTTTTTCTTTAATAACCTCCTAGACACATAAATCTTTTCCCAAAGACCCCAAGGTATTTAAATCTAGCTAAAGACCTAAAAAAATCCTTATTGCATACAAAATAATTCAAATTCCTCAAATTTGACCATTGGTTCAATTTGGTATCCTGGCTTATAATGAGACCAAGGATCCAATTGACCACTCTTTCTATCTCTCCCTCTCTCCCTATTCAATCTAATGAACCAATTGGATCTGCTCTACATTTTAATGTCTCAAGTATTGATTCATGGTCTAACTCGTGAACTTTCCAAAGAATCTTATTATGTGATTTTCCACCATATTTTATCAAGTGGACATTTGATGTGACAACAAGGTTCGAATAATGAAGAATCTTCCTCTCTGTTTGCCAATTCTCGAATAACCACAAGTTAGGGTTCTTCATAGAATATTGTCTAGGCCATGTGCTAGTTACAACCACCACATTGATATGGTAATCTAAACCTTCACCATCTATAACCAAGTGATCCACTTTTTGTTTGGCCTAGACACAATGACACAAATAATAATATGTCCCTTCTTCATTCTCTTCAGGTGCAATAACAAAAAAAACATGGACTGCAGTGATAAATGTACAAAACACAGTCATTAATTCAAAAAATACTTGGTAAAAGTTATAAACTTACATATCAAAATCAATAGAAAAATCCATCTCTACCATTTCTAGTGCTTGTGGGGGACGATAGGTGTCAATTGGGTCCAAAACTTGTATATCCCATTTTTCCACCCATTCAGTTGACTCATAGTCATCCCAATTTTCCTCTGCACATGATGGAAAATAGCATGCCATTTTTTTTGTGTCGATACTCTATGAACCTACATCAGAGCTTCTAGAAGAGTGCAACTCACTTGATCTTATTAGTATGCAACAATCCTCATATGGTGCAGTGTTAGTATTATCTATCAACCAAAAAAATCTATGAACCGTAGACTCACCTTCCTTACTTGGACCCATTGTAGCGTTACACCACTGGAAGATGGATTTTGCATCTGTCAATATTGATTCATCTTTGTACTTTAGTTGTTGACGAGCTAATTCTCTTTTGATGCATGCACCTGCACCATCATGCTCTCCCTTTCCATGGCCAGCCTCTATGAAATTCCACATATATTGAATTCTACATAATCTATACATCCTGCTCAACCAATAGAACATCTTGCATTCTTGAATTGAGATGCATAATTGTTTGTCAAAATAATGTGCTGATGATATGGTATGCCCCTATTAGCCAAATCTCCATAAAATAGTTGAAAACAACCATGTACAAAATTCGTAGAATGTGATCAATCATTGCTGATGTAAAAATGGTACTCCCTCAAAATCTTCCTATCATCCTCTATACTTGTAGGTGAATGCATGAATATTATGGGAACAAATATGGAAGCTTGTGAGAAGTATAATACTTTTCTCGCACCTCATTTTTTGGTTGTAGTGTGTAGTTCTCTATAAAGTCTACATTTGAAACGATGGTATCTAGTAGAAACGTATCCTTGCACAACTTGAATTGCAAATCCAGCCATCAAGCTCTATGTGTATGCCTTGCATACTTTTAAATAATATTTTCACGAAAAATCTTCATGAACTCATACTTTGGAATCTTTTCAATGACTAAATCACATCTTTTACCTTGTTTCCCATCTTTTAGAGCATATGTCACTATCTCAAATTTTTTGTAATCTACTATTTCATTTCCAATTGCATATGTACTATCCATGTGTTCACAAGTTGATAAAAGTTGCAAAGAACCACCAAATAAGCATGTACCATCAAAGCATGATGTCTTGTGAAATTTTTGGCCATCCCCTATTTTAGATAAAACATTGGATATGAATTCCCTTGAAGATCTTGGTGCTCATTCATGTCATAATCCTACAAAACAAACTTAGAATGAAAAAACACACATATATGCCTAAAAATATCAAAATGGTTAGAAAATTCAATATGTATCCTACACCAAGAAGTTGTGTGTGTGATTTATCTTCAAATAAAAAGGTTTACCCATCTCAAAAAATCTTTGACTTATTCGAATTTGAGGATACATACCAATAAATTTTGAAAAAAATTGTGTCTAAGTTGAGTCCAAAAAATGTTTCACATGTGGTTCACAATTTTGGCTACCAATCCTCCTTCTTAATACATCTCTTTGATTAGGGGAAACACGTGTGTTATTTTTTCAAAAATCTTTGATCGATGATTTCAAAGCTTCACTAATTTCTTTATCTTTTCATGGTAGTCTACTGCTAAATGTTCATAACTCATTTTTTATTGGATCTTCCAATCTCTCACATCTTAGCATGGCTCTACTTAGAGTACCTCTACCAATTTTTAATGTTTTTCTTGTCTTTCTCATGAGTCAAGATTTCTTCATTTGGGTACTTACTATTGTTGATGTAAGTACTCATCTTTTGATATTACTATCTTTGGTGCATGATTTAGAACCCACTTTGTCATAAGAACTCATTAGATTCTTTACAATGCTTTTTTTATTTGAACCATCCATCATTCTTAGCCCAAGAATCTTCATGATAGGCCTAAATTTCAATTTCCTCATCATTTCAACAAATAATTTGCATTGACATGTAATATTTAATTCTTCAAAGTATAATCTCCACATACAATTAAATTTTCTTTGACAAGTATGTTTACAAATCTTCTCAAGCATTGATTTCAAAATGTTAGTACCAATATTAATCAAATATTTTGGTCTTCTAAAATGAATTTTAGAAGGTGTTATAATCTCTTCCACTCCCTCAACATTTTGAACATCAACATAAGATTGAGTGTTTTGCATACCTTGAATTGAAGATGATGTGCCTTGGCAATAAGATGCAAAAGATGGAGTATCACCTACTTGATATGTTGATGTTGTTCTTTCAACATGACATGATAGAGTGTGTACATCATTGGATCTATAAATTAGTGTCTCTTCAACATGAGAGGATGATATGACTCCAACATTGGAAGATGGCATAGGTTCACATTTCAATTGTCTTCTTGAGCATAAGAGTCTCATTCATTCTCTTTGTCTTTCCAATTCTTCCTCTTTGTTTCTTTGTATCAGTGGTTCTTGTATTATTGTGTTGCAATTTTCTTTGTTCATGTGGTAGTTTAATTTTATCTCTTTTGATTGCCAAATCTATCTCCCTCTCTTCCTTTGTTTGAGTTTTTGGTTTCTTCCTTGACATGATGATGATTTCTATATGTCAAATTATTCAAACATTTGAATTACTTACAATTTGTAAATTACAAATCATTCAAATACATATAAAAATTACAGTTATTTCAATGAATACACAATATATATTAAACAACTTGCCAAATTTCTAACCATTTCCAAATAACAATTCATTCAAACATAGAAATTTCAATGAATTCACTATATATTAAACAACATGTCAAATTATAATCAAATTTGTTTCTATATATCAACAAACAATATTTAAAAAGGATTGCATTAACCTTTTCTATAGAAAGAATATTAAAAAAGCCTTCAAATAGCGTATCCAATGATTGAATTTGGTGTTTGCTAGTTTCAAAAAGTCTTCAAATAGTGTTTGTAAACATCCAATAGTTTGAAACTCATCTTTTCTGTCAGAACAACATAATGCACAACATACAAAAAGTAGAATATGGATCAGCAGGGACCCAAACTTGCTTTGTGACCATTTTTTGGTGATTTCACATGGTGCATATGCACTATAGCACGTACACACTATAAATCACGTACGCACTATACATGCACTATGTAAGAATAAATCTCTCGCTCTCTCCTCTCCCATCCCCTACTCTCTCTTTCTCTCTCCCTACTCTCTCTCTTCTCTCCCATCCTCTACTCTCTCTCACTCTCTCTCCTCTCCCATCCCCTACTCCCTCTCTTGCTCTCCCTCTCCTACTCTCTCTCCCACCACCTAGTCTTGCTCTCACTCTCTCTCCCATCCCCTACTCTCTCTCTCACTCTCTCTCCTCTCCCATCCCCTACTCTCTCTCTCTCTCTCTCTCTCTCTCTCTCTCTCTCCTACTGCCTCTCCCACCGCCTACTCTCTCTCCCATCCCCTACTCTCTCTCTCTCACTCACACACTCTCATCCTTCTCCTCTCTCTCTCTCTCTCTCACTCTCCCTCTCCCACTCCCTCTCCCACTACCTATTCTCCCTCTCTCTCTCTCTCTCTCTCTCTCTCTCTCTCTCCCATCCTCTACTCTCACTCTCTATCTCCCATCCCCTTCTCTCTCTCTACCACCTCTACTCTCTCTCACACACTCACACTCTCTCCCATCCCCTACTCTCTCTCTTACATACACTCCCATTCCTCCTCTCTCTATCTCTCTCTCCCTCTCACACTCCCTCTCCCACCACCTACTTTCTCTCTCCCATCTTCTTCTCTCTCTCTCTCTCTATCTTTCTCCCGTCTGCCATCCTCTACTCTCTCTCTTTCAAATAGACACACACTCCCATCCCCCCCTCTCTCTCCTCTCCCATCCTCTATTCTCTAAATCTCTCAGACACACTCACATCCCCCCTCTCTCCCTCTCCCACCACCTACTATCTCTCTCTCTCTCACTCTCTCTCTCCCTCTCTACTCTCTCTCTCTTCCATCCCCTGCTCTCACTCTCTCTCCCCCATCCCCTACTCTCTCTCACACTCTCACACTCTCTTTCATCCCCTACTCTCTCTCTTACACACATTCCCATCCCCCCCTCTCTCCCTCTCCCACTATCTACTCTCTCTCTCTCTCTCTCTCTCTCTCTCTCTCTCTCTCTCTCTCTCTCTCTCTCTCTCTCTCTCTCTCTCCCCCATCCCCTGCCCTCTCTCTCGCCTCTTCCATCCCCTACTCTCTCTTGTTCACACACCCACACATTCTCATCCCTCTCTCTCTCGTCTCCCATCCCGTACTCTCTAGATCTCACACACACACTCCCATCTACCCTCTCTCTCCCTCTCCAACCGCCTACTATCTCTCTCTCACTCTCTCCCTCTCTACTCTCTCTCCCATCCCCTACTCTCACACACTCTCTCTCCCATCCCTTACTCTCTCTACCACCTATACTCTCTCTCACACTTTCACTCTCTCTCCCATCCCCTACTCTCACACTCTCTCTCTCCCATCCCTTACTCTCTCTACCACCTATACTCTCTCTCACACTTTCACTCTCTCTCCCATCTCCTAATCTATCTCTTACACACACTCCCATCCCCCCTCTCTCTCCCTCTCCCACTCCCTCTCCCACTGCTTACTCTCTCTCTCCTCTCTCATCTCCTACTCCCTCTTTCTTTCACACACACATACCCCCATCCCCCTCTCTTTCTCTCTCTCCTCTCCCATCCCCTATTTTTTCTCTCACCCTCTCTCCCTCTCCCACTCCCTCTCCCACCACCTACTCTCTCTCTCTCTCTCTCAAACTCTTCCTCTCTACTCTCTCTTTGTCACCCCTACTCTCTCCAACATTCTCACACCCTCTCCCATCCCCTACTCTCTCTCTCTTACATATATACATTCCCATCCCCCCTCTCCGACCACCTACTCTCTCTCTCTCGGGCTACTCTCTCTCCCCTCTCCCATCCCCTACTCTCTCTCTTTCACACACACACTCCAATCCCCATCTCTCTCCTCTCTTATCCACTACTCCCTCTCCCCTCTCTCTCTCTCCCTCTCCCACCTCCTACTATCTCTACCATCCCCTACTCTCACTCTCTCCCCCATCCCCTACTCTCCCTCTACCACCCCTTACTCTCTCTCACTCTCACACTCTCTCCCATCCCCTACCCTCTCTCTCTCTCTCTCGCTCTCTCTCTCTCTCTCTCTCTCTCTCCCCCCCCATATTGTACTCTCTCTACCACCCCCTACTCTCTCTCTCACATCCCCTACTCTCTCTCTTACACACACTCCCATCCCCCCTCTCTCTCCCTCTCCTACTGCCTCTCCCACCACCTACTCTCTTTCACACTCTCTCTCCCATCCCCTACTCTCTCTTTCACAAAAACACACTCCCATCCCCCTCCCCCCCCTTATCTCTCTCTCTCCCATCCCCTACTCTCTAGATATCTCACACACACTCCCATCCCCCCTCTCTCTCCATCTCCCATCACCTACTCTCTCTCTCTCTCTCTCTCTCTCTCTCTCTCTCTCTCTCTCTCTCTCCCCCCCCCCCCTCTCTACTCTCTCTCCCATCCCATACTTTCTCTGTGCCACCCTTATTCTCTCTCACTCTCTTTCTCATGCCCTACTCTCTCTCTTACACACACTCCAATCCCCCCTCTCTCTCCCTCTCCCTCTCCCTCTCCCACCACCTACTCTCTCTCTAAGGCTACACACACTCTCTCTCTCAGGCTAATCTCTCTTTCTCCTCTCTCCCATCCCCTACTCTCTCTCTCTCTCTCACTCCCATCCTCCTCCTCTCTCTCTCTCTTGATCTCCCTCTGCCACTCCATCTCCCACCACCTACTCTCTCTCTCTCTCTCTCTCTCTCTCTCTCTCTCTCTCTCTCTCTCTCTCTCTCTCTCTCCCATCCCCTACTCTTAATCTATCTCTCCCATTCTATACTCTCTCTCACACACTTCCTCTCTCTCCCATCCCCTACTCTCTCTCTCCCCTCTCCCATCCCCTACTTTCTCTCTCTATTGCCCCTACTCTCTCACACACTCTCTCCCATACCCTACTCTCTCTCTCTCTCTCTCTATCTCTCTCTCTCTCTCTCTCTCTCTATCTCTCCCACACACACACACTCCCATCCTCCTCCCTAGCCCCCTCGCTCACTACCTACTCTCTCTCTGTCTTTGCCATTCCTTACTCTCAATCTCTCTCTCTCTCTCATCCCATACTCTCTCTATTGCCCCTACTCTCTCTCTTTCACACTTCCTCTCTCTCCCATCCCATACTTTCTCTCTGCCACCCCTACTCTCTCTCCTATCTTGTATCTCTCTCTCTCTCTCTCTCTCTCTCTCTCTTGCTCGCGCGCGCTTCCTCTCTCTCCCATCCCCTACTCTCTCTCTCTCTCTCTCACACACACACACACACCCATCCCCCCTCTCCTCTCTCTCTCTCTCTCTCTCTCTCTCTCTCTCTCTCTCTCTACCTCTTTCCTTCCCTCTCTATGCACTATTTAGGTCTCAATAGTGCATGCACACTAAAGTGTGCATATGCTATTAAGACTTAAATTTAAAAAGATTTAAATAGTGCATGTGCACTATAGTGGTTAGGCACTATAGGGTGCACATGCTATTCAAAGATTTGCATTTTACCAAGCCTAAGGTTTGGTTTTTTCTTGGGGATCCAACCCAAAGGTTTGGAGTCTACAAACTAGTCTGATATATGTTTTGCTACAAACATACGAAAAATCATTGATTTTTCTTATGTGCTCTCCTTCAAGTTTCCTTGTGGTTGAGCATCGATAAAATTAGGTTACATGACATTGTAAGTCTCTATGTTAGCTATATAACCATATAATTTATTTTTTATTTGAACTATTTCAAGCCTTTCATCTATAATTTCTTTTGAATTTATTTCCATTTCTTTTTCAAAAACCAACATGTCTTAATTGGGCTGTAAATTTTAGCTCATTCATCAAATTTTGCAACATCTTAGTTTTTTAGAAACTAGACTCCATTCTACACACTTTAAAAAAAGAAGTTTTGATTTTAGATTAGTTTTCAATCATCTCTCAGGGGAGCACATAGATATTTCACATTTTTGGGATGTGTCTAATTAAAATATTCATGAAAAAATACACATTATAAAATTACCATTTTGAAAAAAAATTAGTAGTTTAGAAACTAGATTCAAAGGGCTACTACTTTTGTTTTTGTCATATCTTAAAATTTTGATCTTAACTATATTCAAATTCTTGTTGAAGTTCAAAAATTATTGATTTAAGAAAAAAGGTGTCCACTTATACCCCCCTTTTGGCACCACAGCTTGGTGCACTTACCCAATATGTAATGTATTGTATATATCCAATGAGTGAGTGAATATGTAATTCATGAACACAAGTTTAAGAATGCAAATGAGATCAAGCAACATATTAAGTATATATTAAAGGCCATATCAAAAAAAGGAGCAAGAGAGACATATCCATCACAAAAAGGTGATCAGTACTTAAAGGAATCTCTGTCAGCAATTCAGTTGTAAGTTAGAGATCTATTGTTTCATTCTCATAAGTGAATCAATCCAAATCTTTTAATAAGGTAGGCTTAATAGTCTTTCTTAAATATTCTAATAGAGTGCATACTTTATTGTGTGTTTGTAAATCCTTCAATAAGGTGGACCTACCAATCCTAATTGCTCCTAATAGGGTAGATCATCAGAAGTGGTCATTGCAAGCCTTAACAGGCCAAATTTATGTTGCAGTATTGAAGTTTTGTGATTATCATCCCCACCCCATTTTTACTTTCTATTTGCAAGGTTTTTGAGTCACCAAATTATTGTGTTCAAGTGTTATGAATGTTTTATGTTTACAGTTTCTCATGCATACAATTAGATCAATAAATGATAAATGGTATATTGCTATAAAGTGTTGAATTTGATAAAGTTTTAGTGGTTACTAATTCACCCCTCCCCTCTTAGTAACCTAGCATAGTCTTGAATATTTCCAACAATTGGTATCAGAGCTTTGTAATTATTAGGAGAAAGTTTAATAGCTTGAGCAAAGATCAAGAATATGGAGATACTCAGACTTGATAAGGAAATTGACAATGAAAAGTTGGATCCATAAATGGCCATTGCACAACTCAAGAAAGCTAAGGAGCAACTTTCCCAATCTCTGAAAAGAAGGAAAGAACTTGCAAATTAAATAAATGATCATTAGTACATTGAAGAAAAAATTGAAGATTTTTTCCCTTCAAGAAATTTAGATGAAGCAAATGATGCAATCAAAGAACTCCTAGAGAAGAATGGTTTCTTGCAAGAAGAAGTAAGAAACCTGAAAAGAGAACAAGAAATTCAATTTGTAAGGTTGTGTGAAATATTGGAATAGAGGAACATGATGAAAGAAGAAATGGATGGAAGAAATAATGAAATTTAGAACCAATCCCTTTAGCATGCAGATCTTATGGATCAAATCTCCAATGCAAATGAGGAAATCATGAGCCAAAGATAGATCAATGAAAGATTAATAATTGATCTAAATTTGGAAAGACAAATCAATGAAAGAATAAGAAATGAGTTGAAATCCAAAAAGAAAATTAGTGAAAGATTGAAAAATGACCTAAACAATAAAAAGAAAATCAATGAAAGAATGATGGAATTCCAAGCAGACATGAATCAATTAAATCAACTAAATGAGTAGAATCTCTATAGAAAAAAGGGGAAAGCAAGAATTGGCTACAAAGAAGAAGGTGAATCCTCTAAAAAAAGTGCTCAAAAGAATCAAAGACCTATTTGCAATCACTGTGGTAAGATAGGTCGTACATCAAACAAATGTTGGAGTAATGGTAAAGAAAAATTTAATGGAGAATGCTACAATTATAGTCAACATGGTCACAAGGCTAATAATGAATGCAAAGAGAAACCAAAATTTGAGGGCATGTGTCACAAATGCAAGAAACAAGGTCACAAGGCATTAGACTACAGAACTAAGTCATTCAATCCAACAGAGCAAATTGTGAAAGAAATATTTGGTTGGGACTACAAAACTTGGTGTAGATGTCATTACTATGGAGAATATGGACACATTGGCATGAATTGTGTTAAACATCACACAAGGAAGAGAGATACCACCATAATATGTTTCACTTGTACCAAACTCAGTCATCTAGCCAAGAATTTCATGAACATAGGTAGAGTTGAAGATGAAAGGAAAGTAAAAGAAGATAATATTTCAAAGCAGATGAGGCAACAATGGATTCCTAAATCTACTAAGGAAGCTAGTTCAAGTAATGATGGTCATGCCACTCAAGAGGTGGATGACTCCACCATTTTCAACTACGATTCAAAAGGATAACTAGAATTGCATTATCATGATCACATTCAAACAATTCCAATTAAAAAGTGATAAAGATCCAAATCAGTATTCAAGATAAAAAAGGATCACCGAGGAAGAACAATATCAGTTATCACTGAGTTACCTTCTCTACTAAGTAAGGTCAGGAGTAACAAGACACACATGGTTACTAAGTCACAGAGCCTTCACCAAGTAATCAATTGAATAGTAGATGATAGGCTATTGCGCATATTGTCAAGCATAATGTCAAGCATGATGCCAACCCAACTACCTTCGTATAGAGAATTAATGGAATTTTTTTACCAAAAAGTATAGAATTGAATTCATTTTTCATCATGAAATCTAAGTGCTATTGTGAAGAAAGAAAATTCCAATGTGATCAAGTAACCTCAAGTGAATTTGCAGCAAGGTTTTAAGGTTTTGATAATTTATCAAGTAATTTATCAAGTAATCATGACATCTAGTAATAGTAGTAGCAAAATAAAGAAAGAGTCTAAGATATTGGTTTGAGGAGTCAAGTGGAAAGGATCGGATTTCAAACTTGTTCTCATGATCATAGAAACCCTCAACCCAAGTAGAGCTCAATCGCAAATCCCACCTAAGGTACTCCTTATTAATGATATTTGTACTCATTTCAAGTGTTCTATTTAAGAAATTAGAACCCTAGAAATGGATGATTCCATAGGAGAATTGTGTGTTAATGGTGTTCTCAAACCTGAGCATAAACATTTGGAAGACAAAGATTTGACTCACATTCCTCACATGCCCCAAGGTTTTCAAATCAAATGGATCAGATACATTGTAATATGGGTGTATAATGGTCAGATATGGCTTGAGAAACTATTGTAATCACCAAAAAAATGATTAATGGCATCATCAGCCTCCCCATGCTCACTAACACCAAAACCACCAAAAGCCCAGGTTGGTCTGAGCTAGAAAATAAAATCCTAGCTAAGTGGGATGATAGAGGCATGAAAATCAGTAGTGTAATAGATGTAGAACTAAAATTTGGGATACATGTGATAGTTCACAAGATATATAGTTTGAGCCACCTCAATAATGCATCATGTGAAGCTGTGGACCTAGCCTATAAAGTTGTGAAGAACAAATTGTCTTATGACTTGGCAAATCTATTGTTGAAACAATTCAACAAGAACATGGAAAGTATTTGGCCTTCCAAGAACAACCCTTGAAAATTTGGCTCTTTATTAACTTGTTCATTTTTCTATGTCTATAAATTATTCCCTTCCAAAGGCATGGTAGTATGGAGGAAAGATGTGCCTGTATTGTACCAGATTAATGAATACATTGCAGAAATGGGAGAAAATTTTGTTAGCATTATGGATAACTACTTTGAAGTTTTCAAAGAGAAAATGAATAATAGATTCATAATACGTAAGAAACTAGTAGAAGATTACAAAGATGATGTATGATTCATGGTAGACTGTGACAAAATCTACATTTAGGTAGTCAAACCCAGAATTGTATGGGTAAAACCTCTTCCCTATGAGGTAAACATTTATGAAACAAAGGACATTAATGAAGCTTTGATTAATGAACTTGTTGATCCAAAGGCACCTCACTTGGGAACATAAGATGAGGCAAAGGCAAGGATAGAGTTGGAGATAAAACTTCTACAAGTGGTTAACAAAAGCAAGAGGAGGATAACAAAACTAAAATCAAGCACACCTCTTATGTTGACTGAAGGAAAAGGGAGAAGATATAGATGAAGAGGCAGATGATGAGACTAAAAAGGAAGAAGAACCCTTGAAGAAGAAAGGCCAGGCAATCATCACCAAGCCACCTAAGCCATCCACTGCAGTTTTTACAAGGAGGTATAGGAATAAAGGAAGTGAAATTATCTTTAGTAAACCTCCTCCCACATTCCAAGAAAAATTGAAAAAATTGGAAGAAGGTTTAGGCATAAACAAACTTCGAATCCTTGAAGTATGAAATCAAGTTAGAGGCATAAAATAAATAGGTTGAAGAACTAGTGTTAACCAAAATGGGAAAATGGAAGTATTCACTAGATTAGATAACCTCCCAAATATCTAATGAATTGTTAGAGAAAATTAAGCCAAGATGGGACTTTGCAATGCAAATAGCAAAAGATATTTATGCACAAACCCTAAGGCAATTACTACCTGGTATGACAAAAGTTGAGGTAAAAGAGTCCTTGAAGAAAAATGAAGATAAGATGACTCTTAGATTTAATACTTGTTTAATTTTGATCAAGGAAATAGAGCATGTGGTTAAGAATGCCACAAATATGTGGAAGAATGTTTATCATTTGTATAAATAGAGTGACTTCCTAGTAGAGGTTAAGGATGATGATAGTGATGATGACGAAGAAGAAACTTACACCGAGCTTACACATTTTGACAATGAGGAAGTTGAAGAGGATAAAGAGGAACAAGCTACTGAGGAAGATAAAGAAGATGACGAGGAGACCAACCTTATGAAGATAGTAGCCATAGTCATTGCCTCACTTCCTCACTTTCCAAGAAAACTAGCAGCTACATCAAGCTCAGAGACAACTTCAGCAAGTTTGATTGTGACAACTTTGGGTACTTCAAACATCCAATCACTCTTTTACCCAACATAGCTCAACACATAATTGATAGAAGTGTCTACCACTTCATCTACCGAGCTACAACCTCCCTCTTGTTTAGCCCTGAGTGGCAGTCATCAGTAATGGATACAGTGGCTTCTACAATTTTGAACTCTTCAGTAGTAAGTACTTTAGTTTTGAATACTATAATTTTGTCTACTTCAATAATAGATACTTCACTTATGACTTCTTCAATTTTGGATTCAGAAAGCATTCCTATTAGTTTTCCATTAGTTGGTACTATATCAATTTTCAGAACAAGTCCTAGTATATCTACAATTGTTTCCATGCCAGATTCAAAGGCATTATGTACAAGGATAGTTACAAGATTTTTGAGTAGAGGAAAGGAGATAGAAGAAGATATAGACCTAGATGAGAAAATAGAAATTCCCAAATGGGACTTTGATAATCTCACTGCAGATCAAATGCATATAGCTAGTGAACTCCTCCAAAAGAAGGCAAAGCAGAAGAAATTGAGAGAAGAAAGAGATAGAGAATATAAAATTATTGATGATGCCAAGAATATGTTTCTAAGGTAATAGGTATTGAGATATATTCTTCTCAACCTATTTTGTTTTAATTAGAAGAGGTAGTCCAAAAATTTGATGAGGACTCTAGTGGTCAAGATAAGTTAATTGAGAAAGCAGAAAAGAAATTTGATAATAAAGTGCTTGAGCACATTGCTTAGCAAATTGCCATTCAAAAAGTTGAGCTTTCCTCAATTTTTACCAATCTTGAATCATCTTGCACCAATGTGACATTAGTTATTGTAAAGTTATGTGATGTTACCGAGTTCACAAAGGAGATAAAGAGCAAGCTGACAAAGATTGATGAGTATCTAAAAGCCAATGCACTACAATTGCAACTTGACTCTAGTTCAAGCTCTGCATATCATATGAATATTAGATTTCTATCAAACATGTAGGTAGAGTTGTTGAGAGAAGAAGCAAGGATCCAATCTACATTGATAGATATTTAGAATATGATCCTTCCTATCATGGATACAATGCAAAAACATATTGTTTAATCAAACACCTTGATCCATGAAACTAACTTCTCTATTGTAGATCACATGATAGAAGTCTCTATAGAAGTGTAAATTGCTCTCCATACATGCAATATTTTGCAAGAGAATTGGGATAAAACTCTAGCACTTATTCTTAAGGTACATTTTGAGTTTCTATCTCAGTTTGGTGTCTCCATGTAAATAAGTTTTGAATAAATCTTTGGCATTATTGTCAAAAAGGGGGAGAGACTATGTACAGTAAGACACTGTGTATATTGTATGGGGGAGAATCATGCAAAGGAAGAAAATGTATATAGCAGAGGAGAATCTTGCATATATGTTGTATAGTATACTGTATATACTTAAAAAGACAATTTAAAAAAAAAATCTCAAAACAGTATACCCTTTTGAGCCAGTATCACATGGTGTTGTATATATGTTTTGGCTAATAAGTTTTTTTGTCACTAATGCGAAAGGGGGAGATTTTTGATATATCATTCAAGTTTTTTATTAGTGAAAACACTTATTTAGATTTTGTATGGCTACTAAGCTCATTGAATAGTCTACATTATTTTCTATGTAATTCAGTAGCCATCGAGCTCTACAGTTGCTATAGAGTCTTTTGGACTAATTCTAATTGGCCACCAAGTATTCTAGTGGTTACCAAGGGAATTTAGTTAGTGAGAAGTGTAGTAGTTCAAATCGAGAAGAATTAGGTAGTGTGAAGTCTAGTAGTTCAACCCAAGCACTCCAGTGGTTACTGAGCTTTGCAGTTTTTACTAAGCCAAAAATTCATGGAATATGAAGCTAGTGTTAACCGAGCTGTATGATGACTAGTGTTTAATAAGTGATTTAGTTTATGAAAAGTAACACAATATCTATCGAGTCACCAATGTAGACCAAGTTTAAGACTACTTTGAGGTGATTAGTATGGATTGAGCTTCTACTTCTATTGAATGCATGATGATGCTGAGTAATGATAGTGAATACCGAGTCTCATAACTTCACCAAGTCAGTCTTCAAAACCTAAGTGTCTTCATATGGGCCGACTTTGTAATATTGGTCTTAACTTGTATATTGGCTGACTTTTTTATTTTGTAAATTGGATTGGTATATATATGTAATTTATTGTCTCATATCCAATGAGTGAGTGAATATGTAATTCATGAACACAAGTGTAAGAATGCAAATGAGATCAAGCAGCAAATACAATATATATTAAAGGTCATATTAGAAAAGGAGCAGCAGAGACATATCCATCACAAAAAGGTGATTAGTACTCAAAGGAATCTCTATCAACAATTCAGTTGTAGGTTAGAGATCTACTATTTCATTTTAACAGATGAATCAGTTCACATCCTTTAACAAGGTAGACTTAATAGTCTTTCTTAAATCTCTTAATAGAGTGGATACTTTATTGTGTGTTTGTAAATCCTTCAATAAGGTAGACCTAGCAGTCCTAATTTATCCTAATAGGGTAGATCATCAGAAGTGATCATTGTAAGCCTTAAAAAACCAACTTTATACTACAGTATTGAAGTTTTTTATGTATCATCCCTACCCCAGTTTTACTTTCTATTTGGAAGATTTCTAGGTCACCAAATTATTGTGTTCAAGTGTTATGAATGTTTTATGTTTACAGGTTTTCTCATGCATGCAATTAGGTCAGTAAATGATAAATGTTATATTGCTATAGAGTGCTGAATTTGATAAAGTTTTAGAGGTTACTGATTCACCCCTCCCTTCTCAATAACCTAGCATAGTCTTGAATATTTTCAACAATTAGTAACTATACTTTTAAAATCATCAATTCACCCAACCACACGCAATGAATAATTTCTCTCTCACCTTAGGTTGTTGGTGATGAAGAATATATACAATATTTATTTGAGTATCATCTCATAATTATTAGCTCATTTTGGATATGTCATTAGAAATAATGGCACAATAACCATCTTTCTCGATGTGGAGACTTAAGTTTTAACTTCTCTAATGTCCAATATAGACTTACCAAATGTTTGGAAGTATCAATTTAGAAGATGAAATGAACATAATTTCTACATTGAATATCTTAGAGGAATAAATTCTTATTTCTTGTGTTAGAGGGAGGGTCATATTAGGAATAATTTCCCTAGTATTAAAAAAAGATAGAGGAAGTCCACTATGGATAGAAATGTACACAATAATTCTAACATTAAGCCCATTGAACATCATATTGATCTAGACAGTGATGATGAATACAAAAATGTATAGGTGATATCCATGAAGTGGTGTCCCTAAGAAATTATGGTAGAATAGTGAGAGAGGAGGCTACTAATTATAGTAAGCCTCTAGATTTTGATATGATCTTGAATACCTTTCTAGAAGAACTACTTGAGGTTTTTATTAATCCCATGTATGATAATTCAATACATTGTGATGGTAACCCTCCAAACAATAATAAAAAATACCCTCTTCCACCATCAACTAGAAAGAGAGCGAGACCATCATAGACTAAGGAACCATGCATTTACAATATATTATTATTGGGAAAATCAGAGAAAGTTTTTAAAAGTAAAATCTTTAGTAGGGTTGGGGGTGATTCCTGAAAGATAGCTCATGATACATCATTAGAGGATTCAAAAAATGTGGCGGAGAAGATATGAATCCTAAAATTTATCACATCCCAAATGTGACTTCTTAAGTGAAGACTTTGGTTCTAGATTTTCAAAGTGTGTAACACCTCTAGTGTGTTGGACATGACCTTGGGGATGAAAAGTGTCATCGATCTATTCTGAAGGACCCCATTTAATCTTCTAGACACTCTACTAAAGAGGAGTCTATAGCTATGTTGAAATAATTTACTAGTGAGTATTGTATGAATGTAATAGGTTAAACATTGGCCCACCTCCATGGTCAAGAGGTTTTTGGTACTAGTTTATGAGTTCTTGAATCTATAGGAGGGCATTGGAACAAGGGAAGGCAAAGGTAATTTTTTAAAAATTAACCCACTTAATAAAAATGAAAAGGTTAATGTTGTCTCCACCCTAACTAGAAGGGTTCATACAAGGGCCTCTTCTCATAAGTTACCTTAACCTTGAATGCTTCACTATCTCTAATAATAATGTTGTTCATGCCTCGATAAGTATGTCACCAAATTTGAGGTTACTACTCCATATTATAAATATGGAGATCTCCCTACAAATAAAGTGGATAAGGTAATCTATCTTGGGAAGGAATAGTGGAAAAATCCATGGAGAGTGAAAGAAAAAAGAATAATCAAACTTATATGGATCCAAGCTCTAAAAGATAAGAATTTAACAAAAAACTTCCCAAAATTATTATAAATTCAATCCTACAAATGAGGATAATTATAATTAAAAGTGTATGATGTTTAAAATCATGTGTTGGAATGTGATGGCTGTAGAGATTTCTAATAGAAATTGTGTGATTGGAATTTTTTCGACTTGTAGAAACATAATAATTTTGTTCTTCTACAAGAAATAAAAGCTACATGAATTACATTTCAAATTTATCTTAGATTGATTTGGAAGGATGTAGTTTATATCCCCATAGACATAAAAGAAAATATAGGGGTGACATCACTCTCATAAGTGATATGTCACTAGTACATTTGGACTCATTTTTTGACCTTTATTGGTCGAAATTTTGACGCATTTTTTGACCAATCTTTGACCAAATTCGACCAACGAATTGGTCGATAATTTTTCGGTCAAAAATTTTACGAACCTGTTGGATGGTCAAAATTTTGACCAATACATTGGTCGAAAAATGTTCAATTTGTCGAGCCATTTTCTGCCATTCATTGGTTGAACTTTCGACCAATGCTTGGTAGAAATCTAAGGGACATTGGTCAAAATTTTGAACAATGCATGGTAGAAAACTAGATGGCATTGGTTGAAAACTTTTTGGTCAAAAATTTGACCATCCAGTAGGTTGGTCAAAACTTCGATGAATATGGTGGTCAAGAAATGTTGGCATTGTCAGTACATTTTCTGCCATTCATTGGTCGAACTTTTGACCAATCCTTGGTAGAAATCTCCAGGGCCCATATCATGGATAGCGATATCATGGACCCACTTCTTGTGTACTAGGTACAAAGATTTTTGATCATGAGATAAAGCCGAGATCAAAGGGTGGCATTGACTCGCTATGAAGAAGTGCTCAACAGTTAAGTATAGCGAGTTAGCGAGTGTGGCCCACCACTGCTGAAGTAAAATTGCTATCCACAAGATCAAGTTTGGATCGATGATGCTCATTGACTCACTATAAAGAGATGCACAAAAATTAGGTATAGCGAGTTAATGAGCAATGAACCCACCATCATGTTCTTAAAGGTTGTTTCAATTGTCTACCACATTATTAAAGTAAGATCAGTGATCATCGCTAGCTCACTGTGGAAAGGTGCTCGAGAATTATGTATAACGAGTTAACGAGTTAATGACACATGTGCGTAGCCATGCATGGGCCTGGTTTGAAGCACCAGCCTTGAAGGAAAGGTAGAGGTGGAGGTGTTTTATTGGCTTGACTGCCAATGTGTTAAGAAGAAAGCTAAGTCAGGTTAGTTGTCATTCCCAGATCGTAGGATTTTTCAAGGATCAACAACACAAGTTTAAAAAAGAAAGTGCAACACCACTCTATTTTTCTATTTGGCACATTTATGATAAGTGAAAGCTTCGTGTGTGGGAGAAACAAAGTATAACATAGAGATTTTCATTATTTCCAGTCCCACGCGAATAGAGATTGCAAATTTTCTGAGCACAAGAGCCTGATTGATTGTGTCATGTTAAGCCTGGTAAAGATGTGAAACTGTTCTTCTGTTGTTCGAGAGAAATTTTAGAAGAACTCAGAGAAGAACAAGTTCAACAAGTCAAGTAAGTACTCATATTATAACCTCTGTGGCATTCCAATTCTCTCAATACTGTCAAAATGCCTCCTAAGAAACCATTCTCTGGGAAAATTAATTATACGGATAGGAATGTACATGATGATTTATTAGAATTACTCCCAGAATCTACTGTACAGCCTGCACAAGTTAAAAAGTTAATTTCCTTAAACCCTAGTCTTAAAATTGGTGATGGCCTATGTGACAAGGAGAACTAGGTTAGGGATGCAACAACTACTCAAATTGGCCTTATCTTCTTTAAAAAGTGGTTTTCGGAAAGAAAGTTGTTTGCCCCACATGCTAATTCTAGAATTTTGATTTGGGAAAGTTAGTAGTCCCAAGTGTTTTCATAGATTATGATTTTCTTGAAGCCATTGCTAAGAATTATGACCAAGCCATTAGGGTTGTAAGAAGAAAGGATGGTGTGCCTCTGGTCTCGATTACTCCTGAAGAAATTAGAGAGGTTTTTCACTTGGAACCATTATCAGACTACCATGTGCAAATCAATCTGCTAGAATTAGAGAATGAATATAAAGCAAAGAAGGATGTAATCAGGGGAGGTACACTAAGGGCACATATTGGTATAATAGGAACTTTGCTAGTAATTACTGCAGCCTCTAGAGAGCCTTTTAAGAAGAGTCTTTTCACTTCTCGAGCTGTAGAGATATAGAGGACCTTATTCTGAGTTTTTGGTGAAGATGAGCAAGAATTTATGCCCATTGGTTTCATGTACATGATGGTTCAGATTGCTTCCTTTGGTGTAGATGTTATTTTTGATTTTGCTTCCTTTTTGGCTGAAGAAATTCACATTGGTTTAGTTGGGATTGCGAAGCGCAAGGTGAAAAAAACTTTTGGTCACTACTCTCTATTAATGCATATGTTTTTGTTCAAAGGAGTGACATATTTTGGTAATGAGATGAAACTAAACAGAGAGGAGAATGGGGAAATATTGCTAGTCCAGTTGTGGAGTGTAGATATGACCTGGGATGCAAGTAATGCTAGTTTTGTCAAATTTGATAGATATTTTGCTGCTAAATTGAGATGCCTCATATTAAGTGACAATCCTAGAATCCCTAGGGTACTAATGAGTCTCATCGGGTCTATGGATAACCCCCATGACTTGAAAGTTTCACATAATTGTGGAGATATCATCCCCTACCCTATTTCTACTATTTTTAGAATCTATGGTTTCAAGGGGAACCCTCATGTTTTGCCTTACCAAGTTCCTTTGAAGGTGGGAATGGCTGAAGTTTTATGACAGTTAGGGGGAGTGGAAGAAATGTTTTTGTTGAAAAGGCAATTAGGGTCAATTTTCCCTACCTGCACAGTGGCCCATCAATTTGTGATTACAAAAGGGGCATGGATCTTTTTGCATAAAATTTTGGAGCAATATATGATGGCTATCTCTCATCCCCGTTTTTGTAATTCTGAGGGATTTTTCAATCAGATGTTGAGGTATAGAATCAAGTTGGGACTGGTCAAGCACGATTTGTATTATCTAGAGGATATTATAAGGAATGAATTCTCATTGCAGGAGCAGGAAACTAAAAAGGAAAAATGGAGAGTTTATTCCCAGGTCTTAGAATTCATTCATTGTTTTGATAATAAATATGATCCTTTGGATAATGCTATTATAGAGGCTGACAAAATAAGTAAGCTCATGAATACCTTCCCTAAAATAATGGAGGTCATGAATGAAAAGAAACAATTTTTTATTGATTCATATCCTGATAAGGCCAGAGAGGTCATGAGGAGGTTGGCTTTCACTCCAAATGTGAGAATTGATAAAATAATTATACAAAAGAGGCCTAAATATACTATAATTTAGAATACCTATAGACAAGGGCAAACAAATAATAGGATCTACCAATATAGCCCAAGAGGAGAGACCTGAAGAGCCTAGTCCTAAGAGGCAAAGGTAATGACAGAAGAAAGGCCTCAAGATGAGGAATATTCACCCACCCAGTCCCCTTTGAGGATTAGAGAAGAGCAGCTCATTGGTGAACAGGTTGAACAAATGGGATCACAGGGAGATATTTTTATTACTCAAGTAGAATTAGATGAGGGTAACCCTCCAGAACTTCCTCTCCCAAGTTTTAATCTAACAATAGCTGATTATAGAGGTAGGGAGTTGGACCCTATATTAGAGCAGGCAAGTCATCAATTTTTTACTGATGACAATTTTGTGAAATCAAGGGCTTTTCAACAGTTTGCATGGAGGACAAACATGAATTTTTTTGAGGAGAAATGTAAAAAGATGAAAACAAAGCATCCAGAAATGGATGAAACTTCCATGCAAAACTAAATTAAAGAAGAAATGATGAAGGAATTGTAGAATATAAGCCCTGAGGAGGGGAGACAAATGATAAAGGCATCTAACATTTTATTATTGCCCAATTGGAATATTGCAGATGCATTAATTTTCAATTTTGTTTCAAGTAGATTGGAGTTGCAAGACCCAAATAGAAGAGACTTCCAAGGCACTTCATTCATTGAAGATCAAGCTACATTGGTCAGTTGGTCATTGAGAAAGGGATCTAGAGCCACACCATCACAATCAGATGAGTCTGGGTTGATGGGAAATATACTTGTAAGAAGGGTTGCTGACACTTCACATGTACAGGCAACATATTGGAATGTGGATTCTTCTAAGTTTGTGTTGGCCACTACTAAGAAGGAGAAATAGGTTATGTCTGAGTTACAGAATAAATATGAAACAATTCTTGAGGCCTATAATAGGGAGGTAAAAAGGAGAATTGAACTTGAAAACAAGGCAATGGGGAAATCCACAAGGCCAAGAATAACATACCCCCATCCTCCAGTGGAACCTTTTAAATCCACCCCCCTTGTAGAGATACCAGACACACCTCAAAGGCCTGAATATTATACAACTAAGGAATTTGAAGAAGAGAAGAGAAAACTATGGGCCTTACATGTAGAGTTAAATACACAGTATGAGGATAAGCTTAGAAAGGCTCTAATGTATTTAGTGGAAAAAATTGAGTGGCCCTTATTCTTTGATCAGTTGGTAAAATTAATAGATATATGGGAGGAATTGAAAACTCATGATGATACCCTAAAGCCTATTGTTAATAAATGGGGAAGAAGGGAAAAGGAAATCACCCTTCTATGTTATTCAGTTATAAAGTCTTCCAATGACCATGTTGAAAAATTGTATGATATTGCTAATGACCTGTTAGATTTTGATAACGGGAGAGTTTCTCTACAATTGAAAATTGTTTCTTATTTGAATAAGTACGAGAATCAAAAATTTGATCTATTTCCTTGTGCCTTGGATAGAAAGAAGAAATTGAAAAATAAGGAAGAGTGGAGTAAAGAATTGGATGACCTTTTCTGCACAAGGATAAATAAAGTTATTAATGAAAAGGGGCATGCCTAGTGGGCCACCACGATAGATGAATTGGTTAAAGTCCAATTATTTTTTGATTCTTTAAAGCAAGAATTTGTTGGTTTTTAAAAGGAGGTTGGTTATATTTTAAAAAAGAAAAATGATATCCTACATTTCAGCTAGCCCGATGATATACAATTTGACACTTGGATGGCAGATCTTCTATTGGACAAGCAGTTAGAGGAGGATAGTTCAGATGATGATGAGAAACTAGAAGAAAAGGTGCAGGTTATTGACACCTTTGCACCAGAACTAAAAAAAAAGAAGGGGAAAAGGTAATAATGCCTGCTCAAGGTGAAAGTAGTGAGAACCCACATGAGAAAATTGATTTGGAGGTATCACAAGATCACCCTTCTTTGGCTAGCTTGGTAGCCACTTATTCTGAGGAGCCAGAATAATGAGAGACAAATTAGAAGTTGATGATTCACAAAAGAAATTGGAACGAGCCTACTTGAAGGAATATTTGATATGCCTGGCATTCTATTGTGATTGTTTTTGTCTTTTGTATGATGCTTTGTTCCTTGGACACTTGTCAAATCACAATTTCCCTTTGCTTGTTGCAACTCATGCTATATAAATGAGTTTTCAAGGCATTGTGATGGTCTGAGACTTGTGCAATTTTTTGTTTCTTTCAAGAAGAGTACATATTTAGTCGGTCCAATAGTATGCAGAGGTTTTGAGTTTGCTTCCATTGTACTTTCTGATAAGCAAATTGAAATGACAAAAATGGCAATCTATTCTGGGGTTTCAATTGGTTTTCTATTGGTTATTTTTTTAGTCATATGAAAGGGATAATACAAAGGGGTATTTACACTATATCTATGGATCATCAATTTTTGTCTCTAGTTTATGGGTTTGTTTACTTTGAAGTCATTTAAATAAGGTTTATTTGGCTGAATGTAGTTTGGATGGGTTGTATGCTAGTTTTATTGTTGCTTTTAATTCAAGAAATTATATAAATGCTTTAGTAAATTAGTAGGGTTTATGAGTTCATAAAGGGATATTGCATAAGAATGGAGATGGGTGATTGCAGCTGATTAATTCTTATACAAGTTATTTGAATTAGATCTCCCACCAATAGTCAATTTCTTGCCCAATGGATAAGGCACTGGTCCTATAAATTAGAAGTAATCAAGGATGAATTCTGCTACTGCATATCAAATCATCTTACAAAATAAAAATTATTTTCAATCCTGTTCAAGAATCATAAATGCTGGTCTCAACTCATTTATATCTAATTCCAGAGTCTTAGGTAGCTGCTATTTCTAGGAATATTTGTAAATTTTAGGAGAATTATGACCAGATCTACTGATAAGGGATGTGTATAAGTTTGAGAGCATTGAAGAATTGAAGTGAGCTATGTATGTATGTGAGGGTAATAGAGGAGAATCAGAATGAAACTAAGATAATTTTATTTTTGAATTCTACTGCACCGTGCACTTGTACAAATCCTTTCTTGTTCCTCTTTGTGCCCACCACTTAGGCCACATTATTAAGTGTCCTATACAAGAAATTCTTATAGCAAGCAATTTACCCAAGATTCTTGAAGTTGTTCCACTATAAGATATGATGAAATCATGAACTAATTGCCTATTATTTAAGAAAATGAGAAACACTATAAGACAATTTGTAGTGCTGAAATAATAGCCAAATCGCCAAAGTAGGCATGCTTATTGGATCATATTCTCTCTCAGACATAGATGTAACATGCATTTTGGTTGCAGGTGATTTCTAGGAGCTTGGGGTTCACTATCAATTCCAACACCTTTGACTAAATTTTTTTAACAAGTCAAAAGTTGTTCCACTATAATGATTACTAATAAACTTTATCATTGTTCAAGTCAAAAGTTTATCATTAGCAAAAATGGTAGATAATTTTGTTCATGGTCTCAAGGAAAACAAAGACTGCTTGACAATAGCAAGAAACAACACAGATGACTTACAAATAGTCTATCACAATGAAAGACATATTTTGCCCATCATAACACTAGCAGTGCTCTACTATCTTGTTTTTGGTAACAGAGACACCCCCCAAACATGAAGGATTCACCCCCCAAACATCTTCAAACATGAAATGATCCACTATCTATTAGACTGGTGTCTAATCCAGGCTAAACCTCCATCAGCATATACCATCCAACATTGCACTTGCACCAAGTTTTCCCACTCTCCGGCATTTGGTTAATATAGTACAAATAAATTATCACAACCTCATTTTCTACCACCAATAATAGCGACTACAAGTGGTAGGAGAGAATCTACATTGGAAACTTCAGAATAAGTACAGTTCACTGCTGTCACTAGTTTGAATGCACCAGTCTATTATTCCTTACTCAACCCGCAATGAAAATTAAAAGAATGTGTGGAAAAGATAACAAAAATAATAAAATGTTCTCACATCAAATATTAGTCAAAATGCATTTGATACATCATAGGAACTCACTGTTCCATGGGACAGAGATTGAATTGCAGAGAACAAGATTATTTTATTGATTATAATTTTTTCACAATGCCTTATCTCACCACCCCAACTCTACTTCTTTCCCAAACACTTGAAAAATCCCTTCTAAATAACCAAACAACAGTAAACAACCACTGCTGTCTAACTATCTAACTGTTACCAGTTAGTTATAAACTGAAATTTGTTGTCTAAGTTGACACAAATTGTCAACTTCGACAATTTACAATCATATATGCCTTTAATATATTTCACTAACCTTTTAAAAGGTTTTATAACTTCACTAACCCTTCCAAAGACACCTAAAACCCTTATGAGCTGTACTAGGCCTAAAGACACCTAAAACCCTTACAAGCTTTTCTTTGCATTTTTTCTACATTTGATACTTTTCTTATAGGTGGACATGTCTATCACAAACATCCAACATGTATGTCCTTAGACTTCATGGCAAAAACCCTACAAACAAGACAAAAAAAATAAGGACATGAACCATCCAAACATCTCTAATAGCTTGTGGATATCCCAAAGATGCATAAGTGCATGACTTGTGAAAACCAAAAAGATAAGACTAACTTGTATAACAAGTGAATAACCAAAATTATTTTATGTCTGTGTTATGTTTGACAATGACAATGATATTTGGATTCAAGCATGAGGAAATTTGTATCAATCAATTCATTAAATATCATTTGAATACAAAGAAGATTTTAAGAGATTCAAGAGCATAATTATAAGCCAAATTTGTGGAAGACCTAAACCAGACCTAAATGAACAAACATGTGACGGCTTATTTTGAATATGATGAGCAGATCTAAGGCAGAATTTTTATGAAGGTATATTGCAATGAGACTATTACAACCGAAAAACTTCAATCTCGTTAAGGAAAATTGGGATGTGTGTTTGAAGACTTAACAAATTTGAGCTTCGCTTGGTTTCAAGAATACTATAATATTCTCTACTTAACAAGGCCAACCACGTAAAGGTGGAAGCTCATCTGGCCTCACCCCCCTGCCCCTAACATCAATATAAAGTACCCATTATCATCTAACTACATACTTCATTCATTCATTCATCCATTTATGAACTATAACATTCAATCAGTATAATCACATACCATTCATTAATATGATATAAAAATCATTAATACACAATACTAATCAAAACTTCATTAACACGTAACAATATTCATTAACATAAAATAAAAATCTTTATTAATACGCATCATTCATACATAATTACTTAAAACAAAGTTCTTTCATTATCCAACAAGGTTTATCAAAGAAGATTTTTAAAACATCATTTCTTTTTTTTGTTTTTTTGAGCTCTCTTAAGAAAAACGCTCATAGGGACATCCATATATACTTCATTCTCCTCCTCTTCTGGCATGTGTAATGTCAAATTACGATGGCTCCTTCTCTTTGGAGGAGCAGGAGGTTGTTGCACTAAAGGGGGCTCTGTTGCAAGAACAAGTGAATGCGATAAATTGGCATACTCTTTTTCTTTTTCTAACTGTTACAAGTTTGTAATTAAGTACAAGTACAACATAAAATGCATTTTTCTTACCTGGCAATGCCACATCATGTACATTAACATTTTGATCTGCCACCACGTCAACATGTTGAATACTTAGAACATGGTCCAGTCCTTCAGCATGATGTTCAACATGCTTTGGAATATTCAAAAAAAGGATACACGTCAAATTCCAATTGAAGATGTTAAATTGTATTCATAATTGCATAATTAATTTCCAATAGAAAATTAATACCTCCACCACTATAATGCACATCATGGCCTTGATCAGGAGCAGGTTCTGTGGTAGGATATGAAGGTTGCAGTAAAATGTTATGCACATTGTTATGTAGTCAATTTACATTTAAAACTAATACCAAAAAAGAATCTTCTCAAGTATTTAATTTCATTTACTTTTCATCTGACCAATTTACATGTGAGATGTCATTTGGTGCATTGGATTCTTGGGCAAGGCTTATAGATTCTTCACGTAGGCGTGCAACCACAACTTTATAGCCTTCCTTCAAGGCAATTTTTCTATCTTCATTTGTGACCTCCACATTGAAATTTGTGCCCTATGGTTTTTTCTTGATAACGTCAGTTTTCCATGTATGGTTTCATTAAACAAAATTGTTTGCAACATTATATTATATATATAAAAAAAAAAGAATGCATTGCTCTAGTTACAAGTCGAGATTGCAGATTCATATAGCCACCAGAGCCAAGTTTGTGTTGGCCAACCTTTTTTATTCTCGCTTTTGTAGCCACAGACGTGTCCTGGAATCTATGAACAATTTCAAACATCTTAGATTATATATTTACAAATATCAATAATTAGTGCATGATTACAATGTACTTAATACTATAATGACATAACTCTTTTTTCCCTGTGCTACTTCATTATCTCTATCTTCACATAGCCTTTTCTCCTTTGCATCTTCTATTATTTCATTCCACTCCATTGGTGGAATCATAGGAGGACAGTCGTACTTTGGAGTTATCCTTAAGACCCCTTCTATATTGATCCCTCATAGTCTTTATATGCTTTGCTACTCTTTTTAGAAGTAGGCCAATGTCAAAAATGTTTTTCTCAAATTTCTCCTTAATGGATGCAATAAGCTGATTTTTTAATTCCCCAGCTTGTAAATTCCACCTTTTTAAAAATAAATAGATTGTTAGATCAATAACTTTAATATATTACAATAAATAGAAGAAAATAAAAATTATGTAGCAATGATATGAAACTACCTACCTTTTACGTATGGTGGGTCCAAACAGTCTCAATGTCATATGAAAAAGATGTTCAAAGAAAGCATTATTACCTACAAAAACATAAAGGATTTATCAGTCCAAAATGAGTAATGTAAAAGTAAACTAAATTCACACTTTAAAAAATATCAATTTTAAAACACCTAGAAGCTTTCATTCTCTTAATGGAAACATAGTTTTCTTATTCAGCAACAATGTCCCTTCATACGAACCAACACTAATCACACGAACTGCTCCAGGAAATGGATCAGCTTCAGTAGTACTGCTCTCTATTGCTCTATCAACTGTAACATCATAACAATTAAATGACAATTTTAGTACTGCTCTTTGTTGGTCTACCTCCCTGCCTATGTCCATGTCTCTCTATGCGTGGCTATATATATGTATGTATGTATGTATGTGTGGTGTGTGTATGCATATGTTTGTGTGTATGCAAGCTTCTGTAGACATCATTTAAGCACTAATGTGCTACTTTGTTGTTCATCAACTTGTAGAAAGATATTACAAAATATAGCACATTAAAAAATATAGAAAAACAAGGTTTTACCAGTTCTACTAGGCATAGACGATGATGTTTGCATGGTCCTTGTTGTCGACAATGCAGTAGACAATAGTGGACCACCAACTGAAGGAGGAGTTCGCACTTCATCATGAGCTGAAGAATAGAATATTGTTAGCAAATATATATGCAATAGATAAAGATCAAATGGGATACTAGCGAGAAATGTCAACAAAAAAAAAGGTAAGTGTTATAATGTTGATCAAAACAAACAAAGTGTTACTTACATGAAGGTACTGTGAAACAACCTTGACCATGTTCAACATGTGATGTCACAACTGGCACATATGTCTATAAAAGAACACATAAAATAAGAGATCATGATCCATAAGATACTATAAAATATTAATATCTATTGAACTTCTATTATTGCTTTAGTCGAATTACTGCTTACTTTCAAAGATTGGATTCTACGGTCCAATTCTATTCTCAGTGCCTCTTTCTCCTCACTTTTGTCACCCTTGATGATAATTTGAACAAGCTCATCAATGTATCTTTGTGTAATTTTTTGGGTGATGAACACATGGTTAGTACTAAGGCCAATGTCATGTAGATATGACACCCGTATTTTAGATTGCATTTGATCAACGATCATTGTAGCTTTTTCCTATCATTTGTGACATCAAATATTCATATACTTTCATCAAAATAACTCCAAAGCCATAAAGAGAAGAACATAATAATAGGACATTTATTTCTATGTTAACATTAAAATTTACAATAATTAATGTTTACCTCTACTGAAGGTGTCTGACATGGTGCATCCATATCACCCTGTGAAAAAAATTAGTAAGTCTTAGAAATCAACAGCGAAATTAAAGTAATAGACTTACCAAAAAAAATATTAATAATAAAGTAGATTGTATATGTAAATCATTTGTCTTAAGTTAAAAATTTAGCGTAACTAATGTTTATATCTAAAAAAAATTTGGCATGTTCTACTTAATGTTTATATGTGCACATATGGTTTGGAAAGAAATATTTGGTCATACAAGACCCCATCATAGTTGACATTGATCGTACCTAAAGATTTCATTGATCATCATGATCATCATCCATGTCATCATCATCATCATCACCATCATCGTACTCATCATTTTGATCATCTTCATCACCACCACCATCTTCATCACCATCATCATCCTCTTTATCACTATCATCATCATGACCATCCTCGCCATGATCATCACCATCTTCATCACCATGATCATGATCGTCATCAGCATCATCATCATCATTATCACCATTATCATTAGCATGACCAAAATCATCACCATCTTCTTCTTCTTCATCACTGGGTAACTGTCATTCCTGATAATCATTTACTTCCTCTTGTGCTTCTTCAATATCTTCTTCTTCGATCACATTATACTTTATCAGCCTTCCTCTTGGGTCATATCTAACAACAAATGACCAACCTAGTTTGTGTATAACACCAAAGTAAAAAACTTGCTCGCATTGACTTGGAAGAACATAGGGCTCATCTCCAACTAGCTCAAATGACCTTGTATTAATCATAGTAAATCCACTGTCGTGTTCAATAACAGTCCTATCGGGATCATTTCGATTCAGTCGTAACCTAAACCATTTGACGACAAATAGAACTATTTTGAATGAATTAAAGTCACACTCAAGTATATCACCCAAAATGCCATAGTATCGATTTTCAGATTGTTGAGGATGTATGTTAGTTCTAGATAAAATATTGGTGACCGCAAAGACAACACTTATCTCGGAATCACACATTTTCTTTGTTTCATCTAAATTTTTTGTGCAGAATTTATAGCCATGGTAGTACATAGCTTTGTGTTGTTTGACCTACAATTATTCAAACATGTCAAGAATATTCTCATTGATCTGTGAGTTGATATTAAACTTATGTCTCATGATTAGTAATCTTATGCATACCTTTGTATCTCTTAAGCCATATATTAGATCAAGTACCATTGGCGTAACATTGGGATCTCCATCACGATGAGCTTCTTTAACCAATGATGCAACACCATCCCATGTTAATGAGCGACCATTTTGTTGAGACTATTCAATCCACACTATCATCTAATCAAGATTGTTTGCAATATACAAGTGTAGTGCATCCCACTCATGACTAACTATAAAGAAGACAATTACACTAGTTAGAAACAACTTATATATATTGATGATGGATAAGAATTGTTAAATTAAAAAAAAATCTTATAATTACCTCTCACCCTCCTCAATCTACCTTTCCCCGTCAGGTACTCCCCTTTGAATTTTTCATTACAGTTGCGATCCCAAATGCGATCTAGATGGATACTTGCTGCAAACTTTGGAAGATATTCACTGATATACACCATGGTCTGGTATATCATATATCCCTCTATCATAGAACCCTCAAGATGTGCTCTTTGTCAAACCAAGCCCTTCATAAATTTCAAATGCCTCTCAACCATCCACATTGATCTAGCTTGTATAGGTCCACACAATTCAATCTCCTCAACTTGATGTATGAGGTAGTGTTCTTGGGCATTGAAAAACGTTGGAGGTAAACACTTTTGCATTTCACACATAAGCTGTGGAATTTTTCTCTTTCAATATTTTATATCTTTTTTATCAATTTCTTTAGATGATAACCACCTAAATGAGATTCAACACACAAAAACACATAAAGGAGATTTTAAATAAAATTATGCAATAGATTTCAGATAAAAAGCTACAAATCTAAGAAAAAACACTCTTCTAACCTCATGTATTTTCCAAGATCATATATAACTTGTTTAATACTATTGTCAAACTGTTGTGGAAGGGATAGAGGTAGGATGAACTACAATCATTAAAAAATGATCATTTCAATATATTATTAAATAATACAACTGGTACTACATTCAATCTTACAAATATACTGTAAATAGAAAACATGACTTACCTTGAGGAAGGTATGCCAATCATGTGTCTTTAACCCTGGCCCAAAATCACCTTTCTTTGATAGAAGAGTTCTTATATTTGCAGCAAATCCTTTTGGAAATTTTGTTTTTTTTATGAATTCTTTTAATGCATCACTTTGTTGCTCCGTTAATAACCAAGGAAGGGTACTTGTATTTATGCGATCTCCATTCTTATTTGATTCAATGAAAACTTTTAGTGCATGATTAGATTCATGAATGTCAGTACAAATTTTAGCAATTTATTCTCTATCATGCCTTCCATCCAACATTTTCCATAGTGTCTTTGTTACATTCTTTCCAATATGCATAGCATCAAACAAATGCATGATTGGGAGATCCTTGTAGTATGGTAACCTACTAAATTGAGTAGGATAACTTTTCATTCCTCTAGGAAGTTGGTCATTAATGCCTTGATGACCTTCACGAGCATCAGTTACAACATTAGTAAATATAAGACAATATCGAAATACAAATTGTAAACTTTGGATGAAAAATTGGACATTACCTCGATGATTTAGTCGATCATATTCCAACTTCCATAAATGAGGTGTCATTCTTCGTGGCCTTGATGATGTCTCTTCTTTCCCATTGAAAAGAGGTTTTTCGGCAATTTGACACCTATGATTATTGTGGAGAAAATATCTAAACTCATCAAACACCTACTTTCCTAAACTTTTTGAATGACGACATTTCATCTTCGGACCACAAACTGGACATGCAAATTTTCCCTTTGTCTGAAGACCTAAAAGATCATGTATAATTGGATCATGTACAATTATCATGTGCAACTTAAGCATTTGATAGTAATGTGCAAGCACTATAACATACCAAAAATATGTGATCTTAACAATATAACATACCGCAAAAATGAGTTAGCCCAGGGGCATCATGTATTGTCCATACAAGCATTGCATGGAATTGAAATTATCAATGTCCTATCGGTCTAGAGATGTCATACATAGTGATGCCATTTCATAACTTCAACAACTCGTCAATTAGGGGTTCAATATACACATTCATATCTTTAACTTGGCATTTACCTAGCAATTGAATGAACATAAAAATTACATAATTATTATAACCATTTTCATGCAATATTTATAAATTAATTTAGATAACTATAAAAGTAAAAATACCTAGCACAATCATTGACAACATTATGTGCTCACTCTTTATGGACATCCAAGGAGGAATGTTATTGTTAATAACAAAAATAGGCCATACTGAGTAAACAGATCTCATATCTCTAGATGGATTGACACCATCCACCGCCAATGAAAGTTTTAGATTACGATGTTCTTCTTTAAAGTGTGACCATGTTTCTTCTATCTCTTTAAATGCAGAACCATCAGCAGGCATTCGCATAATGTCATCCTAACTTCTATTGCGTGCATGGTAATCCATAAATTGTGCCAAGCTAGCGCACTTGAATAACCGTTCTAGACGTGGAATAATGGGAATGTACCGAAGAACCTTGTGAGGCACTTTTTTTGTTATTTGATCTAACCGATATCTACTAACATGACAATCAGGACATTCTGTTGCAAATTCATGTTGTTTATGATATAGAATGTGATCATTGAGACATGCATGCATTGTCTAATACTTCATTCCAATATAATCCATAATGTTAAATAATTCTCAGTACGAACGAGCCAAAATGTTTGATGGTGGTAACAAAAACTCACTAATCAACCTACAAAAAAAAATATGCATTGTTAATATAATGAATAGTAATTGTATGCTAACATTGAAGATGAAAAAAATGTCATACCTTAGCATATGTGACATTGCTACATTGGATATGCTATTCATAACCTTTAAGTTCACCAACAACACTATAGCCAACAGTAGAGTTGTTTGGGAGCCTGGGTATAAGGGCTTGTGTTCCTTCTCGAGTAAAGGTATATCAAGACCATCTTCATCATTATTATCATATTCACTAGTACCATCATTGTGAGCCTCTTCATCACTTGCCCCAATACCATCTTCTTCAATCATGTCCTCTGGCACATTATCATCTTCTTCCATGGGAGTGTTATCCTCAGCTTGGATATTCACACCTCCATGTTCCTCCAATAGGTAATCCACATTTAGAAATGGACAAAAATTGTGGCCCCCTTCAACATGAACATATTGCCTACAATGACTTTGGGCTGTTGTGATTAGAATTCTTCAATTCTTTAAACCCTTACACTTTTTGCAAGGACAATAACATTTATCAGGTTTTCTTCAAAATTGAGCCCACAATGCAGCCATTGTCTCAATATTTTCATCTAGATTCATATTGTCATGCACGATCTTTCTTCATAGGAAAATATACCTACAAATAAATTGGACATGTTGTGATTAATATTTATATCTGCACATATGGTTTTTGTCAATTAATGTTTTCAAATGTAACTAAAATGATTACAAACATATCAAAAAGGACCTTCACAGGGTCTTATTACATCAATTGTTCTAACATGGTCATGTTGGTTATCTTGAGACCTTAATGTCTTCTCATGCCTATAACCTTAACCTTGATGCTCTTGCATCATTCTCCCAAGGATCAAGGAAAGTTGGATCATCATGGAATTGAGTAGGCAGACCTTCTAGGATGTTGCAATACTTCAACCTTGTAAGTGTCACGTCAATGCAATGGGTACTAACCAAAAAATTTAAGTTGATGAGAAATGGCTGTTATGAATTCAAATTGTAAGCCTCACCTCAATGCATTGGGTATTAAAAAAATAATTCAAGCTAATGAGTATGGGTTTTTATGAACCACAACTCATGAAATATGCATTAAGTCCATACCTGCTGTTTACAATGAGTATGGGTTTTTTTTCTAAGAACATACCTGTTGTTTATAGTCAGTAAGTTTCTATATCCTCTAACAAATTTGAAGCAATGAGCCAAAGTCACACGGTTGAAGATGATCATTGTCCCCTCAAAGCACCATCATTTGATAAATTGTTGCATTGAAATATGATCTAGAAAGGGCCTTTCCACATAGTATGTTGGCACTATTTGGCAATCATCATTCATGTGGTTATTGCAAAGAGGCTAAGGACCAAACATGGAATCATGGAGATAGTGCACGGATGTACAAGGAAAATTTGTTGCTCTTTAGCTACTAATCTTTCTTTTTGCTTGTCAATTAGAACATTATTTTTAAACTTGATCTTAATACTTTTTATAATCAATGGCTTTCTTTCCAATGTCTATCTCTTGACTCAACACATTTTTTCATTTTTCTTTCCTTCTTGCTTCATCATAAATACTTGGTTCATAAGCACTTATGGTGTTCTTCTTGCTAAGATTATGAAGTGGACAATGACTTTCAATCTAGGTAATCAAATGTTTGGCTCAAATTTTTTGGGTAAGTGTGATGATATGTACTGCACTATAAATTTTATCTTCAATGAAAGGATTAGCACCTCTAATTTTCAAATGGCGATCAACTAGAACTAGCTAACAATCTAACCTAAAAAATACATTTTATGCCAAATTCCAATCACAGTTAAAGACATTTAGCTATTGGAAAATGGCAATATTATGTCTTATTTTAGATATGCAATAAAATGGGCAAGAAATGTGGAAGAATGTTAAGTTTTTATCCACCAAAACATGAGTAAAATTGTATAAAGTGAATGTATTTTTAAAAATAATGTCAATTCCCTTCAAAAGAAATATTTTGCATGCAACTTACTTGCTGAAGATATTTCAAGTTTAGCAACTCTTTAATCATAGGATCCATAATAGCTGGAAGCTTTGACCTGTCTATCAGCTGTGGCTTGGCCTATAGCAACAAAAAATTCTTAGTATATGCATCTCAACATTTAAAAAATACATCAAGAAATTCAGGTCAGTTACATTTTGTAAATTAACTAGCATTTGTTTCTTCTTTAACATATTCAACAATCAAGTACAGTTAATAAGAATACAAGAGCAAAACTTGGAATTCTACTAATGTCATCAATGTTAATCTTGGGTACTAGTACAAAGCCAGTAAGAAATCTGTACTTGTACCAAAAAAGATATTTACAAGACTTGATCACAAAAGGTTCATTTAGCACAAAACAACTTCAAAAATATTGTATATATACACTCTTTGACATTGTTAAAGTGACATATTGGTGAAGCCTCATGAGTCAAACTTTATTGATGAATTATAAAAGCCCTAGAAATGAAATTGATTGATTTTTTTTTTATGAGTTTTGACTTTTATATTGGATGTTCCAGGGAAGAGTGCAATGTTGAGTTACAAAACATTATATGAGTACTCTGAGTCTTTATTGCATTCAAAGCATGAAATTTAGTACTGGTCCTAAGTTTTCATAGCAATCAAAACATGGATTTTGTATTGATTGATTCTAAGACTTTATATTATTCAAACCATGGATTCTGATGTTAATTCTAGGTTTTTATGGCATTCAAAACATGAACTATAGAAGAATTTATATGGTGTGAAGGGATGTTGCCCCACACTTCTCGTCACCACCCTTGTAGTCAAATGTTGTTCTTGGACTCCTAGGATATTATTATTGGGTAAAGCTTAAACAGTCTTGAATTTGTTTGTTTTCTTTTGCTATTTGGGGTTCTTTGGAAAGGGAGGAGATCCAGGCAACGGCAAGCCCAAACTTTAGATTGTTGTACCTTCTATGGCTTTTGGTGGAGCATTAATAAGTTTTGTTCATTCTATGAGAAGAAATATACATAAGAAAATAAATTCATTCAAAAAACCCGTGACAACTTATCATGACAGACAAAATGGAGATGATACCTTCTATTTGGAAAATAAGTAAATATCTCCAAGGAAATATCAAATTCAAACTCATGCTTAGGTTGCATGTGTCAACATTCCCCATCGACCTTAGTCGCAAGGCTAACTAACTTATCAAGAGTGTGTATCCCACAAATGAAATTGGTATAAATGTTACAACCACCAAATTTGGAGGGCATGGAAATTTAGTCATCACTTTCCTATGTAGTACACTTAATTTCATATGTTGGAATCATTTTATGACTTGTACACATGATAGTACAATAGTTTTTAATGTCATCTTCATCATAATTTTTCTATGATAGTCTAATAGTTGCAGGTGGCATCTTCGTCACAATTTTTCCATGATAGTTTTATTGGTTTGAATTTTAGCATAATCGAATTCCTTTGTCCAAGGTATAGAAGAATTCAGATTGGGATTCACCTATGGTGAATAGGGTTTCTAGCTAAGTCATATTTTGTAGGTCTTTGAAGCAATTTTTTTTCGAAAGACTAGGTCTTGTTTTCTTTTAAATTTTTTGGTCATGAAACTAAAAATATGTGAAGATTCCCATCATTTTTAAACTTTTTGTGCCCAGAGTCACATCTTTTCTTTTGTGTTTCTGACTGCCTGATCCCTAAAAGATCTACAGCAATCGCTATCTCGCTATGAAAAGATACAAGTATTTTACCCTTAGCGACATAGCGACCACCACTAAGTTGAAAAGCGGTACCGTCAAGTGGAAATATGATGACCAAAGATTGCATTGTTTTAGAGATATTTCTTCACATTTACAATAGACATGTCTGAACGTGAAAAGGAGTTACAACATTGAGGTACAAAAGGCATCAACAGAAATCTTAGCTTTTTCGATTAGTTGCCTTGTCACTATCGGAGAAATTGGGCACTTTTCCATTAGCGACATGACACCTTCACCAAAAATAATGGCCGGCAGTCACTTTTAAATTTTTTGACGATTGTAAGTTTTTTCAGGCTACGTGGTGCACATGCTATTTTATTATGTGTCAGATACATTAACGAGGGTAGTTATGACTTCACTCACCTTTATCTTTTTGACCATGAATTTTGATGAGTCACCATAAATCGCTATGTCGCTATCAAAGAATTGGTGTCTCTCGTCGTTAGCGACATAGCGCCCAGACAAAAAGTAGTACTGCAGCAACTTTTCAGAGTAAGTGGGTCCTAGAAAGTACTCCATCAGATATCAATTATAAAGATTTGGAACATGCTAGCATCTAATGGGCTACACGTATACATTGGGAAAAGCAAAGACACTGGGATTTGCTATGTCCTTATCGAGAACTTGTTCTTCTCGCCATTAGTGACATAGCACCTGGCCCAGAAATAAAAAAATATGGGCTCCAAGCAATAGGTAATATAGCTAGGATTTCATCACGTCATCAATGATTGGACCCACGCCCTATTCACAAAATATATGAAAGACTCTGATCGTCAGATCTATCTCAGATCCATGATCGTCACTATCTCGCTATGGTGAGTTGCACGAAGGTTATGAATAGCGACATGGTGACAAGGGGCCTACCATATTTCTTTTGAGCAATGCATCAAATTTCATCCGCATGATCAAATTAGGATCAATGATGGGCGCTATCTCGCTATGGCAAGGTGCTCACTCTTTATGTATAGCGAGATAGTGCCTAAGTGACACGTGTCCTCAGAGTTCTGTGGGTCCAGTTCAGAGGCATCAATAATGAAGGAAAGGTACACATGGAAAATTTTCATTGGGTTGACTACCAGCTTGTCAAGAGGAACATAAGTAATCTTTTCTTGCATCCCTGGATCGTAGGATTTTGTCATAAATCCATGGTGTAAATTTGAATATAGAAGGTGATGCCACCTTGTGCATTTATGAGAGATGAAAGCTTCACATGTGAAGAAAAATAGAGTATAACACAGAAGATTTTCTTAATTCCACCATACTCGAACAAAGATTCAGAGCATTTCTAAGCAGAAACAGTTGTTGAGAAGACAATGCTAGATTCGATAAGATTGTGAAGCAGTTTGTTCGCAGAAAGATTGTAGTAACACTGAGAAGAACTAGAGTGAAATTAAAAGTAATTACTTGCATTATAATCCTTCTGCTATTTCAATTCCTTTGAGAGTTAATTAAAATGGCTCCAAAATAAAAAGCGTTTTCTAGTCAAGAGAACTATTTGGATAGGAATGTCCACGATGATTTACTTGAACTGCTCCCTTCTTCCACTATTGAAATTATAGAAGTTAAGAGGCTAACTTCATTAAACCCTATGCTGAAAATAACATATGGGTTGTATGACAAAGGAAACTCGGTTAGGGAGGCAACAACTTCATAGACTGGTCTTGTTTTATTCAAAAAATGGTTTTCAGAGAGGAACCTTTTTGCTCCACATGCCAACATCTAGAATTTTGGTCTAGGGAAAATGGTAGTTCCTAGTGTTTTCATGGATTATGATCTTTTGGAAGTTGTAGCTAAGAATTACAACCAAGCCCTTAGAGTAATGAGGAGAACTGATGGTGAAATCTGGATTACAATCAGCACAGAGGAGATTATGGAAGTTTTCAGTTTAGGGCTTATCACTAATTATCATGTGCCCATTGATTTGAAAGGGTTACAAAATGAGTATATTTCTAAGAGAGATGTAGTTAGGCAAGGAGCATTGAGCGCACACATAGAATTGGAACACCGCCAACAATAACAACATCCTCTAGGGAGCCTTTCAAAAGGGCATCCTTCAATTCTAGGGCTATAGAAATGTATAGGTCCTTGTGTAAATTTTTTGGGAGAGATGAAGAAGAGTTCATGCATGTGGATTTTATGTATATGATTACTCAAATTTCCTCTTTTGATGTGGATATAATTTTTGATTTTGCTTCTTACTTAGCTGAGGAGATTCACATTGGATTGATTGGAATTGCTAAGGGTAAGGTGAAAAAACTTTTGGCCATTATTCTCTGTTAATGCACATGTTCTTATTCAAGGGAGTAACATATTTTAGTAAAGAAATCGAATTAGATAGAGAAGAGAGTGGGGAAGCATTACCAGTTCAATTGTGGAGTGCAGATATGACTTGGGATGCAGAGAATGCCAATTTTTTTAGGTTTGATAGGTATTTTGCTTCAAAGCTGAGATGCCTCCTATTAAGGGACAATCTTAGAATCCCCAAAGAATTAATGAATCTCATTAGGCCTATGGACAACCCAAGTGGTTTAAAATTTTCACATAATTGGGGAGATGTCATTCCATATTCTGTTTCTACTATATTTAGAATATATGGTTTTAAAGGAAGCCCTCATGTACTACCCTACCAAGTGCCTTTGAAGGTAGGAGTTGCTAAGATATTGTGGTAGCTAGGAGGAGTGGAGGAAGCCCTTCTATTGAAAAGAAAAAAGGGGTCAATTTTTCCTACTTGCATAGTGGCTCATCATTTTGTAATCACAAAAGGAGGTTGGCTTTCTCTACACAAGATTTTGAATCCTTATAAGATGGCCACTTCCTATACTTATTTTTGTGATTCTGAAGGATTTTATCATTTGCTTCCGAGGCAGAGAATTAAGCTTTGTAAAATTGAGCATGAATTTTATTTTCCTGAAGACTTAATAAGGAATGAGTACTCCTTGTAGGAGCAAGAGACTAGGAAAGAAAAGTGGAAAGTCTTTTCTAAATTTTTTGATTTCATTCATTAATTTGATCTAGATTATAGTCCTTTGGACGATGCAGTTACAAATGTAGATAAGATGAGAAAAATTATGAATAATTTTCCTGAAATAATAGAGGCAATGAATGAAAAAAAGAAATTCTTTATTAGTTTCTACCCAGATAAGGCTAGGGAAGTGTTGGTAAATAGATTTGTCACAGTAGAATTGGCCCAATGGAGTGTGTGGCAAATCGTTCACAATAGTTGGATAGGCCCTTGGTATGCAGCCTTCCTCTGCGTTTAGAGGGGCAACTCCCTCGTATGATATAATTTTTAAAGGGTTTTTCAATTAAAGGAATCTAAAACTTCAAATTTCAAGAGAAATTCATTCAGGACGAATGCACCACACGCCTTCACAACTTTCTTCGATAAACAAAATCGATAACAGAGGTGCTCAAGAGCTACTCTTGAAAGCAACCAGTATTATTAAGCACATTCATAATCTTTCGTAAACACTCGCATAGCACCATGAGAATGTCTACTATAGCGTATAACAATTTGGATTTTAAAATAAGAAACCCAAAGAACATCTCATTTCATTTCCTTGCACCAAGAAAGCAATAGAGATTTTTCAATTCAGAGATAAAAAGTGTACATACTTTCCAAAATTTATCCCTAGATCAAAATTTCAGCATAGTGTTCCCTTATTTTTCCAACCCAAAAAGTCCCCCATTTTACAAAGCCAAAAAGATGTCCTTATATAGACATAGAGGTTAATAACTACCTCTTCGTGGTTAATAACCACCTCCAAAATACATAATTTTGGAAGGTTAATTAACCTCAAGAAAATTAACCTATACAAAGAAGACATTCAAAAGCAAAACTTTTAGCTAGAATTACTAAGAATGTTTGCATATACAATCACCAGTTTTTCTAGCTACAAGCCCTATCTATCCAGACACAATTGATCTATCTCAGAAAGCTCTGTAAGCATCTCAGATGAGCATCATTGATTCATAGTTTGGAATGAGCACATTTTCCATCCTAAGTTTGGCTATGAGATATCTATCTTGGATTTCTTTTGACTCCTTCCGATAAGCTGAAATGTTACAATCTCCCAGCGTGACTGCAACCAGGCTAAGCTTCATCATAGTTTCAGCATCTGATACATGATTCTCTATTTCTGAATGAATCTAAACACTAAAGGAATCAAGGAGAAACTGACAATCAACATGCTGAAGATCACTTACTGGCACCCCACCTGTGATAGTGGAGATTAATTCATCTGTACTTTTTGCTTTCAGTTGCTCCAAAGAATTTATTAACTTTTCAAACTCAGTGATCCCTTTGTTGATGTTTATCATCTTCCAACCAACACTTTTACTCCAAATACGTATTTGGTTGTCGCTTGGATCAGCAATAATTTTCTCAAGGAGTAGGGTGCTCGTATCCAGCTTGGCCATTTCCTTTAATTCATCAGCTACTTTTTGCCAGTTGGATTTATGTTCTTCGCTATTTTCCAGCTCCTTAGAAATTTCCTGTATCTGCGTGATGGCTTTCCCACATATCTCTTTTACTCCGATTATAAGTTTTGAAGCACCTTCTATCATCCTATTTATCCAAGCCTCGATCATCATACTATATGAATTTTTTTGGTCGATTCTTTGAACAACAGTATGATCTAAAATACCATTAGGACCTATTAGAGTCGGCGGGGTGACCACGACTTGGGTATTAGAAGGATTGCTGACTGAATTAACATAAGCTACCATCATCTAAAGTTGTTCTTTGAATTTCTCTTTGGCTCTTCTCTCTTTCTTCGCTCTTTGCAACATCTGAGTGGCAATCAATTCAAAATTTTTAAACTCTCTTTCCACATTAGAAGGACCAAGGTTGACGTTTTCTAGAATGAAATCTGATTCAAATGCTTCATCAACATTCTTTTCAACTATAGGCTTGGCTAATTCCACACACAAATTGCCTGAAGTTTTATCAATAGCTAACCTGGAGATCACTTTGGTCTTTTTCGCCTTAGGAGGCTTCTGAAGAATGCTAGAGACCATATCAAATGGAGGTGGAACCATTTGAACAACTTTCTTCCTCTTCTAAAGACTATCCTGGAACCATGAATGTGTAACCTTTGAAACTTGTTCAGCACCTGTTACATTTTCAGCAACCATCATTAAGTCTTCTGAATTAGATAACGGGTCATCTAACTGTGTAATGTCTACTATGGGTACATCAGGAGGAGGAAGACTCAAGTGAGGAATCACTACATCATGAGGGGATGCAACCGGAACATGTGATTCAACAATTTGAGGGCTTCTTTGGTCTTTTTCATTCCTTCTACCTTTCATTCTTGTCCTTTTCCTTTGGACTGTAAACTTATCCGGCTGATTCAAATCTTCATCTTCATCTTGAGCATCTATATCCAGTTGTTGTATCTTCTCACTAGAAGTGGCCTCTATCACCATCTGAGATGATTCCCCTATATTATTTCTCCCCTCTTTATTTTGAGATACACCAGTTGCTTGTTCGGTTCTGACCTTACTGATCCAGTCTCTTGTTCTTTTAAGAACATAGGAAGACCTCTCTTTCAAGCTTTTCAATTCGGGAATTGACCAATCAATAGGAGGGAGCTCTAGCAATTCAATTTTATCATAATAATAAGGATTAACCAAAGAAACCTCATCATCATCTATGCCTGTTACATCAATGTCTAACGAAGTCTATTACCTGTCGTACTGTAAGCCGCATCCAATCTCTCTTCCTAACTTCGAAGTCATTTTCACAATCTTCCCAAAAGTCTTCTAGAGCCAGGAAGTGACCGAGACTGGGATTTAACATCAATTCATTCACAGCATAGCCCTTACTATCATAAGGGAAACGCATCGTGTAAGGATGCAAATTTATCATGGCAATAGATCTTTCAATGTTCCTAGCATCTGATGCAGTGTCACAACTATAATATTTGATGCCGATAGGAAAATTTATCTCATCTATCCTCCTATTCCTGCAAATTTTGTTGATTTGATTAATTTGCCTGCACATTTCGATTAAGACTAATTTATCATCAACAAATCTAGGTAACATCAACGGACATCCATCATAGGCAGCTAGCCGGATATAAGTAAACTTCGAAAATTTTATAAAAACACTTCCATATTTTTGCACTTTCATCGCTGCTTCTGGTGAAATCCTGAGCCCAATGTTCCCCTAAATTTCCCTTACAGTTAGCATGGTGAATGCATCATTCACTCTTCTGAAATGGTGTAGGCTATTATCATACTGAATTTGAGGAAGATGATTATAAATGATGGTCGTGTCATCATAAATGCCTTGTCAGTTAAGTCCTGGCCAACTTTTGATACTTGCAATAGCATAGAAAAGATATGAGGTCATATAGAAGTAGTCATTTTCTTGAAGTCCCATGAGTTGTATATGCAGTGAGTCACTGATAATTTCAGCCCAATCAATGTATTGTTTTCCTTCGCAAACCATATTAATGAATAGAAACATCCAACCTTCGAACTCGTGTGAATCTCAAAGACCAACGATCCTGCTCAACAAAGTTACCATGTTCGCCACATCTTCTTTCAGTGATGATCTGTGAATGGATTTGCCTAATTGAGATTTGCCCCTACTTGGTTGGAAGAACCACGATCTTGCCACAGTATTTAAACATTGGGTTTGATTGGCAGTAAAATATTCCTTGGCAGTTCTTAGATTAATGCTGGCATATTGCATCCTAGTGGGCAGTCGAAAAATGATAGCAATAGAGGCAGGGTCCAGGCGAGCAATTGTTTCATTGTTCGGTGAAAGAACTTCTCTAGTGCTACGATGATAAGCCTTCATGCATTCCAACACTAATTCTGGGCACTGTATGGAAATGGGATGCCCGCCTGCTTGGGCCAAGCCACTGATAAATATTTTACCAGCTAATTGAGTCCTTTCTTCATTTACAAGAGATGACCAGAAGTCTTGAAGACAAACATTTCCTAAAATGGTATCACCGATATCTGGAAGTGTACTTCTTAAAACAGGAGCATCATTCGGCCTCTGATACCTGTACTTGATGGTTTAATTTCCAATCCTTTTCTCAAATATGCTGAGTCACAAAGAAAGTAAGAATGCTAATTCAAACTCGGGTGACTTAATGAGTGGAGCTTCCAAAGCTGCATGTCAGGAAAGAGTATTTTGTCAAACATTTTACCAACACCCTGTATGTTCGGTTTATGTTCACCACCCTTTTTTTATCTTGGCATTACGTCAAACAAATCAGGGGAGATCTCAGGAGCTACTTGCATCCCTATGCAATTTGTTCATGGATCTTTTATCTATAGTGAGATTGTGTCAACGAAGGACGCAGACATCTTCCATCTCTCTGCTTATTATTTCACTGCAAATGTAAAATCAAAATGTTTTGACAATCTAATGATCCCTCATCAAGCAGCTATATCCCTAACCTTCATCACATATATCTCCAGTGATCACACCTAATTAATTGATGGATGATAATGGAGGAATATCATCGGGACTTGGATTACTGCATATGGCTTTAGATGTATTCAGTTAACTCCAAGGTACTAGAAATACCAAATTTTGCAAATTTATAAAACCTTTGACTACGGACCCATAGCTGAATGAACTCCTTTTTCTTGTTTTGATTATCTCTTGACAAGATGTCACTAAGCTTGCCGATTGATTCTCTCAAACAAACTCTATGCTTGGCGATGGTATGAGAATTGATCTAAATGAACATGGGACTTGTGTTCCTCATACTTTATCATTCTGCGCTTAATTTGCTTCAAAACATAGACCATCGTCCATGTTTGCATATGCACTATGCCAAATGATTTATATATAATTCAATGAATACCTTGATTCACATCCATATTTACATACCAACCACGACGAGTCTCGACCATCTTAAATTTCATTCCTTGCAGAATTGGGCTTCTCCATGCTCACTATGAAATCTCGTGAGCTTACAAATTAATATTGTGTATTTATGACCTTCATCCTTTGACCCCGGCTTGAAGCTCATCACGGTGGTGGCATTGGGATTACTGTTCCATCATTCATCTATCATGTCTCATCTCCTTGCACATGATCTGATGAAACATGCTCTTCAAAATACATGCTCCCATATTTCTAGTTCATGTGGTGCATTGAAGTTCTATTTGCTTCACACCGTCCGGCTTGCCAACTCGTAAAGTATCCTGCTGCAGTAGTAGGAGAAATAACCGCCGGTTGAGCAAGCATGGTATGGGGTTTAATCGCTTCTTTAAAGATGTCTTTATCGTGCACTTGGTGAAGAGGACGATTTGCACGTGGTCAGATATGTTCCAACCTATTTCCTTCATAAATCTAGACTCCCATAGTTGACGGCAAGCATTCAAACCTCAGTATCACACCCACTATATTCGAGCCAAAAGAATTTACATATGGTTTATATAATTGGAAATTTTCAAGCAGGTTAATAACCGTCTCATGGAGGTTAAGAATTACGTGTTTTTAATCACTATCATTAACCTATTGGAGAGGTTAGGAAAAACGTATTTTTAGTGGTTAACATTAACCTTTTACTTGGAGGTTAAGAAAGACACATTTTTGGTGGTTAACATTAACCTATTGAGAAGTTAAAGGTTAAGAAATACGTGTTTGGGTGGCAATCATTAACCTTTTATAACTTGAGGCTCATAAGCTAGATTTCAATGATCTCAAGCGCTGTATGGAGCTGGGAACAAGCCGGGGACATGGAAGTTTGGAGACTCACAAAAATTCAGCGATAAAATGGCCAATTAAAAGCTTAAAATTGGACAATTTAATAAAAATTAACCAAGGCTTATAAAATTGAAATAATTTTATAACCGGGCAACAGGAAGTAATCAAAAGATTGGGTTTTACTCGCAATATAAGGGCAGATCAATTAACTATCCAAAAAAGGCTGGGATATACTATTGTTCAAAATAAAAAGAATACAGTGGACAAAGGCAGAAAAATAATTGAGTCCACTAGTAGGGTTTTGGAAGAGAGGCCTACTGAGCCCTCCCTTAAGAGGAGGAAAATAATAAGAGAGGAGGATTCTCATGTTGAGGAGTATTCACCTTCACAGACCCCTTTGAGAACTGGGGAGGAGCAGCTCACTATTGAGCAAATTGAACAAATTGGATCACAAGGGGGAGTTTTTGTCACTCAAGTAGAGATCGATGAAGGGAACCCCCAGGAACCTCTTGTGCCAAGCCTCAAGCTGACTGTAGCTGATTTTAAGGGAAGGGAATTGGACCCTATTTTGGAACAAGCCAGGCAACAATTTTTGTCAGATGACAATTTTGTAAGGTCTAGGGCTTTCCATCAATTTTCTTGGAGGGAAAAAATCCACAATTTTGAGGAAAGATGTAAGAACATGAAAATAGAGCATCCAAAAATGGATGAAGCCTCCATCCAAAACCAAATAAATGAGAAAATGATGCAAGAATTCAAGAACATTACCCTTGAGGAGGGAAGGCAAATGGTAAAAACTTCTAACATACTATTGTTGCCTAATTGGGATATTGCAGATGCATTGATTTTCAACTCTATTTCTAATAGACTGGAGTTACAAGACCCAAATAAAAAGGAATTTGTAGGGACTACTTTTAGTGATGATCAAGTTGCTCTTGTTATGTGGTCATTAAGAAGAGGATCCAGGATTGTATCAGCACAGCCTGATGGTTCAAGACTGATAGGGAATATTATTGTGAGGAGAGTGGTTGATACCTCACACATACAAGCAACCCACATGAATGTGGATTATTCTCAGTTTTCCTTGGCTACTACTAAAAGGGAGGAAAAGGAAATGTTTGAATTACAAAGTAAATATGAGGTAGTTGTGGATGCTTACAATAAAGAGGTAAAAAGGAGAGTTGAGCTTGAGAACAAGCTACTAGGAAAATCCACTAGGCCTAAAATAACATACGATCACCTCCTTGTTGAACCTTTCAAATCTACCCCCCTCATTGAAATACCAAACACACCCCAAGGGCCACAGTATTACACTACCGAGGATTTTGAAGAAGAAAAGAGTAAACTATGGGCCTTACATGTAGAGCTAGAATCTAAATATGAAGATAAACTAAGAACAACTCTTACATATATAGGAGACAAGGTTGAATGGCCACTAATCCATGATCAATTGGCCAAGGTGATTAACATCTAGGAGGAGTTAAAAGTAGATGATGAGGTTGTAAAGCCTATTGTGAACAAATGGGTGAGAAGGGAGAAAGCAATAACCTTATTGTGTCTATCTATTATAAATAATTCTCATGATTAGATTGATAAAACCTTTGACATTGTTTCTGATCTTACTGATTTTGATAGCAAAAGGATACATTTACAAAAGATAATAATAGGCTACTTAGATAAATATAAGAGCCAAAAATTCAATTTATTTCCTCATGCCCTAGATAAGAAAAATAGTTTGAAAAGCAAAGATGAATGGGTGAAGGAACTTGATGATTTATTCTGTTTAAGAATGAATCAAGTCATAAATGAAATAGGGCATGCACGGTGGGCCACCACAACAGAAGAAATGGTGAAAGCCAAAATATTCTTTGATTCTTTAAAATAGGAATTTGTTGATATTGATAATGAGGCTGATTATATAATAAAGAAATAGAAGGATATTTTGCAATTCAATTGGCCAAATGACACATTATTTGATAGGTGGATGGCAAAAATGGCTTCTAGTGAATAGTTTGATGTAGATGAAACTGACAGTGATGAGGTGCATGGTGAGGAATTCCAAATCTTTGATACCATCACTACTCAAACCCAATCAGAAGAAGAAGGCAAGAAAAATCTATCACTTTCAGTTGCAGAACCAGGACCACAAGATGCCAATACAATTAAAGAAAAGGAAAAGGTAGAAGTTGTCCTTACCATGCAAAGTGAATGTGGTGGAAGCCTCCAGGTGAAGGTTAATGTTCTCTCATCAGAAAAAGATTCATCATTAGCTAATTTAGCAGTTACATATGAAGATAAATCATATCAATAGCCAACTTAGCAACATCAGAACATGTAACAGAAGCTGACCCACTAAAAGGAATGATTTGAGTTCAATATCTTCTATTACACATAGTTTTTTGATTTTGTGATAGGTGTATGTAGATATTCCTTGTAAAAGACACCTGTCAATTTCTCTTAGCCTGAAGCTTGTTGCATTTCACACTATATAAGTGAAATTCCAGGGCAAGATAAAAGGTTTGAATTCTATTTGCTAAGTGATACACTTAGTTTGATTTTGGTCCACCATTTTTGAGCAAAAATTCATGATGTATTTTCTCTATCAGATCTTGAGAATACATGAATATAGAATGATCTGTGTTTCTTTTTGAAGGTCATTCTGAGTCTATTGTAAATTGTATACAATTTTCAAGGAAGATGAATACAAATTATGAACTGTCCCCATATCAGTTCTTTTTGAACTTTGTCTCCTTTTGATTACTTGGTTATCTTGATGTTGTATAAGTAAAGGCTTGTGCAATTGAATGCAGTTCAATTAGGTTGTATATCTATTTATCATGGCTGTTAATTCAATGGATTAAGTAAAAGCTTTGATGAATTTGATAAGGTTGCTGTAGTAGTGGAAAGGATTTTGAATGACAATTTTTTGTTAAGAATTGCTAATAGAATTTGTTGTACGACAACAAATTAGATCTAAAGATTTGTAGTAGACTTTGAACCCTAATGGATTAGGCATTGATCAAATTTAATCTAGCTGAAAGAGAAATGTGTCACACATGATTGTCAAAATGCAGAATTATAATCAACTTTCCTTTTATTTCCTGTAGATCTTCAAAGTTGGCCTCTACTTGTTTGCATGGAATGTTTTAGCTTTAGTTAGCCATTATTGCTGAGAACATCTACAAACCTATATAAGATTTTTGGCCATATCTGTTATATGGGATGTGTTTATTAAAGTATCAAGAATTGTACATATATTGGAAAATTTGAGATGAGAATCAGAATGAAACTAAGATAATTCTCATACAGTTTTCCTAGTCTTGTATCATCCCTGGGTATACCCACCCTGGTTTTGCAGCGCCAAAAGAGTAGAAAACAACCCTTGGTTTTGTAGAAGTTTGGCCCAAATGGTGTGCACATACAATTGATAATAAGAATTGGCTAGTCTTTAGACTATGTGAGTATTGTCATCTTGGTATTAAGCATTTTTTTGCTTAGTAGTTTTAAAACACCAACAAGTTTGTTATTCATCCACATGGAAACCCTTGTAGGAAGACCTAATTCCAATGCAACAATTAAATGTAATTTTGAAATATAGGAGATAGATTCTTTTGGTTGAACTAGAAGATAAATCATCTTCTAACAAAATGATAGAGACTTTTGGTGAAGGATCCAAAGTACATCAATTCAATTATAGTCTAGTAAATTTAGGTGCCATCCTCATCATAAGCTTTTGAAGATAGTCCAGTATTTTAAGGTGTCATCTTCATCAAAAAAAATTCATGATAGTCTATTAGTTTGAGGAGTCATATCCATCACAAGTTTTCCAATGCATACTTGTAGTTAGAGGTGCATTGAAGACCTTTTATCACTACATGAGCTAGTAGTAGATGCTGATTATTCATTATCATCATCATCATCTAACATAGAATCATATGAATATCATGTTTTATAGCCCGCATGGCCTAGGTATTGAGGGTACAAGTCCAAGCACTAAACACACCAGATTTCAAATTATTATCTTTATGTGTTGATGTTTAAGTTGAATGTTCTAGAGTTGAAGAGAGAAACACACTCAATTTTTTTTTCTTTTTGTTCTTTTTTTGAATATGAAATTTTTGTCTAAATGATACAATATAATTATGTATTATTAAAACAAAAATACAAGAAAAATATGATACCAACACAACTATATTTATAAAACAAAAAATTTGTCATTATTATTTCTTCTAAGCTTTTACAACTACAGCTTCTGCATATACATTTCCTTTCTTTTCTTTCATTACTATAACAAAAAGTATAATAGTTGTTACAATAGACCAACATTCCAAATGATAAATCTGCATCTACACACTTTCAATAAAATGAAACAACAAGTGCATTACATTTTTTTTGCAACTAGACTCTTTTTAACACTTATCATCAAAACATTACTGAGAAAAAACACTTGAGCAGAGACTCTCCCATTTATATTACACAAAAATGGCTAAACTTTGGCATAAAAAATAATAATGATAGTAATAGTATAAACTTCCATCTTCAATATTATCATAAAAACCTACAACAAAAATACACATGTACCTATGGAAATATGTTCGTAGAGAAATCCCTCTCCTCGACCACCGGAGATGCAGGTGTGATTGGAGGTCATGAATGAAACAGCTTTTGAAGTCGAGCACATCAGGAACAATGAAAGAAAGACAATATTGAGAGTTTCAAAATACTATTCCGCCCTGCTATATTGATGCAAATGTAGGGCCGTCTTTCATATTATTCCCAGGGCTAGCAGGCATCATTAATCAAGTAGGTGGAGAAAACCTGAAACGAAACTGGGCTCAGAGAAAACCATGCGAAAATGCAGAGAAAACCATGTGAAAATGCTCCAAAAATGTCAAATGAAATCGAGTGCAAAAAAAATAATTGGGAAAAGAAATTTTGAACTTTCTGGATGTATAAGCTTTGTGCTGGTCGAAGTTTTGACTAACACGGGTCTTATATGTAAAAAAATGAAATTTTTGCCTTTACATTTCGACCACCCTAAATTATTTAGTTGATGGTCAAAATTTTTGGTTGAAAAATGATGTTAAATGTAGTAGTGTGCAGACACAATCAATCACTGATATTGGTGCCTCCCCTTACAATAGGATTGTGTCCAAACACCAAGGGCTATAAAGTTTTAGGGTCAAAAAACCATGCACTATATTCTATAGTTATCTTCAAGTCCAAATGTAGGAATTAAACTTTTAAGAACTTCAAACAACATAATTGAACTCATAAATCCACCTAGCCAATATAGCAATTCATCAATAATCCAATTCATTCATCTCATCACTTAGTTCTCTATTTAATATTTAATATTTTCCAAATAACAAAAACATATAACAACAAATAGCATAAAATATGAAAAAAAATTCACATATGTATGACATCGAGATTTGACGTGGAAACCCAATTTTGTAAAAAACCTCCAAGTAACATACTACCACTTTTCACACATCTGTAGTGAGCTCAGTTAAGATCCAATCCTTTTAAAGGTTACAAAACACACTATTAGGTGTAATCTTGTTAAAGCATTTAATCACCCTATTAAGAGTGGCCCTGTTAGAGCTATTTAGAACATTCCATCATAATGTCACCTTGATTAAAGGATTTACAATATGACTATTAGGTCAATATTGATTAAATTATTTTCCTCCCACAATAGTCATAAAGTGACAACTAGGTCGACCTGATAAAATAAAACTCACCTTGCAAGTTCAAATCTTCATTCGGGTCATTCCTAGTTCATTGACTAGACTTCATCACATTCTCCATCATTGATCTCTGATCTTATTGAAAACTCTTCAAGCAACCACACTCACCAACGTCTCACTTTTCCAAAATGAATCTCTCTTCTTCACATGTTCTCCACAAATCTTCTAGTCCAACAACCAATAAATCATCCCTTGTGCCTCCTCAAATAGATGGGTTTAATATTTGGCTTCTTAAAGATAACTATAGATCTTAGGGTTTGATCTGATTCATTGAATCTATCTATCATTTTTTCCTTCTTCTTCTCTTGAAACTTTTGGAAACTTCTCGTTGAGTCCTTATCTTACATTGCTTAAAAAACTCAATTCATGTATTAGATACTACAAATCATTAATCCTTATCTTATATGCATTTTTACCAATCCATACATTTAACTATGTCAGCCTCAAATATTGATTCTTTCACAAATTGCTAATTTTTAGACGCTCAATCATCACTATGTAGCTCGGTTTGTACTGATCTATCTCACTTGGCTTACACTTTCTCATTTGACTATCTTTGTGCTCGATCTCTTACTATAGTTTTCTCTTCATTTTTCTTGGCCATTACAACACTCAACACATATCTCCATGATTGTAACTTTAACACATATCTCCCTCATACATCTTTAGATATTGGATGGTAACTGGTATTCATATTCTTCCTCTTGATTTGTAACCTGTATTGAATGGTAACTTAGCTCATATTATCTCCCTCTTTGACAGTAATGCCAACGACATCATCCATCATACACATAATGTACACATTTCCTTCTTTATCTTCTTTACTAATTGATCTTTGAAACATCTCTACCTCTTTCATCTTTGTTCTTTGAATATATCACCATGTGTTTTCTTGGGAATTCATCAAGCCATACCTCTATCCTGTTTTATAGCTTTAAGAAGCTCCTAAATTGTGACCTTTTGCATCAATAGATATAAGATACTATGATTATAACAATTGACATAATGTTGCATCACTACTTCATTTACTTCAAATAGGGGAATGCCCCCTAACTTACCTCTTAGATAAACAAATGAATCCTTGGCTAGTGTCTTAGTGAATATATCAACTATTTGTTCCTTTGTGTTCACATACTCTAGTCTTAATTCTTTTTCTTGCACTTATTCCCTCAAGTAATGATGCTTAATTGAAATATGCTTGGTCTTTGTGTGCATCACAGGGTTCTTGGATATGTTTATAAAAATTATGCTATCATATTATATCACTACAGGTTTAGTAATTTCTTCCTTTATTCCTTCCAACAATTTATCGATATACATAATATTTGAGCAATTAACTACTATTGCAACATATACTACTTTCAATATGGATTGGGAAATTCAATTTTCCTTCTTACTTGTCCATGAGACCAATCTCTTTCCTAGAAATAAAGTGCCTCTACTTGTGCTCTTTCCATCATCAATGTTTCCAACCCAATCAACATCTATGTACACTTTAAGCTCAAACTTTTTATTCTTCTTATACCATAAACCATAGTCTTATGTTCCTTTTAGATACCTCAGTATCATTTTCACATCCATAAGGTGATTCTCCTTAGGATTTACAAAGAATCTTGCAACAATACCAATTGATAATGCAATGTCATGTCTACTATGAACACCATATTTCAATTTTCCAATCATTGACCTATACAATGTTTGATTTACTTCACCAGAATCATCATTCTTTGAAAGTTTATGTTTAGTAGCCATAGGTGTTCCAACTAGTCTTTAGCCTTCCATTCCAAAGGTTTTTAGTATCTCCTTGATATACTTTGATTGTGTAATGTATATACCTCCTTTCATTTGATAAACTTGCAAACCAACAAATAATTTTATCTCTCTAAACATTGACATCTCAAATTCTTTCTTCATATCATTAGCAAATGATTTGCAAAACAAATCATGTCCTCCAAATATGATATCATACATAAATACTTCAGTTAGCAATATCTTATTCTTAGATTCACTTTTCAAATATAGATTGCCATTATTATTAGTTCTTGTATGTATGTAACTTTGATACTATGCTCTAAGAGCTTGTTTTAAACCATACAAAGCCTTGTGCAACTTATATACAATGCTATTCTTGATAGGTTAAATAAATCCTTCAACTTGTTCAATGTAGACTTCTTCTTCCAAGATTTCATTCAAAAATGCAGATTTGACATCCATTTGATATGCCTTGAATCCTTTGTAAGAAGCATATCCAAGTATTGTTCTTACTCCTTCCAATCTTGAAACGAGGGAAAATGTCTCTCCATAGTCAATTCTTTCCTCTTTCACATATCTTTTGCAAACTAGTCTTGCTTTGTTCCTTGTGACTTCACCTTTCTCATTCGACTTGTTTCTGAATTCCCACTTGGTTCCAATCACATTCTTATCCTTTGGCTTTGGTAAGTTAATGCCCATGCTTTGTTCTTTTCTATTTGGTCAATCTTCTTATTTATTTCTCTAATATAATCTTCATTCTCCAATGCATCGTTAAATGTCAAACTCACATAGAAAACATGTATCATTCTTCAACTTGTTTCTTATCATGACTCCCAAATCTTTAGATGGTATCCTTCCATGTTATACTAAATATCCAAATCCTTGTTATTTACATATGTATGTCGTCTGAAGATTTTTATAGATATGTTACTTATCTATCATGTGACACTTGTCTCATGACTATAACTCTCATCCAAATCCATAGTCCTAAATTGATCATAGCCATACACTATTCAATTTGTCCTAGTCTTTAGTTTTCCACATACTTTTTAAATATAAATGAACAACCTTGCAGTCTAATTGTATTCACCTTATTTTACCATATTCTTAAGTTTTCTATTTATTTTCTCATTCATCTTGATTATATGACCATGTTTTTTTTTTTTTGTGTAATCACATCAAGTCTATCAAGACAACAACACATGTTATCATTTATATTATCATGGTTATTTGATCAAGTCTAACCTTCTACATAACAATTAAAATAATTCAAATGGTTGATGTCCTTGGATATTATTTGGTCACTTATTTTCTTCAACATGTCTTGCTATCTATAATATTTTAATTTTTTTTCTAAATACATGAAGCTATTTTAGTATTATCCTAGATTCAGGTAAGTTATTTTTAATAATTGATTACTATTGTAAGAAGTTAATGTCTTAGAAAATCCAAAAAGTAACTATGTATCTTAGAAAACAAGTGAGAGCATATAATAAATTCATTTATAGTTACTCTCCATTAAATTAGAAAAATATGTACCTTTTGAACTTTCATTTAATCTTAGATGAGACCCATCCCAACATGAAAATGACCCAACCTTCTAGAAATTTGAGAGTGAATTGTCTCATTCTTTGAAGAGATGGATCTTATCATCTTAAAATCCCTATAATTCTATCATGTAAATGATGCAATCACAAAGAGCTATATTTTAATTTAGATTTTTTTTTTTGTCTTCTTCTTTGGATTCATTAAAAATACATTGAATATTACTACAATTCCAATAAATAAATTTGAACTTTCTATAAGAGTTGGGTCTTCCCTTAGACTTGAATTTAGACAATGTTTCTCATTCTTCATGACATTTTAATTATGTCTTCCAAACATACTTAGGGACTCCTTGGATGTAACATGGATATATTCCTCTTCATCTCATCATGAATACAATAACCCACCATATCCTTAGTCTTCAATATAATATAAGTACAGAATCATCCTATAAAATAAGAACTTTTTCTCTCTCATTTTGGGACCATTATGAGCCTACTCTAGCATGTTTCTTATAATAGGACTTCATATTGCACTTAAATCAATATCTAATTCAAATAAAGGTATCCCCTTTCCTTAAATCTTGTTTAAACTCTAGGTTGAATCTACATTCTATTCACAATTTCCCATTTTTCATTATGCCACATGATTCATTCCACACCTAGGACCTATGTATGCATTTTAAATGTTTGATATGCATTTAAAAATATTGGTATTTTCCTAATCTCCTAGCAAGCTATGTATTCAACCACTACTTCTTAACACACTCTTAGATGTCCCATGATATATTGAGGCAATTTTGCCAAGACTAGGCCCACTAGGTCAACCTTGTTCAAGACTAGGTCATCCAAGTTGACCTTGTCCCAGTGTTTTGTTCTTAAAATTAGTCCATAGCTCGATGAAGGGATTTTCTTCCAAGGTTTAAAAATATAGTTGATAGTATCTGCATGATCATGAAGGGTGAAAAAGTGGCAGTATGGAAAAAGCCCAATTTTCATCTTAATTCGAAGAAATTAAAAGGGTTTCTTAAGGACATTATAAACTTTCCATCAATATAATTTATCTCAAATAATGAGTTCTCTAAGTAAATATTACTTATTTCCTAATGGATTTGCCTATAAAATGTTTATTTAGATACTAATTGAAAAAGTTATAACTTTCAAATGGTATAACCTTTTTGAAATATAAAAGATGCTTCAAATTCTATTATTTTCCTACTATAAATAAAAAAATAAAATAAAAATTCATAGTCTTCAATGAGCTAAAGTGGTTAGACACAAGATTTTTTTGTTCTTAAAAACATTGCAGTAGAAAATTGGAATTAATTATTTACTTGGAATACAATTACCAAAAAAATTGCATCACATTAGGGAGTCCACATTTTATATCTTGAATATTATAAAAAAATATAATAATTTTTTATTAAGGGGGTTAGACATGCACTTACTTCATATTTATTTCCTGAAAATTTGGTACTTTTGATTTGAAATCCAAAATTTTGAGCAATTAATTTTTTTTTTAAAGAAAAGGGCTAGTAGTTGAGAAAATACATTCAATTTCCCATAGGTTCTAGTCTTAATTATATATATATATATATATATATATATATATATATATATATATATATATATATATATATATATATATATATATATATATATATATATAAGGTTCATAGCTAGTTGAAAATCTGACATTAAGTTAACTAACACTGATGTCCATTTTTTTCATATCCACTAAGGCCATAGTTTGACCCCTCATGATCTTGCACATACCTTGACCTTGATGAAATTTATGTCTTGAAATATATATATAAACAAAGACTTGTTTCTCTCATTTTCACAACTACAACCATCCATTCTTATGAAAGCTATTGGCATTCATTGTGCATTCAAGAGATCCAAGTGCAAGTAAGCATCATTTGAACGAATCAATTATGAAGCATTCAAGTACAAGGAAGCCATCAAGAATTCAAGTATTAATTCCCATTATAAATAAAGGTATTTCATTCCATGGATCTAGCTTCTTTCCCTTATTGGAGGCCAAAAAGAAGAGTTTGACATCAAAAGGAGATCTACATTGATCCGTCAAGACTCTTTTTTTCTCTTCCTTGTATAATCCAACATTGTGGGAAATGATGACATCTTCTACATGATGATTTCTCTAACATGATTTCCTTTTGAGTCTTTTTTATTCAAAGCTATTGCATCAACATACTTGATTATATTGCAAGAGTAAATCATATTTACAACGCATACTATGCTTTGTTATTTAGATCTAAGCTCTGATATATGACAAAACTTCTTTCATTTCATATATTTAATTTCAAGGTGTATTCCTAAAAATAATGGTTCCCTAAGGAAAATGTCTCCCCTAAAAATTATTCTCCTTTTTGTTTATAGAAACAAGTTGTAGATCTAGATTCAAAAGTCTTAGAACTAGTTACATACCCTCAGCAAATTTAATCAAATTTGGACCGAAATAGACTAGGTCTACTTAATTGACTCTATCTAGGACTAGGTCAACTAGGTTAACCTTGTCTTATATTTTTTGGTTGAAAGTTTCACAATGGATTGATATAGGCATCAGAGTCTTAGATCACAAGTCATACCTAATTTTGGCATCCTGGTGATACTAAAATCCATATTTGAATATCATTTCCCTCTTTTATCTTCAAGGTAAGTTCATTTATCCATTTTTATCTTGCACTTACTTTTATGCATTATATATACTTTTCTTTATCATGGCTACCTATTATTACATAAAATTTCATTAATCATTTAAATAACTCAAAAATGATATACATGATAGATTAGGATTTGGAACCCTTCCTCTTTTGGTTGTGCGGATTGGATTCTCTTAGTTGGAAATTTTGTATTCCATTTTATGTAGGATGTGGGATCTAGAAATACCTGTCCGTAATGTTACCAATTATAACCTATTTTTTTATATGCAATCACTAACAATAGGGATTAAAAAGCATAATTCAAATCAAGAAAATAAAAATAATGACCTGTCCTAATTTTTGTCCTTGTGCATCTTAATTCTATTGATTTTGATTGAACCACAAAAATATTGAATTCTTTAAAATGAATATAATTCCTTTCTCAATAAAGTCTTATTCAATAAATATTTGGTTTGATTTGCACCAATAATTTATTTTTCCATAGCCTCTTTAAGGAGGGCTCTCCATAGAAATTGATTAAGCAAGAGTCTGCCAAGAACATTTTGATTACCTTGTCCTTTCATTTATAGTCTATAACATCATAATGAGGGAGATGCAATAAGATCTCTTGGTCTAAATTCATTCTCAACAACAACATGCCAAATTTTTTGAGCTATTAGTAGATTCTCCATCTTCAACTTCCACATATAGATAATTTTATAGAAAAATTATCCACCTAGATTGTTCTTAAATAAAAATTTACATTATATAAACTTCTACAAGAAGATCATAAACCATCTTTTACAAAAGTTCTCACTCAAATCTAGATTATTTCAAAAAATCCAATAATTAAAACTAAAGGTTATTAGGCTATGATACCATTTGTAAGAAAGTTAAGGTTGTAAAATGACTTTCTACTGTATCGAGGTTATATATTTTATTTTAGGTACTTATAATAATTACTAAAAATTAATTTTTGTTTATATAACTAATACATATATCACAGGAAATTGATTTATTTGGAGGAAAATCTTTTAGAAGGAAAATGCCACACTCCAAGAAATATATCTAATATATATTTTACAAATTGGTATTAAAAAAAAACCTATAGAGAAAACTTTTATAGGAGTATCATGAATATAGATCAAGAGGAAACTCAACAAATACTAGACTCATAGAATGCATTGAACAATACATATTTGTAATGATACCTTCATAAAATATGATTCCCTCAAATGGGAAAATAAAAGTGCAGAAAATATCAACCATTAGAAATGTTTCTTGATGACAAGATTTACAATGATAAATTATACACAAAATTTGGCTTAATTTCTATTATATGAAACCCCTATCTAGGGGTGTATCCCCCTTGGACCTTGCAATGGTGATGACCCCCCTCGCAACCGCTCCTATTCATTTATCAATGGTATCCTTTTATTTTTTCAAGGATGAGACACCATTTTCTTAACAATAAGAAACATGTTTATATTGGGCCCTTTTTAACATTCATCTAGCCTATTTTCACCCTTATTCCTCATATGTTGGTGTAAAATAATAAGTACAATATTAAATCTAGGTTATACCATTACAAAATGATGATCCTTCATCCCTCATATCCATTCATATTTCCTCATCTCTATTTCCTTCTAGTTTCTCTCACACTATCTCATCTAGCCATCTCATCCCTTTTTAGAGCACACCTATGTTTCTAACTACATGTCCTGTTAATGGGGCATAGCTAACTCTCATCATCAATATTTCCTAACGTATCATGCCATTATTCTTCACCCCTTGCTACCCCCTATGTTTTATTCTTGATTTAAATGATTTTATTTTTCTTAGTCACACAATCATTTCAAAGGTAGAAACAATCTAGGAAGCTAAATATGTCTATCATTCACCACATGTGCCTTCACTTTATCCTACTATATCATTGAATAAATGTTTATAATGTACTTGGTTAATTTAACTTCTAGCTTTTATCCAATCTTATTCAATTGAAAAATTAATAAAATATTTAATTAATTTAATTAATATATATTTTCACCTTTATCCTCAATCCCTTTAATTACCTTATTCCATCTATCAATTAATTAAATAATAATTTATTTATGTAATTTATCTTTCACTTTATCCCCTAAATCCTTGTCCACTTAATTATTACCATTGGATTACAATTAGATTTGACAAACCAAACTTGTCATCAATTGAAATGTACTCCTCTCACATGCCTAAATAAGATCTTGTCAAAATTCATTTAATATAAGTGCTTGCAAAGAGTCAAACTAACTTTACATATCATCCCTCCATTCTATGGTCCATTTCATGATTTTTTTGAAAAGTTCTAATAAAATCACTCATGTTTTTCAATGGTTACAATTGCTCCTTTGTAGTCCTACACCAATATTAGATTCTTCACAACCATGTGTTACTTTCATTTGACTATATTGGCCCTTTTGCATATATATACATATGATGGTTATGCTAGAACCATATGTAATTATCATCTTCTTTTTATTCTTTTTCTTTAGTGGATGACTCCTACATACTCTTAATATATGTTTATTTTCATGATGGTACCTTCACAACCTTGGATCATTCTTCTTTTCATTGCTATCTTCTATACAACCTACAACTGTCTTTCTACATTTTTGAATTAATCGTTGTTAATTAGAAGTAGTTGCCTATGCAAATTTCAAACTTCTTTGGGTGTAATTGTGAAAGTTGATGTCTATAAGTGTAAAGATGATGTATGTGTCTATATATTATCCTTTATTTTTGAGATGAATACCTATTTAATTCCATGCACATTATTCATTAAAATTCACATGTAAACCAAACTGGAGGCCAAACGTAAGAATGAAAAATATATCCCTAACTCTTTTATCTATTCAATTTGGACCCAATTTCACCATTTGTACTAAATGACATGACTTAGTTTTTAAATGACATATTTATAAATAATAGTCAAGACTCAACATAAATGCAACTTATTTGAGTTTATGTCCATAATTTTTTATTTCTTTAAACTCAACCCTCATAATTATTTATTTTGTTATCTTTGTCAAACGTTGTTGGGATTTTGAACTTAGTTCAATATCACATATGCAATTTCAATCCTAAATTTCAAATTTTAAATTTCATCAATGAATCCAAGCTATTTTCCTTAAAACAATTGTCCCTCAATGGTTCAAGCATAAATTCATATTTACATGCTAGGATGTTTTATAAACAGAAAAGATTTAATGGTTAGGATGTTGTATAAAAAGAAAAAAATCCCACTTCATTTCTAAATGTAGTATCATTTAGACACATTTGCTTATTTCAAAATTATAATCAAGCATCCTAGTTTGATAACTTGCAAAACAAATATGTCATAACACAAATATTGTCACAACAAATAGTTTAACCACTTTTTGCAAACTTATTTTCTAGAAAGTGAAATAACATGTAGTTTCAGTGTGCTCTATTGATCGAAAAAATATAAGGTATGGTTCAAGTAATAAAATGCTTTCTTGCTAAGAATGATACATGCCTTTACAAATTATTATTTGCCTGATTTGACTCACTTGATCAACAAAGATGAGCATGTGCATATATATAAATAGACAATCAAGGGATTAGTACATATTGTAGATCTCGCAAGTGATTACGACTATGTCCATCACCATATCAAACACATCAAGTAGAAATATAAAACATACACTTGATCCATGAAAATAGAAATATAGGATCAATATGTTAGTAAATCCACAAATATAAATAACACCATAGCATATAGAGAGTCATCATAAAAATAATGACAGTCATCTAACTATCAATGTGAATATCACATAACTATGTAGTAGCTCATAATATACCAAGTCGCGATGTGATGCCGTACATCAATATCCTCAAATATCACTAAAATAACCAACACACACATGAAAAGTGGCCTAAAAGAGTTTGGGAATATAAAGTAAGAAAAAAAAATGGTGTGTATTACATCCATCCCCTAGAATTACCTATCTTAATCCTAGAAGCCTACAAACAAATAGAGATATAAGTCTTGTAATCTTAGTATGACCTCTACACTCCTTAATAACTCATAAGTGGGATCCCATTGGACCCTTCCTTACTCAATGATATGACCCTTGAGGTTAAATCTTGTTGCTAAAGTATGCAAATGGGCTCCAAAACTAGCTTCTCATTATGTTTCATATTTGAAATATATCATCTAATTACTAAAACATAGAAAAAATTATGAATGTGATCTATTCTTGGAGGTAATTCAAGATGATAAGAAACTGGTTATATCATCTCTAAAATCTCAAATGGGCCAACAAAATGAGGCTCCAACTTTGAACTCTTCCCATAAAGAATCAAACTCTTTTGTGCACGCACACTCAAAAATACCTTAGCACTAACTTTAAATAGTCTACTACCCTATGAGCATCTATATAGTTATTATGGCTATCATGTGAAGTCATAAAATGCCCTCAAATGCACTCTACCTATTGTTCCATGTCTTAAAGAATCTTAGGACCTTGTAGAACATGGTCCTCTACTCTATCCCAACTCAAAGGTGTATGCCACAGATGACCATAGAGTTCTTAAAAAGGTGACATACTAATAAAGATATGATAACTATTGTTACAAGAAAACTCAACCAATACAAATAATCCTCCCAAAATGTTTGTATATCCATGATATACATCTGTAACATATCGTTTAACATATGAAATTTTTTAGGATGAATAAGAGCATGGGAGGAAGGCTTTTGGTAGGCGGGAATTTGGTAGGTGAGAACTTGGCTGTGGGGATTACCTTTGGTTGTCCAGGGAATCTAGATGTTGGGAGTTCTAAGGGTGTTGTAGGGAATGTGGTTGTGGATATTGGAAATGAAATTTGTGGGAATCTGGAGTAGGAAGAAGAGAAAGTTATGTTGGGCTTTGGCTCTAGAAGATTTGGGGATTCTGACTATTATTAGTCTAATCCTTTGACTATGTTCACTACCCCTCAAAGGGACCCATTGAAATTAAAAGGGGAACCTTCTTCCAATGTGTGTAACATTTTTGAAGTAGCACATTTTGGGGAGAAGAAAAATGAGGATAATGAAGCGAGTCAAAGAAAGTGGTTTTCTTTATTCAGGAAAAGGCTAGGAGGCAAGTCATCTTTTCCTCTTGTTACTTCAAAATCATGTTGGGAAAAGGGTGAGTTTCAAATCTTTATTCTAGATGCAATAGATGATTATTCTATTTCTACTATGGATTTAATCCTAGTTGGAAAATTTTTGGGGGCTCGACCAGATATTGAAACCTTAAGAAAAATGATTAAAAGGAAATGGGTTCTCTATGGTCAAGTGGACATTGCTTTAATGATGAAAGTTTTTTCCTCCTTTTTATTTACTTGCAAGGAGGATTTGAATATGGTTTTATGTGGTCGATCTTGGTCTATTGGTAGTAGTTCCTTAATGATTAAAAAATGGGAGCCAAATATGGATCAAGTCAGTCAAGTCAGGAAATAATAATTCATAAAGACATGTATCATTCTTAGCAAGAAAGCATGTTATTACTTGAACCATACCTCATATTTTTTTGATCAATAGACCACATTGAAACTACATGTTATTTCACTTTCTAGAAAATAAGTTTGCAAAAAATGGTTAAACTATTTGTTGTGACAATATTTGTGTTATGGCATATTTGTTTTGCAAGTTATCAAACTAGGATGCTTGATTATAATTTTGAAATAAGTAAATGTGTCTAAATGATACTACATTTAGAAACGAAGTGGAATTTTTTCCTTTTATACAACATCCTAACAAGTAAATCTTTTCTGTTTATAGAACATCCTAGCATGTAAATATGAATTTATGCTTGAACCATTGAGGGACAATTATTTTAAGGAAAATAGTTTGGATTCATTGATGAAATTTAAAATTTGAAATTTAGGATTGAAATTGCATATGTGATATTGAACTAAGTTCAAAATCCCAACAATGTTTGACAAAGATAACAAAATAAATAATTATGAGGGTTGAGTTTAAACAAATAAAAAAATGCAGACATAAACTCAAATAAGTTGCATTTATGTGAGTCTTGACTATTATTTATAAATATGTCATTTAAAAACTAAGTCACGCCATTTAGTACAAATGGTGAGATTGGGTCCAAATTGAATAGATAAAAGAGTTAGGGATATATTTTTCATTCTTATGTTTGGCCTCCAATTTGGTTTACATGTGAATTTTAATGAATAATGTGCATGGAATTAAATAGGTATTCATCTCAAAAATAAAGGATAATATATAGACACATACATCATCTTTACACTTATAGACATCAAATTTCACAATTACACCCAAAGAAGTTTGAAATTTGCATAGACAACTACTTCTATTTAATAACGATTGATTCAAAAATGTGGAAAGATAGTTGTAGGTTGTAAAGAAGATAGCAATAAAAAGAAAACTAATCCAAGGTTGTGAAGGTACCATCATGAAAATAAACATATATTAAGAGTATGTAGGAGTCATCCACTAAAGAAAAAAGAATAAAAAGAAGATGATAATTACATATGGTTATGGCATAAACATCATATATATATAGATGGAAAAGGACCAATATAGTCAAACGAAAGTAACACATGGTTGTGAGGAATGTAATATTGGTGTAGGACTTCGAAGGAGTAATTGTAACCATTGAAAAACATGAGTGATTTTATTAGAAATTTTCAAAAAAATCATGAAAATAGGAGACAAGAATATCTAAATGTAATAGATAAAATCACGGAAATAACATGATTATCTTAGACACCGTGTCTATTATTAAGAATAAATTATCAATATTTTGTATTAAAAATACTTGATAAAAACACATAAATATATAGATCAAGTGATAGACAATGGAAATGATTGATAAAAACCATAAATATAAACAAATAAATTTCTGACATATAAGATATAAACAAGTCAACATAATTATATAATATTTGAATTTAAATTTTTAAAAAAAAACATATAAAATAAATGCACATCATCCTTAGAAATTATGAGCAAGCATTTGGTCCAAGGCGGCAGACATGACTCATTCAGAACGTTTTCTTAGCTTAACGTAAAATTTCTGACAAGAAAGTTGATGCAATTATATTTCATAATCAGCGTATGCAATGGATGGTCACGGACGATTCGTATTTGCCTGACTTGACTGACCTGACTTTGGGGGCAGCGGCAGAGTTGGGGCAGCCGGACGCCGTAGCGGGTGACCCATGAACGAGCTCTGTTAACAGAAAAACAGAAGTAGACGGAGTATGGCTGGGCCCCATCAAATCCACCTAAGCAGTCAATAGTTTAGTATGTGATGTTTAAGTTGGGTCGTACATCATAGTTTGTACTAGAGTGATGGCTTTCTAAGATTAGGTTTGAAAAATATCGCGAACTTTTAAAATACATCTAAGAAAGCTTAGAAGCACATATAAATGTTCTTTGACAGCATGTTTTTAGAGGAAAACTTCTTTTTCTATCAAGATATCTAACTCATTTGGAAAAGCTATTAAAAAGAAGATTTAATCGAAAACAATCATTTTTGTGAATGAGATCTCTAAAGACCAAGGTGAGTCGTGCCATGAACAATTATATAGGGGACTAATTAAGAATAAGAAATTATCGTCTACATGATTCAGTTACCCAAAATAGGAAGTTAAGATCCACTGTTATCTTATATGCTTGTTGTCTAGTAGTATATTGTCAACTTGAGACCAGCTCCATGCTGAAAGCAAATAGTGGCATTAGGAAGCGAATGACTAAGCTATAATTCTGAATGTACAGTCAAAATATTAAGCATTTGGGAAGTTCAGTCTTAATTAATCTTCTCTGATAAGTTATTTTCTTATAAAGAAGATCATATTTCTGAAATCTATCGAGTATCACAATCCCAACTGGCCTTGCACCGTTTAATATTACATGCTTCCATTTGTAGCACCAACCTGATTGAATACTCAGTTTAAGCCCATTATTGTTTTCATTTATTTTTTCAGTTTTAGACTTACTTCTTTACACCATGTCTTTGGTGGTCAAATGGTATGTGATGTTTAAGGGTGGCCGGAGGCGAGTACTTGCACTCCAATACTATTGGGCTTGTACTTCCATCCTGTAAAGTACAACCACCATGTCAATTCATAACAAGAACATGCTTCTTATGTCTAATTTTGATGATGAATCACTCTGATCTAGCAAATTTTTTGTTGAAAATATTACACAATCAAATTTAAGAATGCATGAATCTTGAACTGAAAATCTATGTATATTGATATAATATGACACAATCTTGAATCACTGTGATCTGAAATTTGTTGTTACAAATATTACCCAATCAAATTTGAGAATGCATGAATCTTGAACTGAAAATCGATGTATATTGATATCGTTAACATTACAGTTACCTTTTGATCATTATAATCATTGGGGGCTATATCCAATACGCTAGAGCGTTGTCCTTTTTGGGTGGTGTGTTTTATCTGCCTAAGAAAATACTTCTGAGCATGGCTTGCAACCTGAGAGGCACTTCTGGTGGTAACAAATGTCCTGGATATTCCTCTCCAATGACCTCTTCCCAAATTTTCAAGTCCCACCAGAAACAATCTGTGCTCTTCTTCTGTCCATGGGACTCCTACAAATATGTCCAACTGCTTCTATTAATGAAATAGGGACAGGCTAATCTTGAGACAAAATGCACTAAAGATAAAATAAGGTCAATCTTTTTTTTTCCAGATTCATGAAAATGTAGTGATTTTTTTCCAATTTTTTTGTTGTTTTCCACCACTAACTATGTAGATTATCAAATACTGAACAGTTTGTAGGCAAGATAGCCACGTCCAATGAAATATGGTCACATCATGAAATTGGAATTTTCTCTGTTTAGATTATGCAAAAAAAAATTTCTATGAATGTTTCATATGAAATTTTATGATTTATCATAAAAAGACATGATTACAAAGTGAAATTTTCATAGTTTTCGGTTGTAGATACCAAAACGTTTAAATGAGATTGTGTAAATGATTTTTTTCATTGATGTTTCTGAAGACATTTCAGGATTTGCCATTAGCGAACATGAGTAAGCAACGAAAGCTTCATAATTTATCATAAGAGCTTGTAGTTGTGTTTTTGGTTACTTCATGATTTATCAGAATGAGATAGTAAAAGAAAAGATTTGAACATGGTCCAAAATCTTCATGAATAAATTTACATGGTCTGATTTTAAAAAGTTTGCCAGCTGTGATTAGATTAAAATAAGCTTATATGATCTAACCCAAACAAATATACAGACTCTAACTAAATTAAAACTTGATCATTAAAATAAGTTTAGATGATCCTATAAAAAAAAAATGCAGGCTGTGATCAGATTAAAATAAACTTGCATGATAAAACACTTTTATGAAGAAAACAAATTGAACAGAAAAGTTTGTTGTTACAGTATTAACAAATTGTTAAAACACAAAACCTTTTCTATCGATTGAATCCATTACAAGAAACTTTTTATCACAAAAAGATCAGCTGATGAAAGACGAAAGATTTTATGCATCTCTACAATGGAGGTGAGAACATATGATGAACACCATGGTAATAAATCGCTTGAGGTCTTCAAAACATATATTTAGATCGCCTAGTTCCAACTCATTCAATTACTACAGTTTTCTGAATTAATATTTGACCCATTTGGTTTGAGATGAGATACCTTTCTTTTTTATTGGAGTAGGGGGGAAACAGTGCAAAAATCCATCGCTCACATATTTCTTAAATATCTCATCCCGTTGTGAATTGCAAGAGGAGTTTTCAGTGCCAACGTTCCTCTTTATCGTTACTCCAAAGAGCTGAACTCCTCCATCGTGGGTTTCTCTTTCTCTTTCTTTCTCCATCACAACCCAGTAAAAATGTGTTGCCCTATGAAATGTCAGAGCCAGAGGCAGAGAATTTGGTATTGTCAGATTACAAGACTGAACTGAGGGTTTGAGGTGGAGAAATGAAAAGAATAATGAAGAAAAGGGAGAGAATAGGCTTGGTGTGCTTGGCAGAATGCATTCTCCGGCGAGTGCGGGGCCTGCAGCTCCGAGGATACGGATTCTGATGTTTCTCTTGTCAGCTTGCAAAAGGTTTGCGTAAAATGGGGTAGAGGTGAGGTTGACAGGCTGAGGACATTACACTTGATTTGTCTGGCCCCGGCTGATTTTGCTAAGTACACACTAGTCCTTTTTCACAAGCCAGAAATTAGGGTTTTGGCTTTTTCAATTTCATTTTCACGGAATAACATTATTATCCCTTCTTCACAAGCAAATCTGAGCTAGCGTTAGTTCATGGACCGACTTCCATTTGATTTTAGTGAAACGGCATCTAGTTTTATAGTGGTTTAAGATCTAGAAGCAATGAGTATTTTTATTTTTAAATTACTAAATTAATTTAAAAGAGATCAGATGGTTCAACCAAAAAAATAATGGGGCAAATAATCACTCCTTGAAAGTCATTTAGGCAAAGCCTAAAACACATAGTAATAAGGTTGAAGCCTTAGGACATGAACATCATAAAATTAAATGGGCATAGCCCAAAATGAAACACCCTCAAGTAGCCAAAGTCAGAGCCAAGGGAGGTAGAGGGCCTGGATGATGCTTCTTTCTCCATCTTGGCACATGATTTTGTTTAGGGTTTGGCAATGTCTAGCTATCTGCATTTTCTTTTTCATTCTCCTTATCTTCTCATTGCAGGGAGATAGCCAGAGCCAATTTGGGGTAGCTTTTTGGAAGATGATGGCCAACCCAGATCACCCTCTGAAGTTGGCCAACCCAAAGGGGAAGTAGTAGCAATTGTTGTTGGAGGTCATGCTAATAAAGATCCATGACAACAAGGAGGAATAGTAGAATAATACAACAATAACCAACAATAGAGTGAATGGTAGAGAGGAAGTTGATAACGAGAAGTGTTGGTATGCCACCAAGAAGAGCTCCAACCTTGATGAAAACCATGAGAAGTGGAATGACCACCATAGAAAAGGTTTCTAGGGGAACTCTAGCCACCATACACAGAGAACTTCTCTAATGCTACAATAATTCTTACAAGTAGGTCACCTCAAGGGTTACCTTATCTTCAGTTGAGCAGTCATTTTGCACGATGACAATGTCAAAATTCTTGCAAATCTCTCTCTTGAAAATTTGATCAAATAACCAACTCCAAGGTTCTAGATGGCTATTTTTCAACCTACTAGGTAGTTCAATTGAAGATAAATAGTCATGTTCACAAGGACGCCTTTCTGTAAAGTCTATAGAGCTTGAGAAAAAGTGTGATCACAAACCAATATATGTTTTGTATTTTTCATCTTTTATGATGAATGCAATTTTTTCTAATGATGCGACTATATGAATTCTTATTCTTTCAAAGTATTTGAAAAGAAAATGACTAAAAATCAATTTCTTAAACTGACATAAATCATAGTAACAACACGTCTACAAATTAAATTTTTAAAAGGATCAAGTAGAAAACCAATGAAATCAAGAGCAATGCATCCTTAACTCCACTGATGCAATCGTCAAAGGAAGTAACAAAGATTGTGTGATGTTTCATGATTCATCAAACTATGTAGCCATGAAAAGTATGTACACACGAGACAACATACTATGCAAAACTATAGAATAATCCTTTCTTCAATTCATCACAATAGAGGAATTATGCTACCAAATATGACAAACACCAGAAATAAAATAATCACACAAGCATCAAAATACAATAATATTGTTGGCTCCATCAATATTCATGAACATAGAATTTATAAAGGAAAGACACATTCTAGAAAGAGACACTACACACATAATGAGAGCACCAATAGCATACTTTGTTGCATCAAAATATAGACCTTGAATACACATTATGTCTCTCTATTTATACGAACCCCCATCCTTCATGAAAATTTTAGATTTAGGGGATTTTTCTTGTAAAAATCTTGCTAAACCACTAATTTTATAAAAACATTGTACAAATAGACTCCTAACTAGGTCCTAAGTAGGTCTCACCTCTTTATTTTTTTCATTCCATGGTGTATGAGACTTTACAATCACTTTGAACTAACATAGAAGAAGGAGATAAGAAGAAAGAAGACTCTAGACTGAGCTTGAGCTTCTAGAGCTTCTAAAAAATGAGAACTCGACCTTTTCTATATGTTTCTAATAGTTAAACTACAGTCAAAAATGAAAAAAATGAATTTTTGATGCTTGAAAATGTCCAAAAATTGGAACGAGTAGTTAATTATTGGTGCAATTGGAAGTGTTCATAAATTACCTCACCTGTGAACCTATGAACCTGTGGACCTATGCACCTTGAGAGATCTCGAGATAAAATTTGGCAGGTTTTCCTAAATCCAAAATCCTAGTTTACAGCATCTAGGTCTTGTTTATCTCTGATCAAAACTATGTTTGGATGGGCCGCTTTGAATTCTTGTATGGCCAAAGTGATCTCTTGAGGATTCAAAAAATATAAATCATGATATTTAGCCCTTACTTCCCCTTGAAAATTGTGAACTTCCTATTGCACTTCTATGAAATCATCCAATTTGTAATCTAGTTTCTTTAGTATCTCCTTGGCTATGAATACACGTTAAACATCATCCTCAAAGGACACCACTTCAAAATATTCTTAGAATTGTTGTACAATTGTTTTTGTTTAGAATAATTTGTTTTCTAGAGTCATCATAAAAAATCTCCAAGCTAGCCACACTACAATATTTATCTGCTTCCAAAACTTGGGCTTGAGTCCTACCTTACATCTCCTAGATACTTTCATATAAAAATAACATGACCTTATTCTTGACCTATATCTTCTCAATCCAATCTTAGATTTTATCTAGTTCTTCTCTAGTATAAATGCCTAGTCACATTCCATATCTCTTCTCCTTTATTGTCTATAATGCTTCTAGATCCTTAGTCTAGGTGGACACTTTGTCCATTAAACCAAGATCCTAGTTAATAACTATCACTATTTTCTCCACATTCTTCTATATGCTATGCAATAGATTCATATTAGACTATATTATTTCTACTCCTTTCTACTCAAAATTGAGACACCATCTCTTACGTGCATCTAAAAATGAGTTGTCTTGTGTGTGGGGATGAAGCTCATTTCTCGAGGGAACCCACTAGAGAAATCCTAGGGTGAGTTAAGTCAATGAGACTCGCTACCTCTTTTATGAATTCCTACAAAATGTCATTATGCTTCCTCAACATCTGGAGCTCCACTTCACCTTGGTCTAAATGATGAAACACCTACCTTAAGACCCATGGTTATCAAAACTTTGGTCATGTCCTTGGTGGCCTTCCCTAATATCACCTCTTATATCTTATAGTCTTGAGGGGATATCATTTGGATATTTTCATAAGGGGTAGGAATTGCTATATGTGCCACCAAATCTTGCTTCTTATTCTTCACGATGAAAGCCAGTTGTTGCATATTTTCTTAGATGGTTCTTGTCATAACTGCCTCTATAAAAAAATGTCATTCCCTCCTTAGTAGTCTTCACATACCTCCTGTGTTGGGTTTCCAATTCCCATTTTAGACATGCTGGGCTAGTACCCATCAAATACATCTACTGACTAGACAACGAAGTTGTTTTAGATGCTAGCCCTTTCCCTTTGTCTCTCTCTTTTTGGTTCTCCTCTACTCTCAGTTGTTTCACCATTGGGGTACCCATTATGGTTCTATGAGGGGATGAAAGTAGTTATGCTATAGGAAGAGCTTGTTCTACTATTGCAACTACTGGCCCTTCTCCATGAGCTTCTTCTATGTGATGCACTACATACTCCTCATCCTCTATTATTTGGCATTGTTGCTCTATAGTCGAAGGACACAATGAAACATTACCCTATTGTGGTGGAGTCAGAGATGGTGTCTCTAGCTTTCTCAGAGGTGGAGGTGGTAGCCTGATTGGACATTGTGGAAGAGGAGGTAGTGTATTCCAATCTTCACCCAATGACATATCCCTTGTCTCTCCTTCCTCCAAATGGGTCCCTATGGACATGAAGTTAAATTCAGTGAGATCAAACACATCCAATCCATCCCCTTCTCTGGACTCAATCCATCCTTTTTGCTCTTGATTCATATATTCTTTAACCTAGATTAGTTATTATTGAGATAATTGGGGTGTCTATGTTGAACTTATCCTTCTTTCTTCTTTAGCGGCCTTGGGTTAACAAGTCTTGTAATTCAAAAGGAGATATTCAATCTCATCCTCTTGGTCTTCTTCCACTTCAACCTCCAAGATGGCCTTAGGGATTAGTGGCAAAGAAGTGATCATTTCCTTCAATCTCCTTCACTTTACTCTAATTACCACTATCTTTGTTCTATTTCTCTTAGGGACTGATGGAGAAGCTTATGACTAAGTTGGATTCTCATCAGGCTATGCTTTCTTTACTTATGTAGCCTTCTTCTTCTTCTTGCCCTTAAACTTCTCTTCCCTATGGATATACATGTTAGGATTAACCTCAGACAGAAATAACAATTACATGGAAATATAACCAATACTAGAAAATAATAGATCACATAAAAGAGAACATAGGACACCAAGATTTAACATGGTTCACCCAATCCCTAGGCTACGTCCACCAATAGCAAGTCCAATATTATTATGATCTAGTGATCACAACCTGATTGCAATCCATAATCCCTTACAATTTAATACCATTGCAAGAACCAATTTTTGCATCACACATTCATTATGAAATACCTAACCCTAAGACTTTTTATACAAGCTTTTGCCACTTATAAAATTAGGGCTAGAATAATAGAAAAATAGTAGTCAATGCCTTTTTAAATAGAAGGTCATTTTTAGCTTTGGGCCTAAAAACCTCCACTATGGCATTGTCCCTCGACCCCACCCTTGGAACGCACCTACCCTGCAGACCCCTTCTTGTGGGTGCTGCCCCCAAACCTCTATAGAAATAATTTGGAGAGAAACTGCATCGAATAAACCTCCGATTCTAATTAGGCTCCACATCACAACAATCTCCCACTTGGATATTGATCAAACTCCACAATAATAACCTCCCACTTGGAGACTGATCATAACACAACTAAACCTGTAGCTCCCACTGGAATATATCAAGCCACCCTGGACTTTGTTGTTCTTTTATTTTGTTCAATCTAGAAGACCAACCAAAGAAGAAGATGAATTTAGCTTCTCCATTGTCACAACCTTTGTAAACATATCCATTGGTTGTCATTTCTATGTATCTTCTCCAACTTTAACTATCCATCATCCAAAACTGACTAAATGAAATGGTACCACAACTGTATGTGTTTTGTCTTTGAATGCAGAGCTGAATTCTTTGCAAGATGAATGGCACTCTAACTATCTGTAAACAAATAATTATCCTTCTAACGGTGTCCCAACTTCTCCAAGAAGAACTAAAGCCATATCATCTCCTTAGCTATGTTTGTAGCAGCAACATACTCTGTCTCTGTAGTGGATATAGAATTAACCTTCTATAATCTAGAAACCTAGCTCATGGCTTCCCCACCAACAATAAATACATAACCTATAGTACTTTTCCTGGTATCAATATCCCCTACCAAATATGAGTCAACATAACCTTGTAAATCAGTAGTAGAGCGCCCAAAATGTAAACACTTACTAGATGTTTCTCTCAAATATCTTAAAATACATTTAACTACATTCCAATGCTCCAACCCTAGATGACTCATATGCCTAGAAAACAACTCTCATTGTATGTGCAATATCTGGCCTAGTACATACCATAACATACATCAAGCTTCCTACAGCTAAAGTATAAGGTATCTTGGACATCTTATCCTCCTCTTCTTATGTCTTAGGACACATCTCCTTAGTCAACTTCAAATTACTAGGGAAAGGTGTGCTAAGAGCTTTAGTACTCTCCATAGAGAAACGTTGCAACACCTTCACAATATAATCAATCTAAGATAATGTCAATTTTCTATTATTCCTATCTTTGCAAATCTTCATACCAAGGATTTTTTTTGCTGCTCCCAAATCCTTCCTAGAAAATGTATGTGCTAACTGGCATTTCAGCCTCTTAATATTATCCATGTTAGACCCAGCTACAAGCATATCATCAACATTTAAACATAAAATAATGTAGTTTTCATCATCCAAACTCTTAAAATAAACATGAAACCTACTATATCCATGCTCATGCATAAACTTATCAAATGTCAGACACCATTGTCGAGGTGTTTGGTTCAAACCATACAAACTTTTCTTTAATCTACACACTAAGTTCTCCTTATCTTTGACCTCAAATCCCTATGGCTATGCCATATATATCTCTTCATCCAAATAACCATGAAGGAAGGCTATTTTAACATCAAGTTACTCCAAATATAAATCTTTAGTAGCCACAATGCTTAAAATAGTGCGAATAGAAGTCATTTTAACAACATCAGAATATCTCATCAAAATCAATGCCTTTTTTTTGTGGAAATCCTTTGACAAATAACCAAGCTTTAAATTTTTTCTTACCTCCAACCTCTTCTTTCAACCTGTAAACCCATTTATTCTACAAATCCTTTTTACCTGAAGGAAACTTGCATAAATCCCATGTGTTATTTTTCAGCAAAGAGTCCATTTCTTCTTTCATTGCAAACTCCCACTAAATCTTTGTATCTACCCACACAACTTCATCATAACATTCATATTCACATACATCAGTAAGTAAAATAGAATACAAAGAAGGAGAAAATAATTCTGGAGGTCTACTCATCCTTGTTGACCATCGAACATTCATTGGTGCATGTGGTATTTGTTGTTACACTTGTGGCACATCATGAAGAATTGCTGGAACATCAACTTTTGGAGTATCATCTAGCACTACATAATCATTTCCTTTCTTCTCATGTTTCTACAACAGATCTTTGTGCAACACTTTCTCATTGAATATGACATCCCAACTTCATATAATTTTACAATTTTCAAAATTCCAAAGCCTATAACCAAATTCATTAATGCAATATCCAAAAAATACACATTTCTTGGACTTAGCTTCTAGCTTGGTTCTATTTTCAGAATCTATATGAGAAAATGCTTCATAACTGAAGGTTTTGAGAAAAGCATAACTTACCTTCTTACCACTCCATGCTTCCTATGGAATACACTAGCCCAAAGGAGTAGAGGGAGCTCTATTAATCAAATATATAGTAGTATTGATAGCCTCTACCCACATGTTTAAGGGCAACCCAACATGCAACCTCATGCTTCTTGCATACTCCATTGTGGTCCTGTTCATGCGTTCAACACTCCATTTCCCTGTAGAGTCCTTGGAATAGTTTTCTATCTATGAATACCATTAACAAAAAAATAATCTTCAAATTAATGACTACAATACTCACTACCATTATCAAATCTAAGACATTTTAATTTCTTTCTAGTCTCATTTTCAACTAAGCATTTCCATTTCTTAAAAAATTGAAATACATCATATTATTGTCTAAGAAATAAAACCCATACTTTTCTAGTTGCATCATCAATAAATGTAACATAATAATGAGAGCGACCAAGGGAAGATACCTAAGTTGGTCCCCATACATCTGTATGCACAAGCTCTAATTTCTCACTTTTATTTTCCTTTCCAGTCTTCACAAAACTCACTCTCTTTTGTTTTTCATACACAAAACTTTCATAGAAATCCATATTAACACATTTTAGACCTAGTAAAACATTCTTTGAAAAAAGTAATTTCTTACCTTTCTCACTTATGTGTCCAAGTCTATTGTGCCATAGCACTGTATTAGAATCTACACTAGCTATTTGCTCTTCCTGCTCAACTACAAAAATTGTTCCTAAACATTAATTTTTTTCTGAAACAATCAAAGCAGAAGGAACAATATAACCTGTACAAAGATTTAAGGTGCCCACTTTCACACTTTTTTATACTACAAGGGAACTTTTTGAAACCTTCCAATTTTTATCATTAAAAGGAACTACACAACCCTCATCATTGAGTTGCCTTACTGAAATTAAATTCCTACTTAGCCTTGGAAAATGTTTTACCTCATGCAGTAGCTAATGATTCTCATTCTGCAACTTAATCTTAACTTTTCCCTTTCCAACAATCTGACAGGGTTCATTATCCCCCAAACAAATAAGCCCAAAATCCCCTTGGACATAATCAATGAAATAATCTCTATGAGGTGTAGCATGAAATGAAGCACCATAATCTAAAACCCATGTATCATCAACACTTTCTAAAGACAAAAGCAAAGCATCCTCTTCAAATTTGTTATTTACCATATTTTCCTCCTTGTTCACTTCTAGTTTATCTCCTTCATTATTCTTTTGAGTCCAGCAATCTTTCTTCTTATGCCTTGATTTCCTATAGTACCAACAACCTCTCAATCATATGCATTGAGATCTCTTCCCCTTTGACTTTTCTCTTGATTTCCCATGATTTTAAAAATTATTTCCTCTCTTAGTCATTCTACCTCTTCTTTGTGTGTTCAAAGCACTTCCTAATGTAAATTCACTTGAGATTTTCCTACAAGTTTCCTCACTCAAAACAACACTGATCACATCATCATATTTTAGGGTACTAGATCTAGGAATAGAATTACTCACAACCATTACCAAGTCATTTCAAATTTCAATCAAAGAACACAAAATCAAGAGAGCCCTAATTTCTTCATCAAAATTGATACCCAAAAAGGATAACTGGCTAGTAATAGTATCAAACTCATTTAAATGATCTACAATAAATCCACCTTCTATCATTTTCATATTAAATATATACTTCATGAGAAATACCTTGTTTAAGTAGAGGGCTTTTCTTATAGTTTTGCTAGGGTTTCCATCAACTCTTCTATTGTCTTCTCTTTTGTAATATTAAATGTCACTGATGGTGTCAAACATAATCAAATGCTTCCAAGTGCCTTTCTATCTAAAAGATCCTAGTTGTCATTTGACAAAGATGCTTGATTCTTGGTTTTTCCTTTTGATGACTTCCATAAATCCTTTTGATAAAGATAGTCTTCCATTTGCATTTTCCATAGTTGAAAGTTCTACCCATTAAACTTGTCAACCCTCAACTTACTCTCGTCTTTCATCACTCCTAATCAACTATGAGACTCCCACTCAAATGTGAGACCTTCTTGCAGAGGATTGCTAAAAAAAAAGGATGATGGTCTAGCTCTGATACCACTTGTTAGGATTAACCTCAGATAGAAATAAGAATTACATGCAAATATACTCAATACTAGAAAATAGTAGATCACATAAAAGAGACCACAAGACACCAAGATTTAGTTTGGTTCTCCCAATCCCTGGCCTATATCCACCAACAACAAGTCCAATATTATTACGATCTAGTGATTACAACCTAATTACAATCTGTAATCCCTTATAGCTCAATATCATAGCAAGAACCAATTTTTGCATCATACATTCATTATGAAATCCCTAACCCTAAGCCTTTTTATACAAGCTTTTACCACTTACAAAATTAGGGCTAGAATAATAGAAAAATAGTAGCCAATACCTTTTAGAATAGAAGGTCATTTTGGCTTTGAGGGTGCTACCCCTGAAAACCCCCATGGGGGTGTTGCCCCTTGACCCCATCTTGGGGGTGATACCCCCAAACTCCTATAGAAATAATTTGGAGGGAAATTTTATAGCATAAACCTTTGAGTTTGATTAGGCTCCACATCACAACAATACACCACATCCCTCTTATGCTTGTGCATCATCTTTGGCTTGACCAGGGACTTCTCCTTATAAATGGCGATAATGAGTGTATTCCATTTCCCTTTCTTTGTTCTTGCTAGTGCCTTTAATATAGAAATATTGGGCACAAAATCTAAAAAGGATTTTTTACCCATTCCCTTGTTGGATTAACTACGTTTCAGTCTTGGTGTTGGATGTCATCATTCTCCTCCTGATTCACCTCAACATTCATGATGGGACACTCAAAGATCTTGTCCTTATTATAGGTGGGATATGAGATATTAGGACTATCCTTATTGCAACCCTTAAGCAGTATCTATAGATTGAACACCTTTTATGCCAATTTCATCTCTATTATGCAATAGTCCCTTATCCAAATTTCATAGTTGACCACATAGTTCAATCAATGATCTTCCATAGCAACATCTAGGATGAACTATTTGTACACAACATGTTTGAACATCCATATATTATCAAAATAAGGGTGTGCCATAAGGTAGTCCTCTAGGGGGTATTTCTCTCATTCCTCCTCATAAGTGGCGATGTCTTGCTTCTATTTTACCTCATAAGGCTTGATGATGATAGGTCATACCTAGGTCTTTCTATGCTTCTTCCTCACCATATTATATGAAGATGATACTTCTCATGCAATCTCCAACAACACAAGCCTATACAATGGATATTGTGGAAACTTCTTTAGGTGAAAGAGACTCCCAACCACTCAAATATATATGAATGCATTATAGTGGATGAAATACCCTCCCACCTATCTCACCCTTTTCATTTCTTTGACTAATATCCTTTTTTTCATAATCCCCTTCAATGAACTAGATTACCAAAAAGATTAAGGCATCATTCACTATTCTAAATGCATGGCTTTCATTCAAGTGATACTTTTGTACCATCTGTAGGTACATGACAATGTGAGGCCACACATTGGTTTCTTGTATGATTCCCATCCTTACTAGCCTTGGATAATTCACCACTTGGGCTGCCAACAAGTAGACTACATAAGAAGTCATATATCAAACTATGGGTCTTTCTAGACCATAGTGAGTTTCTTATCCAACAAGATTCTAATGATGGTACCCCTATCAATCTTGTAGTGGCTAGTTTTGATTGCTTCTATAAAATGAACCATCCAAGTCTCTAGGTGACCTATGGTAGAAAGTCCCATTACTCTACTAAGGAGGTCTATGTAGTAACTAATATTTGTCATCATGTATTCCCATGTTATAAAAACTTTACTATCCTATGATGCAGGTCCTAGTAATCAAGTACTTCTCTTGTACTATGTCCTTAACTTACTTTAATATTTTCTGTATACCAGAGCTATGCACTCTCATATGTAATCTCTTGATATTCATCAGCTTGGGGAAGCTAGAAAACTTTCTCTATATTATTTGGTTGGATATCCAAGACAATTTCTCTAGTTATGCTCTTCATGCCTTTGACTTAGGCACATAGTGCTTTGCCAAATTCATGATTAGCTTTGATTATTATACTAATATTAGATGTGATGTCACATTCACCAATCTTCTCTAAATGAGGGAAGAGACAATATCCAATCCCTCATAGTATCAAGAACTTGTTCCAATCTATGTGTCTAGGCTCAAAGTCTCTGACTTTAGAGTGCAGATCTATGAATCTTGACTTCTTGGGTGGTCCTTTGAATTTTAAAGGTATTGGTTTAGGTGTGATCTTGGTCATTGTGGAAGATGATGAAGCCATGATAATCTACCAAAATATGCTTAATGACTCAAAGAAACTAGTAAAAAAATTGACTAAACTAAACAAAAGACTAAAAAGAGAAGAAAGTGTGCACCTACATAAGTTTCCAAGGTGTACAATTGCACTGGGCTAACTATGGGTTACCTTGGGTGAAAAATTGCACTAAGCTAACTAAGGGTTACCTTGGGAGTTGTGTGTATTTGTAGTTGTGAATATGCTTTCTATGAAATGAGGAGTTGTGCATGTTGTGCACCTATGCACTTGAAAGAGTATAAGAAGTTGTCCGAGTGTGCACAAGGTCTATACCTTGTTACTTTGATGCAGTACGAGGCAAGAGAATCCCCAAAGGAGATGTTCTAGCCCCTAGCAAATAACAAAAAAAATGCAAGATCTGATACCAAATTATAATAATTTATTCATAAAAGTAACGGTTACATGAAATGTACCAGGCTATAAGGCCTTCCCAGTTATGGCCAAATAGAAAGAAATTACAATAACAGTTCTAGAAGATCCCTCAAGATCCAATCCAAACATATCCTAGCTAGTGGAGATCTATACATAACAAAAATCTAGAAGAAACCACCAAGGAAATCTAAATTTGTGCTTGCAAGCACACCAAGCAACCTCCTTATTTTCCAGCCATAGCCCTAGCTCTGCTCCAACTTTATCCAAGATTTAGGTGTAAACCTCCTCACATTTGGTACTCTATCCACACACTCTCAACTCCATCATAATTCTATTTTAAACCACCTCACATTTGGTTCTCTATCCACAAACTCAAAAAAATTTTGCTCTTCAACTAATCTCCACACTCACTCCTCTTCCAATTGAATGAATCATCCCTCCATGAATGAATGAATAAAAGAATCCACAATACCCCCCTACTTATACCCAACTAAGACACAATTCATACTAGAAATTAAAAAATAAATAAAACTAACATTAAATACTTGAAGAGACACAAGTTGGCCTCCAACAATAATTAAATGTCCAAAAATTGATACTCAACCAAAATCACGATATCTCCTAGCCCTAATTGAATTAGAACTCATGATTAAAACTAAAGGTAGTAATTTAGGCACTAAAAAACTCCTAAAATGTGAAAAAGCTGATTCATAAAGGATATGTACACGTCCATCCCAAAAGTCATGGACAAAAACCTGTCGTGTAAACTACCAGAAATTGATACTCTATGAGAATTGCCATATCTCCCAAATTATAAGGAATTAGGATTTGTGCCTTTGATAGAAGGAATTAATCTAGGCCCTCTTCAATCCCTAAAATTAACATCTTCTCATTCAATGCAAAAAATTAGTTACTCATCCTATAATAGGCACCCAAAAACTAGAAAACACAGTTCCAACAACAAGGTAAAAATAGCTCAAACTTCAACTCAATTTATCCAATCTCTATGCACATATAGGACAAGGTTCCCCAATGTGTCTCCAAAAAATCACTAACCATGAAAATCATAACTCTACCAAATCCATGCTCAATGCTCTTGCATCAGACTCCCCATGTAAATAGAAATGTATGTCCCATACTTTGATGCCCAAAGAAAGATCTGCAACCAACTTCATCTTTACCAAAGGCTTCCAATTCATCAAAATAAATAGAAAAAAATTGAAAATCCATCATCTATGCTGCATCCACTAAAACATCAAAATAAAATACATATCAACAACCCAATCAGCATGCTTACACCTTGGAACAAATTGAACATAATGCTTCATCAGCAAACCCTCATCCACATCAACAACTAGTGAATCAACACCAATAGCAAAAAACTTCACATCAATATAAATATTTAGATCTCCATCAATAGGTGCCATACTCTCAACACCAACCATCTCATTTCTCACAACAAGATGCTCTACAACATACAAGTCACCACCAATAATAACTAGATCATCCACGACCAAGTGCTCTACAATTTCCATGTCAGATTGAACTAACTAATCACGAAAATAAATGTCTATCCCAAAATCAACAAGGTTAGGAATATATTTAGCAACAACCTCGAGCTGCTCTATAGGTTTTGTATCAGACTCCACAAAATAATCAACAAAATCAACCTCTTCAACCTCAACCTTGCTATCTCATCTTCTCTCATAAATAAGTCTCTTAACTGGCCAAACAACCCTCTTTTGGATTGGTAGATTCCAACTCCACAAACATCTATGAAATGCCTTCCTCATCTTGTCCTTATCTCTATTAGTTGAACTAGTTTCAAACTAAGCAACCATCTCCTTAGCTTGATCAACCAAACTAGCTTCAACCCTAGCAGACATCTCAGAAACCCTCTTCTCCAACACATCACAGAGATTTGCAATCATCTTAGGGTCCAATCATCTTGGATCCATCTTCCAAGATATTTGTGAACCTTCTACAAAAAATTCTTCCCATGCTCCTTATGATAACCTTAAATTTTTTCAAGTCAAACTATAACTTGCCACCTCACATGAACAATTAGGAACCACATCACATGTCTAGGACCATGGATTTGCAGTCCACAAACTCTCTACGATCATGCCTCAACAAAATTAATATTCCATATTTGCATCCATCGATCCATCTACAAGCCCTCTACAATTGAAAGTTAGAACCATGATCTACCACATCACAACCAAGAGATCTAGGATTCTAGAAAGAAAATCCACCACTAGATCAAGATCAACTCAGATCTACTTCTCCAACCCAAGTCTTGGGGTAAATTGCCACAACTTTGGTGATCTTTCTACACACTTAGGAACAAATTTCACTCTCATACTAGTTGAGATAGTGGAAGGTAGGAGAATCCCCAAAGGAGATGTCCTAGCCCCCAAAACATAACCACATAGTGGAAATACAAGAATAATGCAAGATCTAATACCAAATTACAATAATTTATTCATAAAAGCAACTGTTAGATACAATGTATTAGGCTATAAGGCCTTCCCAATTATGGCCAAATACAATGAAATTGAAATAATAGTTCTACAAGATCCCTTAAGATCCAATCCAAACCTATCCCAACTAGCCTAGATCTGTAACATAACAAAAATTTGGAAGAAACCACCAAGGAAATCTAAACTTGTACTTTCAAGCCTAGCAAGCAATCTCCTTGTTTTACATTCACAACCCTAGCTCTGATCTAACTTTATTCAAGATCCAAGTGTAAACTACTTCACATTTGGCACTCTATCCATACACTAACAAATACATAATAATCCTATTGTAGAACGCCTCACATTCGGTGCTCTGTCCATAGACTCAGGAAAAACTAGTTCTTCAGCTACTCTCGACACTCATTTCTCTTCCAAATGAATGAATCATCCCTCCATGAATGAATGAATAAAATACTCCACAAGACCCCCCTACTTATACCAAACTAAGCCACAAGTTGGCCTCTAATAGGAATTAAATGTCCAAAAATCAATACCCAAGAAAAATTATGATATCTCCTAGCCTTGATTGAATTAGAACTCATGCTTCAAACTAAAGGTAATAATTTAGGCTCTCTACAACCCATGAAATAAGAAAAGGTTGATTCATAAAGGATATCGATGTATCCGTCCCAAAAATCGCACACAGAAACTTATCATGCAAATTGCCAAAAACCAATACTCCAAGAGAATTGCCATACCTCCAAACTTATAAAGAATTAGGACTTTTACCTTTGATAAAAGGAAGTACTCTAGACCCTCTTTAATTGTTTAAGGGTACATATTCTCATCCATTGTACAACATTAGTTACATGGCTTGCAATATGCATTGATAAACTAGAAAATATAGTTCCAACAACAAGATAAAAACAACTCAAACTTCAACTCACCTCATCCAATCTCTATGCACCCATAGGAAAATGTTCCCCAATGTATCTCCATCACATCCCTAACTATGAAAAGAATAAATCCACCAAATCCATGCTCGATGCTCCTACTTGATACTTATTCATTGTGGTAATGGAGAAATGTTGAAGGTACACATGTGTACACTCTCAAGGCCTGTGGAGTACAATGAGCCAATCCAAGGGGTTCTACCCCTATTTATAGCCCTCATGTCTACACATGTTGGAGGAGTGTCCAACTTTCTAGGGTGCATAGGTGCACACCTTAACACTTGGTACCAAATGGGGGGACATGGTAAAGTTGTGCACCTTGCATAGGTGCACATGTGGACAAGATGCACACATTTCCTTTAGTGCATAAATTTTTCTCTTATGCTTGCCAGATCTTGGATGACACTTATTTTCTCAATTCCTTAACCTAGGTCACAATAGTCTTTATCCCTGAGGTGTCTTATAGGATACCTTATTCTAAAGAGAGGGCTTCTTGGAATCAAAATAAAATAGGGGAGTCCACATTTTTTAAGTCAAAAAATAGGGCATGTACATCATGAAGCCATAACAAGTAGCCCTGACAAATGGAAAAAATGAAAAAGGCATTTCTTTATTAGCAAGCAACCTACAAATTTGTGTCAAGTGGGAACTTGATTCCCAATGTCATAAGAAGTTATCCAAAGAGCTCAGCCCCCCTTTGACCTATTTAGTATGATGATATGTGATTTAAGAGCCATTTGATATGATCATATCTTAAGGGGTCATAGATTATCCTATGAACCCTTTCAACTAATTTGAACAAATGAAATAGGTCAGTATGGGTCCTAAGATCCCTAGGGACATATGTTCTCATGAAATGTTTTGAAAGGGATCATAGGTTATCCTAACACCCCTTTTGACCCATTCGAATAAATAAAATTGGTCCCTAAGGGACCCCTAGGCACATATGATGTCGTGAAATACATTGAAAGGGGTCATAGGTTATCCTATCATCCCTTTTAACCCATTCAAACAAATGAAATAGGTCCATAGGGGTCCTAGGACCCCTAGGGACATATGTTGTCATAAAATGTGTCGAAAGGGGTCCTATTACCCCTTCTGGCCCATTCAAACAAGTGAAATAGGTCCTTAGGTGTGCTAGGAATCCTAGGGACATATGTTGTCATAAAATGTGTTGAAAGAGGTCATAAAGTTTCCTATGACCCCTTTCTACCCATTTGAATAAATTAAATATTTCCCTAGGGGTCCTAGGAACTCTAGGGACATATGTAGTCATGAAATGTGTTAGTAGGGTTCATAGGCTATCCTATGACCCCTTTGACCCATTCCAACAAATGACATGGGTCCTAGAGTTTTGTAGGACCTCTAGGGACATATGTGCTCATGAAATGTATAACCTATGGCCCTTTTAACCCCATATAAACAAATGAAATTGGTCTGTAGGAGTCTTGGGACCTTTAATGAGATATGTTGTCATGAAATGCATCAAAAGGGGTAATATGTTATCTTATGACACTTTTTGACCTATTCAAATAAATAAAATAGGTCCCTAAGGGTCCTAGGACCTTTAGGGGCATATCTTGACATACAATGTGTCAAAAGGGATCATAGGTTGTCCTATGAACCCTTTTGACTCATTCAAATAAATAAAATAGGTCCCTAGGGGTCCTAGAAACCATAGGGATATATGTTGCCAAGAAATATATCAAAAGGGCTCATAAGACCCTTTTATCTATTCAAACAAATGTAATAGGCCCTTAGGGTTCCTAGGGCCCCTAAGGACATACGTTGTCATGAAATTTTTGGAAATGGGTCAGAGGTCATAGGTATGACCCCTTTCGACCCATTCAAAGAAATGATATAGGTCCCTAGGGATCATTGGACCCCTAAGGACATATTTGGTCATCAGGTGTGTTGAAAGTGGTCATAGGCTATCCTATGACCCCTTTTGACCCATTCAAACAAATGGAATAGGTTCCTAGAGGTCCTAGGACCCTTAGGGACATATGTTGTCATGAGATACATTGAAAGGGGTCATAGGTTAACCTATGATTCCTTTCAACCCAATCAAAAAAATTAAATTGGTCCCTAGGACCCCTAGGGACATATGTTGTCATGAAATATTCCAAATGTCATAGGTTATACTATGGCCCCTTATGACCCAATGGAACAAATTAAATTGGTTCCTAGGGGTTTTAGGACCCCTAAGGAAATATGTTTTCATTGAATGTGCTAAAAGTGGTCATAGGTTATCCTATGACCCTTTTCAACCAATTCAAACAAATAAAATAGGTCCCTAGGATTCGTAGGACCCCTAGGGACATATGTTGTCATGTAACATATCAAAAGAGATCATAGATTATCATATGACCCTTTTGACCCATTCGAACAAATAAATAAGTCCCTAAGGATTCTAGGACCCCTAAATACATATGTTATCATGAAATGTTCTGAAAGTGTTCATAAGTTATCACGTGACCTCTTTCAACCCATTTGAATAAATGAAATAGGTCCCTAATGGTCATTGGACCCCTAGGGACATATCTTACCATGAAATGCATTGAAATGGGTCATTGGTTATTCTAGGACCCTTTTCGACTCATTCAAACAAATGAAATAGGCCCTTTTTTGTTTCTTATTTTATGAGGTTGTGGTGCAGGAGCACCCACATAAAGATTTTACATGCTTCTAGATTTCAAACTCTACTGAGTTGTAGAAGTTACCAAGCACTAGAAATTGTTGCAGTTTATGTCAAGTTCCTTCATATGCCGAGTGTCACTATTTTGGACATGATTTCTGCACAAGCTGACTTAAGGAATTTATCCTAATTTCATCATTAGGATAAGATCTTTTCTTGGCATTTGTCTTTCTTATTCTATATTGATCTAGAATATTCTGTAAACTGCTTTGGCGGGAAGTCTCTTTAGGTCAATTTTCTTATTTTTTAATAATCTAGAATGTTTCGTAGACTATCCTAGCAAGTATAAATAGAGTTTTTAGGTTTAGGTTTAGGTTTAGGTCAAGTTTTTGGATAAAAAGTTATAGGGAGAAGAAATATTTAAAAGAGCAAGTGTATATACTATTCATTTGATGAATCAATTAGAAGAATATTGTTATCTATCTCTTTTTGGTGCTGGTTCTTTTTTTTTTGCTTCTATTGAGTTTATCTCTATACATTTTTTCTATTAGAGCTTAGCAAAAGGTTTGGGCAAAGGTGAATTGTGAGTTTGTGTTTTTTGTGATAGGTTGGGAAGAGAACTTGTAGAGTGCCCAAAAGACTAGGTTGAGTGGAGAAAACCTAGATAGGAGAAAATGGTCACAAGAGGGGATTTATCTCATGATAAGAGTATACTTTTAGATGCATGGGTTTCATATTGTGATTTTTAGAAAAAGAAAAGAGAGGAAGAAAAAAAGAAAGAAAAAGAGAAGAGGAAACTAGAATGAATCAAGAGATAGAGAGAAGATGAGATTCCTAATGAGGTAACTATAAAAAAGGGGAAGAAAATTTAGTGTGACTAAAAGAGGAGTTGAAGAAAAATATGGAAGAAGAAAATAGTGATTTGGAGAAAAAATCCATGGAGATTATAGAAGCTTGTGAAGATGGAATAGAGAACTTGGTTGCCAATGAAGAGAATACTTGTCCATTGGAAGGACAAAATGAACAAATTGATGCTGATATAAAAAGTTTGCAGCAAATAGTTGTTGATGAACCTTATGATCAAAAGGTTCTTGAAGATAGGAAAGAGGTTGAAGTGGTAATTGTTGATAAGCCTTGTGATGAAAAGGTTCATAAAGATGGAAAAGAAGTGGATGTGCTAGTTCTTGATGGAACCAAGAGATGGCATTTGAAGTTAAGAAAGTGGTATGGCCTATCAAAAGGATAATAGTAATAGCAAGGAAGAAGACTTATGATGATGCTAAGAGGATAGATAAGGATCAAATAGTGATGAACTTGTCTCCAAGCATGGAGATATTGCAGCATAAAGACATCGAAAAAAAGGATGCAAAGGTTCCTATAGTGAACCAAATTGATGAATTCATATATGATGAGGTCCCATTTGTTTTTTCTAATCCATTTATTGCAGGTTTAGATGAGTTGTACCTAAATTCCTATGTGGAAGAAGTTTATGAAAATATGAATGTTGACTTGGGTACTTGGCTAGAGAACAAACAAAAAATACCAAGAAATTGGAGGACAAGAAAGAGCAAGGAAAATTTCAAGGGACTTGGATTCTATTGTCCTCGGGTGTATGGTGCAAGAGAACCCACATAAAGCTTGTACATGTTGCTGTATTTCAGACTTTACCGAGTTGCAAAAGTTACTGAGAACCATAAATTATTGTAGTTTATGCTGAGTTACCTTGTTGATGTCGAGCATCAGTATTTTGGACATGATTTCTACACAAGCCAACTTGAGGAATTTATCATGATTTCATCATTAAGATAAGATCTTTTCTTGGGATTTGTCTTCCCTATTCTATATTGATCTAGAATATTCTATAAACCACTTTCGTGGGAAGTCTATTTGGGTCAGTTTTCCTATTTTATAATAATTGAGAATGTTTTGTAGACCATCCTAGCAAGTATAAATAGAGTTTAAAGGTTTAGGTTTAGGTTTAGGTCAAGTTTTTGGATATTAAGTTATGGGGATAAGAAATCTTTAGGAGAGCAAGTGTATATATTGTTCATTTGATGAATCAATTAGAAGAATATTTTTATCTATCTCTTTTTGGTCCTGGTTCCTTTTGTTTTTTCTTCCGTTGAGTTTATCTCTACATTAGGTTGGGTGATCCTTGAAATCCATATTGCACCATTATTATTGTGAGGGATTTAGTCTTTTACTTTAAGAAAATAAAAACTAAAAATATTGAATATATATATATTGTCATTTTCATGACTATAGAGAATTTTAACCCTCTTTGTATAGAAATAATGCATTGTGTAGAATATTAAATTTAAATAAAGAAGGAGTTTCCTACTGAGGGCTTCAAATGGATAGTCAAAATATTTTACGGTGAAGGTAAAAATTCAAGCCAAATAATGTTAAAAATTGGTGAAAAATGAGGTAGTGAGTTGCATATATTACCACAAGTATCAAGTACTTGATATTTTGAGTATCCAATTTCAAATTGGAAACTTGAAATATTCGGTATCCAATTTGGAAAGGATATTTAAACATTTCTATAATGATAGGCTTGGGTGGAAAATGTCAAAGTGGATTTTGAATCGCTTTTGGACATTCCAAAAGTTTTTTTTCTTCACATCTGCACCTTTTGGAACTCCATGATCTTGCATGTATGCCCTTGGGTTTAATTCCCTCTTGCCTCCATCGTAAGAGGGTTTAAAAAAGAAAACATGTAATATAGAGCTAAGATATAAAGATACAATAAGATGATACGATGCATTGATATAGAAAAGAGGAAGATAATATAACTTATGAAATACAAACCTATAAATGGGATATCAAATGACCTCCAAAAGGGTTCATTTGCATGATTTGGACTGAAAACTATGTTTTAGACAAAACCCATAAATCATGTTCGGTGAATTTTTAGGACAATCTAGATAAATTAAGGGCACAGTGCAACCTTGATTAGCCCATCAAGGGTGCACTATGACCCTAATAGAATGAGTGTGACATTGATTATGATATCAAAATTCTATAGAAAACTAAAAAAGGTATCAAAATTTGCAACCTCTTTGCTGATATAAGATTTGAAGTTTACAAAACAAAGAAGTTGATTTGTTTGTTGGTGGAAGTTTGCCTCTGTCAAACCACAGTTTAGGAATTAAGCTTGAATTAAAATAGAAACAAAATTATAGAATGTAGTAGTGATAGGTATAGCATTAATTAATATAAATATATGAATATGCTCTCGATTTTGGAATGTAATTAAGTTTGTAGATACAATAGCTTTGACTCAACTTCAATTTAACCCTAGAAAGGAAATCAAAGTGACACCAAAACTTTCATGTATGAATGTGCTTCAAATTTACCATAGGAGTAACTATAGATCTTGAGATAATTAATGTAGAAGATGCAACAAAGGATCTTGAATATATGAAGGATGATCTTTGAATGTTGAAATGTTAGATCTTGCATAAACTCCTTCAATAGCTTAAATGCATGAATCCTTGATCTTCAATGGAGAGATTTCTTGAATGCCTCGAAAGCTTGAAGGATTCTTGAGAGCTTGAGAGATGTAGTGTGAGTGCTTGAATGTAAAGTTGATGTGAAAATCAAGAAATGGAAGGGTTTATATAGATCTCAAAATTAAAGAACTCTCATAGGCTAACCTATCTAGGAAACAACACCCTAAAGGAATTTAGACATAGGACCCAAACAAGGGACCCAAAATAGATCCCAATAGGGGGGCACTGCATCCCTAATTGGCCCATCAAAGGTGTACACTTCCCCTAATTGATTAGGGGTACACCGCCCCTAGCAACCAAAGGCCAAAATATCCAAGATCCATTTGGTATCCCAAAATAGGGCTTGGATCCTAAAAATTAGGCACAAAGTACAAGATAGTCATTTTTTTGTAAAGAGTAGGTTCCAAATGGATAGATGAGGAAAATGAAGGACCTAGGAGAATAGATCCTACATCTAGTGTAACATCTTGATAATAAGAACTTTAAAGAGAATCTATTAGGTTTTACTCCAAATCCACCTAGGAGAAAGGAAAGAAAAGGGAAGAAGGAAGGAAAGATTTAAATGAATGATGACCTTGCCTTAAATGGGTGCTAGATCATCATTAAATTGAGGTGCTTCCAATTTAAGGTGGTACAAACACCAACATGAGATGAGTTGCAACCACATAAGGCAAGGGTCCATCGGGATTTGGCTTGTTGGGTAATGAAATTAAATAAAGATAAATATAGTCTAAGAGGAAAGTCAAACCCAAACACAACCACAATCCTACAAAGAATGTCCATTACAGAGCACTTACAATTATAAAGAGTAAACAAAAATAGGGAACATACCATAATCAAATGGAAGATGTTTGGTGGCTCCTAGATGTATGCCACCAACTCTCACAAAAGATCTTTGAAAATTAATAATCTCCTAGATGCATGAATTTATGGAGAGAGAGAGAGAGAGAGAGAGAGAGAGAGAGAGAGAGAGAGAGAGAGAGAGAGAGAGAGAGAGAGAGAGAGAGAGAGAGAGAGAGAGAGAGAGAGATTATTTTCTCTAGTTTCCCTATTCTCTAGTTTTATGTCATTGAGAAGTCATAAAAGCCTCCCTACTTTTAATATAATTGACAATTTCCCATTACATCGAGATTTCCAAATTTAGTATTGTGTTCCCCAGTCGTCAAATATTTGCAAGAATATTATAAATAAAACTCTATTTGTAATGGTTATCTAGACTCAAAGTTTGTTCCTTTTAGTTTTCATTAATATATGAATGATAGTTTCAAACGAATTGCAACCATGTAAAACTAACATTTTAAAATTGCACTACTTCAATTAATTTTTTAAAATTGTTGTAAATAGAGTTTATATTTTGAACTTTAATTATATTTTAATATTTATTAATTGAAAATAACTAAAGGCTAAATAAATTAGGTATAAAAAATACACATTTTAAATATGCTAAATACTAAACATAAATTTCCACATTGACCAATAATTAATTTAATGCATTTTAAATTTCAATTTCCTCTTTTGGCCAAACAAACATATATTGTAAATGAGTATATAAAATGATTTACTATTTATCATTTCACATTTTCATCATCGAAGATTAAAGTAGAAACAACATTCAATTTTGACATGATATGAGCAAGAATATGCATAGATAAATTAAACAAGAAGAATCTACTACGTAGTGTGTGCAGGCTACCAGGTAGTCTAATCGATCCCTTCTAAGGACCTAGCCTTCTCTACCTTGACCACACTCTTGCCTTCTTCTTGCACTATAAAGATTGCCCTTGCAAAAACAATGCCACATCAACAATCTCCATAAAATGTGAAAAATTCAATGAGAGTCAAAGTCCTTTGAATATTGACCGGTCAACATTAGTTGATTAAATAGCATCAAATTTAATTAAAATGGTACATATACATATATGCTCAAGTTTAAAAGAAACCATAATTTTGTTACTAGATTACCCATACCAAATAGTCTAACCATGACGACCAAGTTGAAATAAGCTCTAGAACCTGTCTAAGAACACAAGAGAAAGAATATTGTAGGAGTGCTTTTTTACCCTACCACAAAGCTATTACACTTCCCTAGAATCTTTCTTGACATTAGAGACACCCAACCTGGCATCAAGGAGGTCTAAATAGGTAAAACTCATACAAGTAATGGAATTATGTGGTTAAATGAAATCATTCACTAATATCATGAATAGAAAAAACAAAGCATGAACGAGAATCATCAACATTCCTTGATCAACATGTATAATTCTCTTTTCTTTTACATTCAAATTTCCACTATGCACTACTAGCATATAGGCATATATTTAAACATGCTTGCCAAAAAAACATAAACACTTAATGCATACATTCAATCAATGCCATTAAGTATGGTGTCATTTCTAACATACCATTAAAACATAATTTGTTTGTAAATCAAACAAGGGCAATAATGAATAGAGAAGTTCAGGAACATCTTAACTAGATAGATATAAGTAGCTCATCTAAACTCAACTATTCAAAAGAATTTAAAAAAATATTGTCAACTTATTCACATGTGGATTTAATGTACCATATCAATAGATAAAGACATCCACAATCTCAATCAAGGGAATTGCATCATAGTGCAAGTATACAATTCAAATATAATTCTATAAGTCTTGTATGATAAATCTTAATTTAGAAATGAACAAAGCTCAAATTCTCACTTTACACTACCTAGACATAGGCATGTAATTAATCATGCTTGTTGAACAAGTGTTTCACTTAGTAGATAAACTTCATTATATGCTACTAAGTATGAGGTTATTCTCATCACAATTTTACAATTTAATCCAATATAATTAAGTGAGAGTAAGACTTTAAGATGAAATTTAAACCACATCAGATTAGGCATTTAAAGATTTAGTGACCTTCTCACTCTTCATTTGAGTATTCCAAGAATGCATGGTAATGTCATGACTGTTAAAAAAATAGTTCCTACTACAATTTGAAGACAATGATAGGATCACATATGTAACTTTGTAGGTTTGAATGATACTCTATTCACAACTAATGTAATAAGTTATGGCTAGTAACTAAAGATTTCCTAGAAGAATCATATTAGTGTTGCATTTAATGTCAAGTGATTTGGAAACTTACCATGCACCTAACTAGGCTTAGAACATTAAATTATTTCCTAATGTCCCAATTATGCTCACGGTTTGAGTTTTAATAATAGAGAATGGCATAGTCACCATTTTTTTTCCAGGACCAATGATCACAATACTTGGTCTCAATACAACAGATCCAAGCATGACACGGCTAGAAGGTAAAATACAACATGAATTTGAGATTAAGTATAAAGAAATCTACCTCTTCCCAATTATGAAGACTTAAAACACATGCATGAAAGGTTTCTAAGTATCAGCCACTCTGACAAGTAGCAAAAACTACCTATTTAAGTTTATTTTACCATTCCACAAACCTGTACTCTATTGCATGACCCTTTTTCCAAGCTTGAATGAGGTGTTAAATAGAGAGAAGGGGGAGTTAAGAATGGTTGTGTTGCATTCAGCACACATGGCTCTCACCATAACAAAAAAAAAATTGTAAACTATTTATTCTTATCAAGAAATTGAACTCGCAGGCCTAAAAACTAGAATTTACATTTTGACCTTTCACAACTTCAAGACTTGCTAAAACAAGGTTTACCATGCTTCTTAAATAGAAAAATCTTACTCATTTTCAAGTATGCAATGTGAAAGCAAAAAAAAAAAAAAAAAGGAAAAACCTTAAGCATGAGGGAATCTAGTAATGTAACTATCAATTCCTTGCTTCCTTCATTGGCTACCATGATTGTGCAACTTAATGTATCTCTTTCTTCTAGATCTCTGCATTGTTTCCCTCTTGTGTATATCTCCTCCAAAAGAGAACACAACATACAATCACCATGATTGTCACTATTCCAAAAACAAGCCATTTACAACATCCTTGATAACACTCATAACATTTATAGTAGTGACCATTCTTGCTAACTTTTTTGGCCATAGCTCAACCCCTACATAGCCCTTGGTAGGAATCTTGCTATCTTGAAGCCATATTGTTCGCACAGAAGAAAACATGAGATTGATGAATGTATTTCATGCAAATAAGATTAACATCCACAAGAAACAAAAGAAATGAAAAACTTTGAACTAATTTTTGGAAGTCTCCATTGGGAACTTAATGGGATTAGGAAGTACTAGTCAAACATCTGGTTCAACTACTCTTCATCACCTTGATAAACAAAATGATAATAGGAAAGCTCATCCAAGGGACACTTAAAAGACAAGATCGGTAAGAAATCTATTCAGATAGCTCTAATCTTCTACCTCTTTAGGGGAAATTTTGAAACCTAATATGTTTTTCAATGTCTATCTCTATTTTATGCCAAAACTCTTCCACCTTTTATCTTAGACTAGCACACTGTAGAACCTAGAATTGATCAAGATGGCCTTTGTGAACTCTACCCTCAAAATGTCTTCCTCCCCTCCCTTTTTCATGAATACCCTGCTATATATAATCCTCTCCGAGAGATATTCTTCTTTTTCTATGATATGCATATTAGCTAGAAGCTTCCTCCAGCCATTCTCCTAATTCCTTTGCACTTCAATTGTCTTTTTCTCCCCAAGATTAGTTGCAATTTTTTTAACTAGGTGCATAACTAACCTAATTGATTCGCCACATATATCCAAAAAAAATTGTATTTTTCTTTTCTAATTAATAAATTTACCATTAATGAAATTTTCTAACAAAAATTTCAAACAAAATCCACGTGCTGTTATGTTTTCCATTTTTTCAATTTGTGAACAAATAGGTTGTGACATGCACCCACTCAAAAAAAATGCAAAACATGTCAATAGGCCAGTGTCCAAAATAATCATCATAATCAAAATAATAACTAATAATTCATATTAGGTTTTCATGTATTTGATAAATAAATCATTTATCATCTAATGACATGAGTATCTAACTAGCATCATCATCAAGGAATCATAACATCATGTGCATCATAGAGAATCATAATTCTGAAAATAAGCATTTTAAAATATATTATTCACGAATATCTAAAATTATAGACCAAGTCAAAAGTCATAAAAGTAGATAAGAACAAGCTGGAAAATAGGAAAAATAGTTTAAAATTCAATTCCAACCATGTATAACAAATGCCAGCTAATATTCAAGGAGAGGGTTTCAAAATAAGCTTACTACATGTTACTTCTCATCATTGTCATGATTATTATTACTAGCAATTGCACCTTAGTGTGCAATAGGCAAGCCATATTTAGGTGTAAATATTTGTCCTATAGAATTCCTCTATAGGTAGAAGAAATGAGGCATTTTATTTACTCTTCAAAATTATTATAGTATATTTGGTAATCAACAAGCACCTTGACAAATAGGTGGGAGAGTGAAAGGAACAACAATTGATGTGCAAGCCTCTTCAATGCCAAACAAGAACACATTTGTATTTTCAAATAATTTTCAAGTCCTATAAATATGAAAATAAGGTGTTGTAAATTCCTAGTTCATCCTATGGAAAGTTTTATTTATAGTATTGTAATGTGTTTGCTCCTTTTTTTTTGTGTATTCTATGTCATTAAAACCTGTGTTGATTAAAAACAACTTCCCTGTACTGATTGTTCAAAATTTTGTATTCTTGAAGGTGTTTAATTTAATAATGTTTGAAGGCACATCTCCTATTCTTTTTGTCATGCAAAAGATGGGTTTTGTTAAATTTGTGCATATCTCTCAAATGTGACTGAGGGTTGAATTTGAAGGGCTACAAGTTCATGTACTCTTGATATTGTTGTGAATGTTAGCCCTTGGCAATCAGTGTTGCCAATGTCAATTGTTTCCTTTTGTAGTGTAAGCCCTTGAGATTTGTGTATTGTTAGGGCTCATTCCATTTTCAAAGGTATTTGTTTGTGAATTGTTGGACTTCAAAAAATATGCAAATCAAATCCACAAGCCCTTGAATCACCTACACAACCTATCATAAAGAAGATAAAGACAAGAAGAGGCAAGGGTTTGGTCTGAAAATAAGAAAATTGTATTTTGAGATGAAAAGTAAATTATTGTACAATATGATATGATATTACACTAAGAGAGATTGTTTATAAAGGCCTCTAGGAAGCTTCTAGAACAAGCTAGAAAGTGCTAGGAGATAAGGTTGACAACTAAGCATATGTCCACAAAAGATGGATTATCCTCCAAGTAGGTTAGAGGATAAGTATGACAAGGTAGGAACAAAATCCCGTGTTGTCAACAACTCCTAAACAACAACTAATAAGTAAATGAATTTATCTAAGTAAACTTAAGTAAAGCATAAATAATAATTATTTACTCTAACATGAATGCCATGACTTATTGGTAGCACTAGAATAGTTTGTGGGTTTTTATGGTCCCAAGGTGGCCAAATGTATTTTTTTAAGTCAAAAATTACAAATAAAGTGACATGAGGTGGCTTTTCACCATCATTATATACAATTTTTTTGACTTGTCCAAGTGCACCATTGATTTTCCAATAGTGGCATGCTGTGATGGTTAAGTTGTTGAGTTGTTATCCTTGCCAGCAAGGTTCAAATCTAATGGGGATGAGGTCCCCTGTTTGTGGCCTCACTGGTTCATAGCTCCAGGTCAAAGCGTTTACCCCTCTAAAAAAAAAGAAAAAAGTGCACCATTGATTCCACCCATAAGTTTTCATAGAGCATGAACTTTTGGTCAGTGCATAGGAGGACCTTTGATTGAAGTTGTTCTTCATCTAGATTTGAGCATGGAAAACCTTTAATTTTATTTGCATCTGATAGGGAAATTGGTTTTGCTAAAGATTGTAGCATACATTTGTTATGTAGTAATACCATTTCATTTACAAATAAAAGATGCACAGCTAATGAAACAAGAGTGTTCTCTTCTAAGCTTATTGTGGAGCTTGATCTTGACATAGTAGCCTCCAATCTGTACTTGTTGGTGTTGCATTTCATAAGTTTGATAGGAGTTCACAAAATTGCAATTGAACAATATTGTCTCCACTTTGTCAAAATATTTTATCTAATGTAACAATAGTTTGGTAGTTGTGCCATAGTGTGCCACTGCAGGAGCTAGAGGCATACATTGGGATGTCTTTGACTAGTGGTAGTTGTCCCAAGTCACCAAATAGAATAACTAAGCATCCTCCAAAGGGATTGTGATTCTGATAGGGAATGCTTGTCAAAATCTCATGTCAATTTTTTCTAGTAACTTTGGTCGAATAAAACTTATTTCATCTATTAGAACATAGAGAATGAAGTACATGCTCTCTTAGAAGGTTGTATGTGCTTGTTCCTGTAGGGGTGCCATTTCCTTGATTGGTATTCAAAGAGAAAAATGAATTGTTGATGCTTGAATATTGAAGGGAATTACTCCTATAGGTGATAGTAGTAGCATTGGTGATTTTCCATGTGGCATTGAGCTAACCCTGGTGTAGTGAATTCTTTTTATGAGGTCTGACTTTCTTGTGCTTGTTGTTCCCTGAACAATAATCTTCAAAGGTAATTGTTGATTGTTGGAATGTAGATGTGCTAAAATGATATCATGTGCCTTCTTTTGCACTGCTAAAAATATTTTTTGTTGTAGGGAAATAGCTATTTGAGGGGCATAAAATTTTAGCACGATTTGCATCTATTTTAGAAACATATAGAATTGAATTATGAGCAACAATCTAAAGAGAATGTGATCCTAAAAAAATGGCGAGCTAGAGTGGTAGGGGTAGAGGACAGGGAAGTGTGGCTTTTCAAAATTCATAACCTATCTTGGGTAAGATTCCTTTGGTTGGGCGAGATAGGAAACATGGTCTAGGGTACAGATCATAGGGAGGTGATGGAGTTTGTCAGGGGAATTCAAAGATTGGAGATGCGATAGAGAATGGAGATGGGGACCCATATAACCATGGTAAGGATCCAAAAAAGTCTTTTCTATCCTCTAAGGTGGGTCAGCCTAGGGCACATTATGCAAAATGGTCTTCTCTATTTGGAGTTAAACCAACTAGTAAGTCTTATTTTCCACTAGTTAAGGTACTCACTAGGTTGGAAAAGGGTTCATGTGCAATTGCGATTCTGGATGAACTAGTAGATCGCTCTACCCTGGTGGGTAAGTCCATTGGGAAAAGAAAAAATATAGATATTGTTAGAGCTTTCACATAGAAGAAATGGAACCTTAAGGGGTAGGTCACTATAATTGAGACAACCAAAGGTTTCCTATCTTTTGAATTTTCATGTTGCAAGGATCTATCAAAAATTTTGTGTGGACGACCTTGGGTTATAGGTCACTCAATTCTGGTCCTCCAAAAGCGGTCTTTGAAGCTAGATTTGAATTATTCTTTTTTTGTGCAAGCTCTAGTGTGGGTCAGATTTCCAAAGCTACTGTTGGAGTTTTGGAATGAGGATGTGTTTGTGGGAGTGGAAAACTCCTTTGGTGAGCTTTTATCCATAGATTTGATAACTACATCCATAAGAAGACTCATGTATGCTTGTATTTGTATTGGAGTTCAGGAAGGGGATGATATGCCAAAGGTTGTGTGCTTTCATTCTAAACTTGGTATGCATGTCCAGAAATTGCTTTATAAAAGTATACCTTTTGCATGCTTTCATTGGTTAAAATTGGGTCATAAGGCTAATCAGTGCCTGAAGGCTAAAGAGGAAAAGAGTAGGAAAAAAGCAACTTCTAAATCTAAAAAGGACAAAAAGATGTGGAAAAAGAAGGAAATTAAGGATAGTCCTGGGAATCAAGACGTGAGGGTGGAAATCCTTATTAAAGAAGTGCATGAACCAGACCAGATTGGATCAAAGGTGGGCAAGGAGGTTAAAGAACTAGTTTCTACTATGCCAGATTCTCAAACCACAAAATAAGACTAGATTGGATCCAAGTTGGGTAAGGAGGATGAACATCTAGTTTCTTAGAACATAGAGGGGGCTATCCCAAAAAAGGAATTAATGGTCACAGAGATGGTTGTTCCCCATATTAATGAGGGGATAAGTGAGTCATCAAGGGGAGATAAAAGGACTAATAAGGAGATTTTCAAATCACCATCTCAAGAGGAAAGAGTTTAGTGGAGAGAGGGGAGGAGCAAAGATTGAATGATGAAATGGAGGTAGTGAAGGAAACACAAGGATATCAAGGAACCATGGTGGTTCCCTCATCTCCTATGAAGGGTCATTCTACTTCTTGTAACTTAGAAGAGAGGCTTATGGACATAGTTAGATTTTCTTCCCTTAGAAAGATTTCAAGAATTGTGGAATGGCTTGATAAAAACAAGGGGAGTGAGATAAAGGCCAAAAAGAAGAATAGTGGGGATCCTTCCCCTATGTCACCAACAAAAACTAGAAGCCATGTAAAAGTGGATGTGGGAGTTTAAAAAAAGTCAGCATGTAGAAAGAGTTCAATCCAAGTCATGCAAGAGGAGACTAGAAGGAATTTGGTAGATGGGAGCCAAAGAACCATCTTGAAATGCTATGGTAACAATAAATGAAGATAATATCTTGGAATATAAGGGGCTACATGGGGCCCATAAATAGGTGGTAGTTAGGAATATGATTAGAGACCAAAGACATGATTTTATGTTGATCTAAGAAACAAAATGAAGAAGGAAATTCTGGGTAAAATTTCCTTTACCAATACTATGGCTAGTGAGGCCACCAATTTTGAGGGTGCTTTGAGAGGCCTACTTACTCTCTTTAACAATAAACATTTTGAAGTCACTTATTTTATAATAAAGGCAATATACTATTATGTAAAGTGTTCCATAGGAATAACAATAATTTGTGGTTTCTTTTGAATGTGTATGCACCAAATACTAAGAGGTAGAGGAAGGATTATTGGATGAAGCTTTGCTCTATTATTCAAAATAGTATTCTAAACAAGGTTATTATAAATTATAATGGGAGATTTCAATACTCCCCTTACTAATGAGGAAAAATTAGGGGGTCTGGCCCTAGATTTGCATAGCAAGTTTTGGGTTTACACATGGTCTAATAGGAGATTCAGGAGGGAGTGTATCCAGGTTCATTTGGATCGTGCTCTCATCACTCTAGATTGGTTGAATTCATTTCCTGTAAGCTCTCCCTTCTCCCTAGAGTTGGGTCTGATCATTCCCCCATTTCCCTTTTGGTTGTTGCTCTTGAGGCTAGAAGAAATTATCCTTTTCTGTTTGAAAAGATGTGGATATCTCATCTAGACCTTTTGGATAGAATCTCCTCTTGGTGGAATATTGAGGTGGATGGGACTACTAGGTTTAGGGTTGCCAAGAAATTGAGTAATGTTAAATGCAATATTAAAGTCTAGAATGAGACAAATTTTGGACATATTTTTAGGAAAATGAGAAGATTTCAAATAAGCTTAGAAGTATTCAGGATATTGTTTAGAAGGATGGATATAATGATCAGAATAGGAATATAGAGATGTCACTTTTCACTTATTTTCATAACATTATAAACATAGAAGAGAACTATTGGAAACACAGATCTAGTATTAATTGGCTTAAATAGTGAGATCAAAACATTAGATTATTTTCACCTTTCCACCCATAAGCATTGAGCTAATAATAGGATTATAGGGATTAGGAAGGGCTAGGCTCTTTTGATAGAAGAAAATGATATGGGTGAAGTTGTTTCTTTTTTTCATTTCTTCTTTCCTGGGATCCCTTGTTATCAGTGGTGGGTCAGAATAAAATTCTTTTGTCTCTTCCCAAATTAATTTAACCATACCACAATAAAATGTTGTAGGTGGAGGACATGTCATTTTTTGTCCTTTATTCCACATATAAGGACAACTCTTGTTTATTTCTTTATTTAGTTTATCCTCCTTAAGAGGATTGTGACACTTTGCACGCACCTATTATGAATGTGGCATTCATAGAAATGGGAGTTACAAATGCAACTCCTCTCTCATCTCTATATAAGAGATGCTCCTCCTTCTTTCTTCAACACACTCTTAGCACCTGATGTTATTGTATTGAGCTACTTTTGCTCCAACACACTCTCTCTCTCTTCTCTAGGCATTTGCCTTCATTCATAATACTCACAAGGGGTTTTCTTTGCTTTCCCCTTATAAATCCTTGTCTCCATTGTTGAACCATCTTGGTGTATGCTCTTGGAGTTTGCTTATTTTATGGTAATATTGTTTCACACTTAACTTACTTGGATTGCTTCCCATTCCTTGCTCAATATTATCATTTCTTACATGGTATCAGAGCTTGTCTATTTAATCCTTGTTTTAAGTTTTGTGTTGAAGGTTGCCATTCATTGGAGCACACCTTATTTGGAGACATTATTGAGAGAAGAAGTTTGCGTTGTGATTTTAGCTCTTTTTAACAAATCTTGTGTATGCAGGTTTCATTTTTTTACTAACCCTCTTTGGAAGGCTTGCCGCCAAAGGTTTTTCTTGTAAAGTTTCATATTTCTTTTAGTAACCCTCTTTGGAAGGCTTGCCGCCAAAGGGTTTTCTTGTTAAATTTCAATTTTTTTCTTGTTTTGGAAGGCATGCCGCCAAAAAAAGAAGTATTACATGAGTAAAGTTTTCAATAACTCTCTAATTTTTATACTCCTTTTAAAAAAACAAAAAATTTCCTACTCTTTAAAAACTTTTAATATATTCTTCTATATTTATTTGTTGTATGCTCTTGAAAATTTCAACCATACAACATAGATGTTTTTTTATAGGATTTTAATCCTTATAAATCTATTAACTTTTTTTAAAACCCACATTCATTTTTTACATTGCATTTTTTTTAAACCCCTTTTCAAATTTTGTTTGGGTGGACACGCCACCCGTGCACCGCCGCGCGCCGCTGCGGGCCATTAGCACCGCCGCGAGTCATCAGCACCGCCGTGCATCGCCGCCTGCATTCACCACCGCCGCGAACACATTTATCATAGGCTCGAGCAAGAAAGCCCTCTTTTCCGCCGCCCCCTTCACACCTGGTGTAAACCCTACGCCGCGGCCCCCGTCCAGGCCACGCGGCAACTGCCGCCTGCGCAGCCACGCCGGCATCATTATCCACACTCATCCAGTTTTTAAACATTTGAAATCTCGCTTTTTTTCCCATTGAACTCGGCCGACCAACCACCTCCGGCCATGCGGCAGCCGCCGCCAACGCTCCGCTCCACTTGCACTGCGCCCAACCTTTTGCTTTTTTTTAAAAAATCTTGTTTATTTATTAAAACAAAAATTTTATAACATTTTTTTTCTTTATTTTTTTAAACAAATAAAAATAAAAATTTTATTAATTTTTTGTTTTCTTTTAAATCCATAATTAAAAAAAAAACAAGATATATTCTTAATTTTATATATTAAAAAAAAAAACAATTTTTGTTTCTTCTCATTAACAAATTTTTTTTCTCAATTGATTTTCAAATTAAGATTTTTTTTTTTTAAAAAAGAAAGAAATTTTTTTTTCTTCTAATCATGTCAACCTTAATTCCAGAAATAAAACTTAATTATTCTAATTATCATTCTTGGAAAACTCATATCTCATTTATTTTTCATTTTAAACACCTCTTCGAAATAGCCACTGACCCTTCTCTTGAACCCGGTTCAGCGACTACTCAAGACGAGAAAGATACTTGGAAAGCTAAAAATGAAGAAGCTTTAGGGTTAATTGGTATTTCCATTATTCTAGATTTATATGTGTTAATTGCTCACTGTTCTAAAGCTCATGATGCATGGTCCATCTTGCAAACCAAGTATGACAGTGGCGATGAATACCGCAAAATACAGTTGCAGGATCAAGTCGAAGATCTCAGGTATGCAGATTTTAAAAGTATGGATGAATTTCTCTTAAAATTTGATTCTCTTAAAAGTCAAATTATGGCTTTAGGTGTTCAATTAGAAGACATTCATTTAATTCATCTTATTCTTAAAAAATGTCTTCCTAGACAGTTTCAACAGTTTATAACTAATATTCATGCACAGCTTGCTATTCCTACTTTAACTTCTCAGTTAACTTATGTTATTTTTCAAACTTTATTAAGACAGGAAGAAGCTAAGCTAATTCAGTTTGGTACCCTTAAATCAACTGAACATGCATTTGTGTCTAGAAATTCAACTAATAATTTTCGTTCCAATAATAATAATCATAATCACAAACAATATAATACTAATTCAAATAATTCCAACAATAAATTTCATGCCAAATATAATAATAATACCAATCATCCTAATAATACTCTTACTACTAATAATCAAAGGAATCATTCCAATTCCAAACCTCATTGTTCTTATTGTGACAAAGATGGTCACATTGTCAATACCTGTTTTAAAAAGCAAAATGATAAAAAACCTCTGAATAATAGTAACAATCATCAAAACTCAAATCATAAAAAAGGTAACTCTACTGGTTTTAATTATCATCATGCTTTTACTTGTAGCTTTAATCTTTGTAGACCTTTAGAATGGATTGTTGACAGTGGTGCATCACAACATGTCACTTCTCATAAAGAAATTTTTGATTCTTTACAGCCTGATATTGCTAACATTCCTATTCAATTAGCTAATAATTAGACTTGCAAAGTTGAAGGATTAGGCAATGTTACTATTTCCAATGGTAAATTGCATAATGTATTATATGTACCTGACTTTAAAACTAATCTGCTTTCTGTTTCACAGTTATGTGAGGACTATAAAGTTGAATTCTACAAAGATACATGTTATATCATAGATCCTCAAACTCTCAAATTGATTTCTCATGCTAAAATGGATAATGAAAATTTGTTTAAATTCCATGAATTTGCTAGTTCACGATATTCTTTACATACTTCTATTGATTTCAATATATTGCATGAAAGACTTGGCCATTTAAATTCTGATTATATTACTTTCATGCAAAAGTATAATATGGTTGATGGCTTGCCTCACATTATTCCTTCCAAGATTCCCTGTATAGGTTGTATGAGTGGTAAGATGCATAGGGATCCCTTTCCAAGTGGAAAATCATGGCGGGCAACTCATAAGTTGCATCTTGTCCATAGTGATCTTTTGGGCCCCATGGAGAATACCTCCATCCAAGGTTCTCGGTATGCACTTACCTTTGTTGATGATTTTTCTAGACGAACTTGGATCTATTTTTTGCATAGCAAGGATCAAGTTCTTGATATATTTATTGAATTTTAGTTATATGTTGAAAGGCAATCTGGGTTTAAACTTAAAATTCTTAGAACTGATAATGGGAAGGAATATGTGAATAATGCTTTTCATTCTTATTTGAAATCATGTGGAATTAAACACGAGCTTACTATTCCTTATACACCACAAAAAAATTGTGTGGCGGAAAGAAAGCATCGGACCATTGTTGAAATGGCTAGAAGCATGTTGCATGCTAAGAATCTGCATTATAAATTTTGGGCTGAAGCCATGTTTTGTGCAACTTATATTCTTAATCGGACTCCTACCAAAGCTCTCAAGGCTATCACTCCAGAAGAGGCTTGGTCTGGTAGGAAACCGAATTTACATCATTTACGGATATTTGGTTCTATTGCTTATGTTCATACGCCTAAACAGAAAAGGCATAAATTAGATGCTACGTCATCTCCTTATATGTTTGTTGGGTATGATGAAAACAATAAGGGTTATTGTGTTTATGATTCCACTACTAACAAAGTTCAAGTTGCTAGAGATGTTTGTATTGCACAAAATGGAGTTCATGATTGCTCTACTACACATGATGAAGAATTCAGTGTCACTAAAATTGTGCTGGTGGAGGACCAACCTCCTTCTCTTAACCCTACTCTTTCTCTTAATCCTTCAAATCAAGTACCACCGATTATTTCTGCTCCTACAACTCATGATACTCAAGTAGATACTAATGATACTTTTATTACTAATGATTCTTCCTCTAGTGATAATTCCATCACAACTAAACGTAAACCTAAATGGGCTCAAAACTTAATCAATGAAGCTGATGATTATATTTCTAGATCTGGTGGAATTAAACATAGAAGGATTAATTATTGTAATTATGCTTTGATGACTACTATTATGAATTCTAACGACCCTAAGTCTTTTGATCAAGCTAACTCTCAACCTCATTGGCAGAAAGCCATGCAAGAGGAATATGATTCTTTACTTGCTAATCAAACTTGGGACTTAGTCAAATTACCTCATGGCAAGAATCTAGTTTCATGTAAATGGTTATACAAAACAAAATTGAATACTAATAATGAAATTAGTAAATTCAAGGCTAGACTAGTTGCTAGAGGTTTTTCCCAAATTGAAGGATTAGACTATAATGAAACTTTTGCTCCTGTTGCTAAAATGCCTACTATCAAATTAGTTCTTGCTTTAGCATCTAAAATGAATTGGCCCATTCATCAAATGGATTTTAAAAGTGCCTTCTTAAATGGTGATTTACATGAAGAAATCTATATGGCTCAACCTCCTGGATTTGTTAAGAAAGGTAGTGAAAATCTGGTTTGCAAATTGAAGAAATCTATTTATGGTCTTAAAAAATCACCTAGAGAATGGTATTCTAAAATTAATTCTTTCTTTATTTCTCAAGGTTTTACTAGAAGTAAGAATGATCCTAATTTGTATATTAAACATACTAACAATGATATTATCATTGTTATTGTTTATGTAGATGATCTAATTCTCACTTCTAGTTCAGATGCCTTGATTTCTGATATCAAGTTTCAACTTAAACAGAAATTTCAAATGACTAATTTAGGTATCTTACATTACTTCTTAGGTATGCAAATTTTCCAAACTCCTAAGGGTATCTTTCTTTCTCAAAGCAAGTATGATTATGATCTTTTAGAAAAATTTAAGATGAATGACTCTAACCATGTTTCAATTCCATGTGAATTAGGAACTAAATTAATGATCGATATGAATAGTCCTTTTGTTGATGAAACCTTGTATAGACAGTTGGTAGGAAGTTTAAATTATTTAACTCTTACTAGACCTGATATTTCTTATAGTGTTGGTTTAGTTTCTCGATTTATGTCTACACCTCAACAAACTCATTTTAAAGTTGCTAAACGCATCTTAAGGTACATTAAAGGAACTATTAATATGGGATTATTTTATGATGCAAATTCTGAATTTATTTTACATGGCTATACTGATTCCGATCTAGGTGGAGATCCCAATTATGGGAAATCCACTTGTGGTTATTTCTTCTTTGTTGGTTCAGGTCCAATTTCTTGGTAAAGCAAAAAAGAACACTCTATTTCCCTATGCTCAACTGAAGCTGAATACAAAGGTTGTACCAATGTAGCTAAGGAAGCTTTGTGGATTCGAAGACTTCTTGATGATTTAGGTCTACCTCAACAATCACCTACACCTATACATTGTGACAATCAAAGTGTTATTGCCTTGGCAAAGAATCCAGTTTATCATGCACGAACCAAACATATTTCACTTCAACATCACTTCATTCAAGAACAAGTTAAAGACAATCAAATTATTCTTCTTTATTGTAAAGGAGAAGATCAAGTGGCTGATATTTTAACCAAACCACTTTCTAAAGAGAGATTTCAGTTCCATTGTAAAAATTTGGGTTTACAACCCGTTGATGTAAACTCCCCAAGTAAAGATTAAGGGGGGGTGTTAGAAAGGTTAATCTTTCCTTGGATATATTAATTGGGATATTCCAAGGGTCCCTAAATGTAGTTTTTCCTCTTGTACACATGTGGAGGAAATGTCATTGTTTGTCCTTTATTCCACATGTAAGGACAACTCTTGTTTATTTCTTTATTTAGTTTATCCTCTTTAAGAGGATTGTGACACTTTGCACACACCTATTATGAATTAGGCATTCATAGAAATGGGAGTTACAAATGCAACTCCTCTCTCATCTCTATATAAGAGATGCTCGTCCTTCTTTCTTCAACACACTCTTAGCACTTGATGTTATTGTATTGAGCTACTTTTGCTCCAACACACTCTCTCTCTCTTCTCTAGGCATTTGCCTTCATTCATAACACTCACAAGGGGTTTTCTTTGCTTTCCCCTTATAAATCCTTGTCTCCATTGTTGAACCATCTTGGTGTATGCTCTTGGAGTTTGCTTATTTTATGGTAATATTGTTTCACACTTAACTTACTTGGATTGCTTCTCGTTCCTTGCTCAATATTATCATTTCTTACAGTTATAAGTACTCAAGCTCAACCTTCTCAGAAGCCAACAGTTTTTTCCTCTCGTCAAAACTTCCCAATCAAATCTACACCTTCTTGAGAAAAAATTACATATTCACGAAGAGGACTCTCTCCTCTAGAGATAGATATAATTCTTTTGTTTTTTTGGTATGATTTACTATTTTTTTAACTTTTTTAAGTGAGCATCTTCTGAAATGTTGAAATATCAGCTTATAATATTTTGAAATTCTAACATATTATAACTAATCAAAACACTCAAAAATTATATAATGATGATATTGAATCTAATATCTATAAAAGTTTATTTCTAGTTTTTGAATAAAATTGAGTTTTGATAGAGAAATGAAATTTGACCAAAATAGGTTTTGATATCACAAACGGTGACACAGATCTATGCTTTTACCCTTCTGTCATTGGGTATTAAGCTACCAGATTAGTTCTAGAATGGGATCCAAGCTAGAAAATGTCTTCTGGTGAAATCTTCTAGTCAGAATCTTCTAATGTATGCTTTAAATCTCTTTAGGATTGTGGCTAAACATGCTAATAAAATGGAAAAGATCCAGATAGATTTTCTTTGGTTTGGGCTTGAGGAACACAAAAGATACTCTCTTGTGGCTTGGGATAATGTTTCCTCCCTAAGATCTATGGAGGTTTTGGAATAAGGAAACTAAGACATCTTAATAAGGCTCTTCTAGCTAAGTAGATTTGGTGCATTTTCAATAGCTTAGGGGAATGGAGAGATATTTTAGTAGAGAAGTATGTTAGAGTGCCTTCTCTAAGTTTTCTACTCAACAATCCTAATATCCTGAATGGCTTGATCATTTGGAATGGTATTCTTAAGGCAAGAGACTTGGCTAATTCTAAGACCAAGTGGAAAGTGGGAAACAATGAAGACATCCTCTTTTGGCATGACAACTGGTTATTTCAGGGTCCTCTCATTAACAATCCCATCTATGACAACTGCACTAATATTTGTATTAGGCAATTTGGAGTGAAAGTGAGAGACTACAAAATGGACCAGGGATGGAGAGACTTGTCTCTCATCTTGAATGATCTCAAATACATAATGGTGATGTTGAATACAATGATCTTGAATAATAAGAGGGATGAATTAATATGCGAGGATAATTCTAATGGTTGCAACTTGGTGGCATCGAGGTATAATTCACTTTGGAGCCTAAAAGAGAAACCTCCATGGGATAAGGCCTGCTTTCTTGGCCTTACACCTAAGATTATTATATTCTTCTAGTTGATGTTACAAGATAAAATTTTTCCTTTGGATAATCTGGCAAAGAAAGGTCAGTATATCCCAAACAAATGTATTCTCTGTAAGCATAATTTGGAGTTGGTTAATCATATTTTTATTCATTGTCCATAAAATCCTTGGAGGTTTGGGATTTTCTCACAAAGAAATATGGGGTTAGTTGGTGCAAACCAAATAATGTTTTGGAGTTCTTCTATCAATGGGATAGTATGTATAACAGAACAAATTTCCATGCTATAAGCTCTTGGACTTTGCCTCACTTCTACTAGGGAGTTTGGAAGGAGAGAAATAATCAAATCTTTAGAGATAGGGAGGAACCTGCTTATGTGCTTGCAGACAAAATTAATAGCACTATGAAGGAAAATTTCCAGATAAGAAAGGGGGGAGATATTGAAGATGGAGATAGGAATAAGGAAAAGGAAAAGGATATGGGGAAAAAAAGATAGGAGGTGAAGTTGAAACTCCCACCTGAGGGTTGGCATAAAGCCAACTTTGATGGAGTGGCTAAAGGGAATCCTAGTCTTTCTGGATGTGGAGGAATAATTAGAAACTACCATGGTGGAGGAGTTGCTTCTCTCTTCTACCCCCTGGGAATCTAGACAAATCATTACGTTGAAGCTAGTACTACTCTCCACACTGTTAAATTAGCCATGGATGTGGGAGTCAAAATATTATGGTTCGAGGGTGACTCAAATAATATTATTATATGTATTATAGGGAGTCTTCATCTCACCTAGACATTTTCAAATATAATTGAAGAAATCTGTATAACACTTGGAAAATTTGAATGCATTTATGTTAGCCACGAGTACAGGGAGGCTAACTCAATGGCTGATTGGTTTTCCAACAAAGCAATAAAAAATGAAATGATGATGATATGGAATACCAGTGGGAATATTCTAGCAGATGCAAAAATCCTAATCGATTAAGAGAGGATCCAGGGAGGTACAAGTGTAATCCTAAGTTAATAATGGAAATTAATATTAGTATGGGTGAAAGCCACTACAATTATGGTAAATACGGATGGAATAGGTGGGTGGCATTTATTGTGTCAAATCAACATGCTTTTTGGGTTGTCTATTTCCTTTACCACTTTTATGGGATCAAAAGAAAAAGTGGTCTAAAATAGAGTATCTAGTGGATTGAGAAAGGGAAATAGAGGATGATTTTTATGAGAACCGTAAACATTCAGGCTAAAGAGATGGTGCGTTAAAGGAGTAGGAAAGAACAAGTAGGTGAGGTAGACAAATGGAAGCAAAGAACACAATTCTGGGAGAATCTTGAAAAGGGTGGGATTGCAAATTATATCACCAAGCTTCATGGATATGACCCAATGATAACTAATATTATGGTAAATTCATGGAAGGATGGTAGGGTAAAAGTGGATGGGTGTCATATCAAATTACTGTGGAAGTTATTGCTCATGTCACTAAAATTCTAGATGAGGGGTTAAAATTCTATAGAGACAAAAAGCTGTCTGGGAATGTGGTTAAGGACTTCGCAAAGAATATGGAAGAGAAAAAGGAACTGGTGAGATGTAAGACCTACTATGAGATGGATTCAATTAAAAAGCTCTAGAGGTATGTGCTGAGGGCCATTATTGAATATATATCTCTGGACACTAGATTTGATAAGGTTAGAACCCATCACTTTGTTTTACTTAATCATTTTTGTTAAGGGTTTAAGGTTTCCTTTCCATTTTATTTTTATTCTTCTATGCACAAGAGCATTTCTGGAAACAAGAAAAAACCTACTTCTAACTCATCCCTACATGAGGCTTTACTGCTCTTGATATATGAATATTTTAAGGCTCAATCTAGGAGTAAAACCTAGGCTCATGTTGGGGCTGCCTCTGAGAACACAGGGAGTTCTAACTTCTCCTCATATTTGAAAGAGATTTAGAGTATAAGCTCAAAGGAGGAGGAATCTTATCATTTGTTCAGAAAGAAGGCAAGGGGTAAAGATAAGGATACACCTATTCCATCTAAGGTTCCATGTAGGAAAAGTCTCAGGGGCCTTGGGCCCAAAATTGTTAGATAGGGGGAAAATGAATATAATGAAGAAGATGAAGAGATGGATACAGATGAGGAGAATAAGTGTGAGGAAGAAGAAGATAAGGAGGATCTAGTTGAAAACCCTAGAAAGAAATAGAGGAGGATGAAAGAGGAGGACACACCATTAGAGGGGAAATTTTTTTTTGGTATGGAGATTTTAGTGCATCCACCCTCTCCATGTCCCCCACAGTAGCATGAAAAGGAGAAAATGAAGGAAGGAAGTGGTGAGGTGGTTATAAAAGATAGGCATCTAGCTTGGAAAAATTTGAATGTCAGAACTTCAAAGATGGAGATTGTGAAAGAAGCCATGAAACCACAAATCCTAGAAGAAAAAGAGGGAAAGGTCTAGATGGAGGATCTTATTCATTTGACACTGGTGTCCATAACTAATAACACAAGGGAAGTGGGAATGAACTTGCTTAATAATGCAAGAAATAACATGATAGATAATTTCAGATCAATTAAATGGTTGTTTCATGAACTAGAGGAGATAAAAGAAAGAACAAGACAACTAGAAAGCCAAGGGAAGAACTTTGAGATAAGGAATGAGAGATCAAGGGGATTCTATCAGGTTGGTCAAGAAAAGGATGAAAAATTTGGAGACTTACAACCATAACATGGCTAACTAGATGATCTCTATTCTAAACTCTCTCAATGAAAACATTGTTACTCTTGTTGGAAAGCTAAAAGGTAGGGTCTTATGGAGGATAATGAGGAAAAGGAAAGAGATGAAGACAGGAAGGATGAAGAAACCATCATGGATATATCCCATAGCCAGCTGGATTAGACCTACTTGAACAAATAAGAGCAAATGGCTGAGGAGTGTCAGAAAGCCTACTAAGTGGCGAAAACAATGTAGGACCTTGAAAGGAAAGTGGAGGAGTAAGTTGAGGACTATCAATATCTATCTTTTGGCTTTTTGGCTTTTGTAGGTTTTTTACTTGGCTTTTTGTCTATCTTTCGATCTGGCCTTTTAGTCGGTCATGGTTCTATTTCTGGGCTTTTGTTGTTTTATTTACAACCCTATGATATGTAACAAATTTTCGATTTTAGGATCCCTATAAAACTTGTTTTTCTTCTAAAAAACAATCTAAAGAGAAAGCTTTGATTCATATGCAAAGAAGTGCTTTGTCTTTTTTGCTCAAAAAAATGGTTTATGCATTTCATTAGACAATGTAGAGGGCAAAGAAAAGTATGTTCTAAATTTTGGATTCAATTTTTCTTGGAAGAATTGTTCCTTGTAGAGTTTTCATTTCATTTTCACAGTTTGTCTAAAAGAGAAAGAAATTGGATAGAATAACTTTATTGTATAATAATGTATAATATTTGATGCCTTTTCAAATATTATTCAATATTCTTAAATTTGAAATCCAACTACCTATAAATATCTAATAGCTCACTTTAGATCTGAAAGTGTGTATACCATCAATGTGCTTGAAAGTTGAAAGATATGTGGTAGTTTGGTAGATCTATGGGACTAAGCTGGGGAAACATCTAGAAACTACCATCTATGTAACTCAACAAACTCTAGATCTGGCTATTTTCTTAATTTCTCAATTATGTAGTTCAAATGTACTTCCTCCTTAGGATAAGGATGTTGAAATAGGCATACAAAAAAATATAAAATATAATTTTTTTTTTTGTGTATTTACAAATGTCTTGGTTAGCATGTACACAAAATCTAGATAGATCAAATTGTTACCTTAATTTCTTGGCTATCTAGTTCGAACATCTTCCTTGTCTAGGCCAAATATCTTTTAAATAAGCATGCATCAAAAGAGAAGGATAAAGAGATACTAATGATCGTATGGAAATACTAATATTAGACTTCATTACCACCAATTTAGTATCATTTTATTAAATATACGTTAACCTCATTTGACTTCAAATATACTTTTCTACGCATGTCTTTCTAACCTTGAAATATTAGTTATAGATATTGTAAGAATTTGGCTTAGGCCAGAATTCACCCAAGAACTATAGAACTCAACACAAGCACACAGTAGACCAAAATAGATAGAGTATGATCAAAATGATGATATGCATTCAATAACTGGTTGAGAGTACACTAGGAGTGCCTGAATATAAAGGCCTTAGGAGAGCTTCTAGAATGCATAGAAGTTAGCATCATGATATGTCATACAACCAAGCACATGTCCACCAGATATAGGTTATCCTCCATTAAGCACAAGATTAAGTACGATGATGTGAGTATAAGCCTACAATGGTGTAGCATGCAAATCAATGGTGTAGACAACATGTGCTAAATAAAGAGTATAGATAATATGTCATCATCATGAAAACTCAGTGAATGATGCATACTTCCATGTTATAGACACCATGTGCATAATTAGAGTTGCGTAACTCAATGAGAGTTCACAAACTCCTAAGTGCCTCACCTAAAATAATAATTAAATAATGTAAAATAATTAAATAATGCATTAACCTAAGTAAACTTAAGTAAGTGTAATAAGTAAATACTTATTTACACCAACACCCCTCCCTTAAGTGCAACTTAGGGGAATGCCCTTAAGCTTACAAAATCTAGGATGAAATGCAATATGGGTCCTGGCTACTAGGCCATGTTAGGTACCCATGTACATAATGATATGTAAATCTCTCATAAAGTGGGGAAAGAGGGAAAACCTCATGGGAAAAACCCTCCCCCAAAAATAGAGATAAATAGGGATGCATGGATGGATGGAGTAATCAGACCCCCCTATTATGACATACATCTAGTATATACATAAGAGAATGATGAGAAGAGGAAGAGAGATAGGATGGGCTCCCCCCGCAAAAGAAGAATTTTGGCTAGTGACTACTCCAATGAAGAAGCTGATCCAAGACTACATAACGAAGTTTCTCCCCTAAGGAAGAAACAATGCCAAAGGTAGAAATGAGACGCTTCCACTATGCATGGAAAGAATCCCATGGATAAGTGATGTCTCTGAAACCTGCTCAACTAGCTTAAGAACCTGTCCTAAAGAACTATCTGTCTCTACAATTGATGAAGAACCTTGTTGCAACTACTGATCATAAGTATCCACAATCACTTCAACCTGTGATGATTGATCATGTAGAGAATGAACAAGAGAGTCAGATGGAGCTCTCCTATCAACTGAAGAAGAGGTAGATCATGAATATTGTCCCCCAAATCTGTCACTGAACCTGTATCTGGAAGACTAGATTTACCTTGTTGTTCTGGACCTATCACTATGGCTATGTATGCATGTGGACTGAACTAATGAAGTGACCTCTTGCTGTAACTGTCAATGGAACCCTACATTTCTGAATCTGTTAAGTACTATCGTTGAAATCATTATCAATTTCCACACTGAATGATGTGCGGAGAGGAGTAGACGACAAGCTGGGTGAACTTTCTTCAAAATGTACATCCTTCTCCACAAATATTTGATGTGTCTCAGGATCTAGAAGTTTGTATGTCTTCACACTATCTTCATAACCAATGAAGGTACAAGGTCGAGATGTTTGTGCCTTGCATCCCCTAGAAGATTTCTTTTCCCATGAAGGACAACCAAAGACTTTGAAGTTTTTCACAATGGGTTTTCTGCCGCACCATGCCTCAAAAGGAGTTTTTCCATCTAAGATTGGATTTGGAGAATGATTAAGAATGTGAGTGGCACTTCAGATTGCTTTGACTTCTAATGATGGATTGAGAGACTTGGCATGACTCATGCAACTTGCCATAGAGTTAAGAGTTCAAATCCTCAAAGTTGCAACATCTGTCTTATGAGGACTGAATGTTGGTAGAGTCTGAAGATCAATTCCCTCATGTCTGCAAAAGTCTTAAGTCTTCTATTCACATCCATGTTTCCATTGTCCATTCGGAGAAATTTGATGGATTTCTTGGATTTCCGTTCTACATGAACCTTGAAGTCTAGAAACTTTTCCAACACTTTGTTCTTGTTATGCAACAAGTAGAACCAAGTGAGCCTTGAAAAGTCATCAAAAAAAGTAAGTATGTAGTGACCCTGGCTTAATGTAGAAGGACCTGCTAATACCATGTGAACCATTTATAGAACACCAATTTCTCTTGAAGACTTCCCTCTCTATAACTTCCCCTCTAGATGCATATCCACTAAATTTGTTGAACATTCACCCTTAGTAAATTTTATTTGAGGTAGACCTTTCAGCATGTGTTATGTGCAAAGTTGCTAAAGATAGCGGTAGTCAAGATGACCATACCGCTCATGCCATAATTGCATGTTTGAATTTGATTGAGTTAACAAGGCCTTTGAAGGAGACTTGGGTACAAAATGAGAGAAAGAGTACAACCTCTTGTGATCATTCACTTTCCCCACTACAACCAAGGAATCATCTTTAAGACTATGCACTTTTACTGAGTCTAGAAGGAACTCAACTCTATGTCCATCTCCTAGGTGAGTGATTTGGTAGATTGAAAGGAGATTTGAACTTAGGTTTGGAACATAGAGAACATTTTGAAACTCTCAATTTTTCATTTCCACATTTCCTTTCCCTTCAACTTCCATTTTACTATCATTTCCCATGAAGATGTGTGGTACCCTTGAGTGATTCAATGAAGAAAAATCCTCCTTTGAAGAACCCATATGATATGAGGCACCTGAGTCAAATATATCCATTCCTTTGAAGAGTTTGAATTTTCCATGAGTGCTTTCCCTTTGCCCTTTGAATCTAAAGATGACCCTTTCTCCTTATAAGCATTAGGCAATGGAACATTATGTTCCTTCATGATGTGAGTCAACTCATCAATCTTTTTGAGATAGAACTCATGCTCTTTATGACCCAATTTCTTGCAATAAGCACACTTCTCTTTCTCCTTATTGTTGTTGTCCCCTTTCTTGTTGGAATTCAAGTTAATTGGATTGAGGTGTTGTCTTTTCTGCACCTTAGATTTACTCTTCCATTTCTTCTTACCCTTTCCTTTGTTTGAAGATTGTCTAGCTAAATGTTGAGAACCCTCATGTTGGCCACCAATGCTTTAGACTGAGGTGATTTGAGAATCTCCATTTATTTCAACTTCTTTTCTTCATCATCCAATAGCTTAGCATATTCATCAAAAGTGACTTTCTTGTAGGTAGACCCTAAGGTAGTCTTTGAGGTGTTAAAAGAAGATACAAATTTGTAATATTCAGATGGCAGCTTGTTATGGATGAGACAGATCAGTCTATCATCTTTGATAGAACTCCCACGATTAGTAAGCTTTGTCCTTAATTCATTCACCTTGATGATGAAGTCCTGTATGGAGTCATATGACTTAGGATCTAAGGATACAAGCTCATCTTCGATTTTGAACACATCCTCTTCAAACACTTTACCATATAGGTTTTTGAGGGTATCCCAAGCTTCCTTGGATGTAGTACATTTCTCAATTTGATACATGATCTTATCATCTACCCCCAAACATATATCATCTAGGGCTTTTCTATACATTGCTACCCAATTTGAAATATCACTTGCAAAAAAATTATCACTTGCTGGTTTAGGAAGAGTACCATCTACATATTGTGAAACTCCATTATGCATTAAGTGATACAACATTTTGATTGACCACAAAGCATAGTTATGAGGAGTTAATTTAGGAAACTTAAAGTTTCCCATAACGCAAAAAGTGAAAGAAAAATGTAGAAAAGAGAGAACACGACACCAAGAACACCCCTCCTTTTTACTAAATCAAGAAACCCCCCCAAAATAGATGCTCTGGGCACTTTATCAGTAGTGCGATTACAATGGGCCACTTGCCAATTTTGGCCTTCATGGACTTCTAATTCTTCTTTTTACAACCTCTTAATAGAGTACAAATTTGAAACTTTACAATGTGCTACAATTCTGAAGCATTACAAAGCGAAGAAAGCCCTATTGCTGAAAGTGACAATTTTGTCCACACAACACTACAATCTGATACTATATCTGGAAAGTAGACAAAAAAAATATGCACTTTCAAAAAAATGAAACCTATTTTTGACTCCAGATGTGCCCGTACAGAGCATTTGAAGTTACAAAATGTAGGATTATCCAGGTATAGTCACCAAAAATGTAATTTTTGAACAATCCATGCACCAAAACTAGAAAATAGCTAGACCACTAAAAAATTTAGAAAATTCTACCCAATTTCAAAAAATATTGCACCAGATTTGGAGTCTGGATGTCCAAGTTATGGCCTCTTGAAGTTGGACTACAAAAACCAAAATGAATCTGGAGAGGGGTTGCATCAGAGAATCATGGGGTTAAATTTGATAGTCATATGGCCATTGTAGTAGTTCAATTTGACTCTAGATTGACATCCATCTAGATGTCAAATTTAATCTCAGGAAAGGATGACATTAGCACACAATATGTCCCTCGGTTGATGTGGCAAGTGACAGGTCAAACTATACTATATGGATACATACGAAATATGCCAACATGTCTTGTGCGTGGTAGCTGACTCAATAGATGATTTGGTGGATCTAGTCACTATACAATCTATTGACTAGAATACAGTGTGGCTACTAATGTGGGTGATGAATTAGCACTCATTGGTCACTGCTGAATGGGCCCTGTGTCAGAATGACATGTACTATTGTAGGCTATGTGTTGATTTAGAATTCGCCGTGTGTTCCCTGATTACTGCACTATCAGAGATGCCTTTTGTAGTGAGCAGGGTTTTTTTATGTCGCCGAAGGAATAAAATGGGCAGGGGCCAGACTTGGAATTAGTCCCACATCCATGGGATCAGTGCTGTATGCACTTTTTAAATTAAACCTTCTGCAATTGGTAGAGCAAAACACTGCTCATAGGGAGATATGGATATCAAGATTTGAGTCACCACTGGCATGTTAGGTAGGCTTGGCCAGAAGTGTGACTCTACACGATATAATGCACAGTACAACCCATGGGTTTGTGGAAAGGGAAAATTTTGTATAGTTTACAACAAATTGTTGTAGAGGCCAAAAATTAAATTTGGAATGTATAGTGCCCACCAATAAAATAAACCTTGCAATTAAAATAATCCACCGCCAAACCACATACAGAGCCGAGCTGGGGTGTCACTACCCGGTCTGGCTAAAATAATTTTCTCTACCTAGGAATTAATTTGAAAAAATACTTCCGAAAATACTAGATACAGAAATGAATTGCATAGAATAAATAATGTTTAGATTTGAAAAACCAGTTAATTAGATCCAAAAAAATGACCATACCCCAATTGCGAATTAAGGCCTCTGGGTTTCAATTTGCAAAAAAAATTGTCTCACGATCAACCTTCACCAAATATAAGAAAATTTATAGTCGATCTTCACCGAATCGATGCTCTGAATGCAACGGTGAGGTCAAACCTAGCTCTAGATGCTCCCAATTTTTGTGGATCCTCCAAATTCATGTTGAGGTGCTGAAGTATGAACAGTCTCGAATGGCTATGTTATGAGAATCTCCCTCAGCTCTGATACCATGTAAGAAAACATGTGCTAAATGAGGAGTGCAGATAATTGTGTTGTCATCATGACAACTCAATGAATGATGCATACTCCTATGTTGTAGACACCATGTGCATAATTAGAGTTGTGTAACTCAATGAGAGTTCACAAACTCCTAAGTGTCTCACCTAAAATAATAATAAAATAATGCAAAATAATTAAATAATGCATTAACCTAAGTAAACTGAAGTAAGTTTAATAAGTAAATACTTATTTACACCAACAGATGTCTAATTGACATTCAAAGTAGTTTAACTTAAAAATTTGTAATAATTGGAAAGTTATTAATTAACAAGAAAAGAGAGATCTTAATTTATTAATATTAGAAAATGATCAATTTATTAATGCTTGCATATTCATCAGTCTATAAATTTTAATATTTATAATTAAGTCAAGTTGTAGTGTGACCAAAGAGAATTATAAAACAAATCAATTCAAATAGTTTTTAACTATTTTTCATTAAAAAATATTAAAATGAGTTAACGTTTAGTTTTGTTATTGTATATAAATTTTGTTAATACACATTGGGTATGTCATAGATGTATGGAATGAAACTAAATATTTGTCGCTTTCCCTATATCTATCTCTTATCCTCTCTATATCTCCTCACCTCTCTATCGATATCTCTCTATTTCTCTATCTATTTTTCTTCCATCCTCTCACTTTATATTCATCTCTTTCTATCTTCCTTTCCCTCCTTTATGTCCCTCTTCTTCTCAATCTCCATACCTCTCTCTATCTCATTACTCTCTCACTCTCTCTTATTCTTCTCATTGTGTTTCTCCCTCTTTCTATTTGTATCTCTCCCTATCTCTCCCTCCCCTTCTCTACCCACCTCCTTATATTTGTCTCTCCATCTATACCCTATTAGATCTCCTTTTCTGCTATATTAATTGGGGATTCCAAAGTACATACATAATAGTAGGAAATAAGAGTGAAAAAGAGAGTTGAACAACCTATTTGAATGACCATGTCAATAAGCTCTCCTCTTCGCTGACTCTAGAATGGATGTGTGTTTTGAATTGATGAGTTGAATTGCATGAGTTGGTCATCAAGATTATCATCAGGCAAGTCCTTTAATCTTATGCACAAGTCTGCAACTAATGTTCGCATTGAACCGTCAAGTTTCTTACAATCAAATATTGAAGTTGTGGCCTAGCTTTGATGGCACATAAGGATTTTAAGTATGAAGTACCTAAAACGTGAGTGTTAGGCAAACCTATTATCATGGTATCAAATGAGGTTGTTATTATATTCATGTAGCTTGACATCTATAAGGGAGTTGATAGGAAACATGTCTATTGAATCTATACTCCTAAAATGGAAGCTTTGTTTGGGTATTGTAGAGTTTGGACAAGTGGATGCAGATATTGTCAATGTGCATACGAGATGAATTTCTTATGGGTTTGGTGAGCTTCTATATTTTGTATTGCTTACTTTGATGTGACCACCCAAGATTTTGTATAGACAACCAAGTTGAATAACATTGTAGAATGCATCTACTACTTCACTAAAGCAAGTAATGTGGATTCCAGAGCTTTCATTGTCAATGAAATCAAACCCAAAAACCTTTCCATCACTATCTACATTTTTGTATTCATGGATTTAAGTTTTCTCTAGAACTCTACCCTCAATGGACCAATGTCTATGGTATAGATTCAATGATTTAATGGAAAGTGGTAGGAATGGAGTGATGTTTTGGACATAGTAATTTGCAAGTTGGGAAGGCATTGATGCATCTTCAAAAGTTGAAGGCCAGTGGCAATGAGCTATTTGGAGGAGTGGAATTAGAGAGCCAACTATTATTGCATTAATTAAAAGTGTCTCAATGTTTTCAAGCAAGAGTGCCCTATGAAGAAAGGAGTTTATTGTTTAGAATAGGCATTAACACAAAATAGAAAAAAAAATCAATCATAGTGGGAAATAAATGGCATACTTGAAGTTGTTGACCAAATTGCAAGAATATGCCTTTACACAAATAATTGTGCCCATTATTAAACCTTCTTCAATCATTAAATCCTTGTATTTGTCTAGAAGAAGGGCTGAATGGGTGTGTGTACCATCCAAGAGTTGAACTCGTTATTTGGTAATTGTAGAATGAGGTTGTTGAATAGAGTGTAAAGATGTAACTTGTAAGTATGGATCAATAATAGATGAGCCTACAAGAATCTCAGCTAGTCCATCTCTAGTTAAAGTCACCATCATGAGGTATAATGGAAAGGAAGAAAAGACCCTACAAGTAAGTTGATATGATGTAATTAGGCTATGTAGGGGTCAAAATTTGTGTCCCTAAGATCCCAAATCAAGGTGAAGTAGTTTGAGCTTAATAAATTAGATTTATTTTTCCCAAAATAGCATACTATTGCACATTATTTATTTATTTTCTATTTTTCCAGTCCTTTAATTACCCATAAGAAAGGAAAGAGGCTTGCAATTATTTTTGTAGAATTTCATACATTAACATGATTTTCATGTATCAAAGTCAAAGTAAGATTATGTAACATATGGGCAATTTCATTGTTGGAAGAAATTTTCTATTTAAAGATATATATTTCTATTACATTTATGGAGCATGTACTTTCATGTTTATACTGAGGTTGCATACTTTGAAAATTGGAACCCTTATAATTATAGTCTAAAAGTTAACAAAGGAAATGGTCATCCGGTTACATAGTAGGAAAGCAAGAGAAATTATCACATTTTATTCAAGCACTTCTTGTATGCATCAATTATTGAGGGTGTACCACCATTTGCACAGTGTTGGTCATAGTAGATCTCCCTAATGAAAGTGTAGAGCTCCTTTAACTTAATGTAGCCATTCAAAAGTTGTATGATGTCCATTTCTTAAACATAAGGAAAAGAAAGACATTTTGGTTTGAAGTTATCTAGAATGTCATGATAGCTATATGAAACATTCAAAGATAGGCTATGTACGCTACTTGGTAAACTTTTTGGCATTTTCATAGAGCTACTTGCTTCCGATATGAAAGTAGTTGCTTCAACCCCAACCAAGGGGTTGTTCACACTTTTAGTTGAATCCCCACTTGATATTTGGATGATTTCTTGGCTATTTGCATTTGTGGCCAATTCTTGAGAGTAGCAAGCATAATTTTTGTATAAGTACAAAGTGAAGCAATAATTGTGGTAGGTGCAATAGAAAAAGTATTGGCAAGTGGATTGTAAATGGAAAGTTCTTCTACTTTACATTTATTTGTGCTATCTCCAATACATTTAAATAAGTTTATAAATAGAAAATTTTATTGATAAAACTTTATATACATAGTTAAATTCCTTATGTATGTTATAAACTATAGATACTTACATAATATTATATGCTATGTCCTTCAAATTATGAAAAGAGGTAATAAGTAAACTTTATTAAACTTAAACAAAATAAATGTTTGTATTTGTTTACATTATTAAACCCTAAATTACAATTTATTGCAATATGTTATTATTGAAGTTAATCAATTGGATAAAATTACAGATAATATAAATTTGTTGACAATAGTTTTCATATGTATGTAGAGCTATGACATGTAATAATAAATAATTTATATTCTACGAAATAGATACTTTTGCATTAAATATAGTCTTGTTTTCATTGAAAAAAAATACATAAATAATTACAATTTTTTCTAAACATAGTTATTTTTTATTGGCTAAGCCATCATAACGATCAATTTAGACATTTGTACCCATTGAATCTTAAAGAACCATATACAATAAATCAAAATGGCTATTGAAAACCTTTATTTAGTTTACAAAAATAAATTAAAATGACCATTCATCTAGGGAGAACAATAGCACCCCTCCCTTTTATACAACATTAAAAAAAACTCACAATATCATAGAATGACATTTAACCCCATAAACATCAAAATCTTTGCATTTCAAATGGCCTTCTTGACACCCATACACATTTAAGAGTGCTTATACTTGAGACAAACATGATTCTATTGTCATAGTTGTATACCTATGAAATTTTTAGAACTAAATTAGAAAGTGTATAAATACTAACTTATATTGGCTGTAGTATTTTCTTTCATTGATTAGAATTTTTAACATACCTTTCTGTGGAATTAGTTTTAAATATAAATTAATGAGACAAACATGATTCTATTGGCATAGTTGTAAAACTATGAAATTTTTAGAAGTAAATTAGAAAATGTATAAATACTAACTTACATTGGGTGTAACATTTTCTTTCATCGATTAAATTTTTTAACATACCTTTGTATTGAATTAATTCTAAATATAGATTAATGATACAAACATGATTCTATTGACATAGTTGTATACCTATGAATCTTTTAGAACTAATTTAGAAAATGTACAAATACTAACTTACATTGTGTGTAGCATTTTCTTTCATCGATTAGAATTTTTAACATACCTTTGTATTGGAATAGTTCTAAATATAAATTAATGATACAAATAGAAATCATTCAAGCACAAAACCAATAAATTGTACAAACAAACTAATATCTTTTTAAAAAGTACATTATGTTAAACAAAATACTATAATTATTAGCAATTAAATATATTTATTTCAAACTAAAATAAAACATCGATGAACATACTAAGTTTAAATATAGAGCAAATAATTGCACACATTTAATTATTCAAAGTAATTCATAATATTATAAATGTAGCATCAAAATATAATACAATAAAGGTGCAATTAATGTTACAATTAATTGATTTTATTATCATAGTAAATAAAATGTGTAAATATTTATAATACAAACAAAATAATGTGATATATCCATCTTAAAAAGAAATAATTAATTTCAACATTTAACCAAAAAATAATTAATTCTAAAATGTTCATCTATTTTCCACATTTTATTATAAGTATCTAAGCTATTTCCTTTTGATAATAAATTTGAAAACACAAAGTACATAAAATAAATATAAAATAATTCTTAAATAGACACAATATTTCTTTTTTTAATATACATATATCATTTGTATATAAATATATTAATCTTTTAATCTTTTTTAAAAGTGCAAGTAAAATTTAAATAGTTTTATGATTTATTTACTTATTAATAAAACATATAAGAAGAATGTAGAAAAGCATAAATTTTCTATTCAATTGATCATTTAGTATTTATATATAAAACATATAATCCATGAGATTAATTTATAAATATATCTCATATATAAATCTATTTTTAAGCTTTGAAATTATTTACCTGTAATCCCTAATACCATTCTATTTGATTCTTTATCTATATTAGTTTAAAGCCTTTCTAAAATGCAGACACGTTTGTTCTACCTATTTCTTTAACCAACCGAAGAACAAATCCATTAAAATCGACTACCCAAAACAAAGTCTTCATATACATATCAATAGACAATATTATTATTATCTTGAACTGTTACAAATATAAGCTGACCTTTTCGAATCAAATTTACACTTTCATAATGTCTCCACAAAGTTCTTCTTGAATATTGAAACGTAAGATGCATAAATAAACTGTAGGAGAATACTTTATACTAAAATACAGTTTCTGTAGCCTGTGTTCTTCTTTGTGTAGCGTGCTTTTCCAATGCATAGTACTGAAATAGGTTGAGGGTAATTGTTCTATTTATAGGCAGCCAAGAGCATTCACATAGTTTCACATTCCCTAACATTGTTGATCTAAGTGTGTAAGGACTGTCCCTGGAAAACCAAAGCAACATCAACAATCTTCTTAAAATGTGGAAAATTCAATGAGAGTCATAGTCTTTAGAATATTGACAAATCAGAATTAGTTGATTAACTATCATTAACTTTAACAAAATGGATACATATACATATATGCTCAAATTTAAAAGAAACCATAATTTTGTTACCCGAATATCAAGATGTACTGATTATGTCGATCATGTTGATAGAAGCTCAAGAACCTGTCTAAGAACTTAACGGGGGGAATATTGTAGGAGTGCTTTACCACCCTACCACAAAGTTGTTAAGCTTCCCCATAATCTTTCCTGACATGAAAGATGCCCAGTCCAACATCGAGGAAGGCTAACCAAACCAAACAATGAGCAGTAATGGAATTGTGTGGTAAAAATATATCATGTTCTAAACCATTTGTAATCACTCAGACACTCACAATCACATAATTAGATCACGATCCATCTTATGAAAATCAAAATAAATTAATCATCCTTGTTTCCAATTCACATCACAATCTTCATAAATGTATGTGTAATATTTAAGTAACCATCGTAAGTAGGTCATAAAGTGGTATCATCAGCAATGTCACATAAAACCATCCCATTATCAAAATAATACTTTATTAATTTTCACATAAAAACATATCATCATCAAAATCATATGTCCAACGGATATAGTAATTAGGATGAAGGATAAAATGATCACATAATTAGATACATGGAAGCAATATCTTATTAAAATTTGTACAAAATATTATTCTTAGTATCTTCATGAATTGATTAGTGTACAGAAAAATATGTATCACAACAAACAATTCTAGCCAACCTATAGTGAAGCAATTCAGCCAAATTGGGCAACAATCTATGACCAATCATTGCTATAGAGGTTTAGTTCTAAGCTCAAAGTTTAAATGAACTTCCAATGTTTCTCTGAGCATCTTAATTATTTTTCTAAGGACATCATATACCATACTTCATTCATGTAATGTAACAAAACATCAAAGCATCACACAGTCAACACATTTGTATCAATAATTTTTTAACAAAGGAAGATTTCAAAATCATTGCAATATATAATTTGCTAGGTTTGAGTTACCTCTTTTTAATATCTATTTGACACTTGAAAATGGACAACGTTGAATCTTATCTATGTTCAAAATCTCATATTATATTCTAATGCTACCCATGAAGAAATTGGCATAGTCCAGTAACCATCACATGAAAAAAAAATCTTAGTTACTAACATGCTGAATAATTTGTTGCTCACTTACTTTGAACAATTATTCATATCAGAATATTCAAAATAACTGGATTCCATTTAAGAACTTAGAAGAATTCAGTACTAATCCTAAAGGAAGAATTTTAATGTAAATGCTATAACTTTACTACAAAGTATTGATTTTCCATCATTACTGTATCAAGGGTCATAATCATGTGTAAAAAGTAGTCTCACATACACTATTAGATCAACTAAGTTGCAATATGAACCAAATTTAACATGCCTGGTTGTTCTAATAAGTGCTTATGTCCAAAACTATTGAAAGTTCAATACATAGGTACAATGTTTATATATTATTTTAGAAGTTTGGCAACAACTATTAAATTTTCAAGCAAGATACAGAGGTTTTAATTCAGACTCAAAATTTAGATTTCAAGTGATTCTCCTCCTTCATGTTTCACACATAAAAATCTATATTTACATGTACCTTAAGCATTCTATATGGAGTCTGCAACAACATAGCTATCAAAACAAAAAGGAAAACTATCTACCATCAGCAAAGTCCTAGCATTCTCTAACATTTTCCTAATTCGTCTACTAGTTGTGCAATTAATATGAACTTCAACCCTAGACATGTCTCCTCACAACAATCCAAATCTGGATACTCATTCAAGTTCTTGTTCAAAGTAAAGTTGAATCATTAAATTATCTCCAAATCCGCATGCACTAAGATTTGTGGACTTCCACAATAGATGAAAATCTGTGTATGACTGAAAGGTCTCATAGAGCAATTCCTTACTGGTTGAACATGTGGCTTGAAAACCAAAGATAAGGGACATTAGCTCATAGTCCAAAGAGAGAAGAAGAGTGTTAAGAAATGGAATTATCAATGAACAAGGAAACATGTGGTTCTTTACAAAATATCACTTGCTCCCATTCAATAGAAGATGGAAATAAATCTCTTAAATAGAGTTGGTTCAATCTAATCAAGAAAACTACACACAAAATTTTAGGAGAGTCATTTAGTTTTCTGCCAAAGTCATTCCTTACACCCCAACCCCTTGCACATAGATAGAAATAATAATTCTTGACTAAGGTAGAACCAAATACAGAGTATAACACCATGGTTTTGCTATTCCTTTCACAATCAATTTTGAGCTACGGAAATAAATTAGAGATTGAATATAATTAGGAACATAGTACTTGTTGTTTTAAAATCTGAGCCGTGTGATCTTCTATGCTAGCTCGTTCCCTCTCCCCCTTATTTATCCAACCACAGATGGTCTCCTTTTGTCCTCCCTTCTTGCCTTCTACTACCAACTTCATCTCCACAAAAGGTTGTTAGTCCCCCTTTGAAAATAAATCTCCCACTCCATTAAAAACATTTCATAATTGTTTCCCCCTTTTTGAATCCCACTAATCATCTTTTAATAATTCAAAGATGGTGGAGAGACTAATTGATCCTCCATTTCCAATGCTTACATTTGGGAATTAGTTTCATGCAATAATTATATAAGGAGTAATTTTTTTTGATGAATCCACATGGCAATAAGGATAACGATTAATTTGGAAATGGGAAAATAGGTTGTGACATCCTTCCCCAGTAAGGAAATGCATCATCTCGATGCACATATATATAAGAAAAAGAAATCACACCCAATGATATTCAAGAACTCAAATTAGTAGGGTCAAAGTTTAACTTTCATTTTTCACAATAATGCATGCAATCACATTCAATTGTATCAAAATTTTGACTTTCATCTACTCTAATAAGGTCAACTTTTCATTCCCTTAAATGCAATCTACATTTTGTTTGCATGCATTCTAATTAATTCTACACATAATCTCATGGGAACAATCTTTTCAAGACAATATTAACACATCTTTTATATAAGCACATTTATAAGGAATAATTTTAAGATCATTTTCTACATGTGAGTGTGTGAATTCCATTACCATTATACAGTCTTACAAGGTTAGGCTACCTCTCTCTGACAATATTCCCCCTTTCCAATGATGTGTTGTTCCCTCTGTAGCATTACAAGAACAACACCAAATGTCAGTCAAACATATATCATAAATCAATCAATTTTCAATGAAATACCAAATTCAAATACTTTCTTATCTGAGTGCTTCTCAAAATTTTGTAACATATTACCTTAAAATCACATAATATCACACACATACCTGTGCTTACTTATCATACCTTGGCATCCCTAGGATTTGACCCCGCTAGTAGGTACTTCATATCAACATCCTACCATACTTATACATATACACTCATAGTGGTTTTTGCTCATTCATAATATCAGTATCTCAAGGATATCACTTCAAATATTAGGAGTCAACATTAAATTCATTTAATTTTAGGGCTTCTTAACTCATTTTTTAATCACATCTTGATCATGACTAACATGAATAATTAACCATACATACCATACATACCATATGTATCATCTAACATGTCATGCTTGCTAAGTGAGTAATTATCCACAACAATAGGAAAGTGTCCACAAAACAAAATCAAGTAATGCAATCCCATTACATCTAATTCATCATCATTATGCATCTAAATGCTTGCAAAAGTTGATATCCAAATATATTTACATCATAATGCATCATTTAGCTCAAAATTAATGACATATATCTAACCAATATAATAGGAAGATCAATGATAGAAAGTCACTCAATCAAATGTGTCAACATTGACCCATAGTTCTAAATCAATAGTTAGCAACATATCAACTAGGAATCAAATACATAACTCAAGATGACTAAATCATTGATCGTCATTCATTGACAAAGTTGACTAATAAAATGAGTCAACAACTTTCTATAAAGTAGAAGTCACATGGATGGTGAATCATCATCTACACAACACCAATGCAAAATATTATCAAAAGTAGATAAAACAAGGATTTATACATACCCTTTTTGCATTTCCATAGGAAGACCACATTTTCATACGCTTGCCACATAGGCCAAAAATTCAAGTTAGGTTAGTCAAAAGTCGACTACAAATAGTTGAATCAACAAGTAGATAAAATATCTTCCAATTATTAATTCAACTTCATTCTAATTTTCAACTTACATGCCAAAATGATAGATACATTAATAATTACATTTCATAAGCCAATTATTGACCAAATTGTCAAACAAAACATATCATCACATGATAATGTCATAAATGACTATACTCAAGAAGTTGACCCACATGTCAAAATTTATTTCATTGTATGTAAGAACCATGTCCTACTAAGCAATTTCTACATCATCAATTTCAAGTAACATGGCAATAATCAAGCAAAATCCTATTTGAGTAGTCAACAATTATTTCATAAACATAACTAAGGATTAACAATAATTATGCATTTAATAATGTAACACATGATTTTATCCAAGGATTTTGACCTATATGTCATCCATCCATCAAAATGCATGAAATACAATTTAACGTATCATTACCTCAATAGGCATCATAGAAAAATGTCAACTTGCATGTCAGACATGGAACAATAAGAACTTCATACAAGTACAATGTCATGTACCATATAATCAGCACCATTATGTAAATCATCTAGGTATGCTCATCAATCACCTGCAAGGATTAGTATATCCAATTTTTATCAATTTAGTGACCTTAGGCCCTCAAACCCATGTCGTCACCATAGTGTGATTAACCAACATATAAGCACAAGTTGTGATGTATGCCCTTTACACCATTAAATCATCACATAAAATATGGTTTTTGGCACTTTCCTACCCAACCATCAAGCCTTACACTTCCAAGGGATTCTACCAAACACATAGAATGCCCAACTAATACAAAATGCACTTCCTTGGGATCCTACCTAACACGTAGAATTCCCAATCTAGCAATGCCTTCACAACAACATAGATACTTTCTGTGGGATCCTACCTAACATGTAGAATTCCCAACCTAATAATGCCCAACAATGCAAAAAGCAAGAGGTATTTGGTGTAGCCACAAAACATGCTACTTCCCACATATGTCCAAGTAACCATAATCATGGATGTGGCAAGGAGATGAAACATGGGCAAGCATATCAAATAAAATATGCACATAGCTTTGGCCAAAGCATTTTTGTAGTGCCAGTATCACACTGGTAGGTAGAGTGGAAAATGAAAGCAACACTTCTACCCTTCCTTATTTGTCCACATTCAACACCCGCACCAGAAGGTAAGCTTTCCAAAATAAAACAAAATAAAATAGAATAAATGCAAAAGAAAAAAAGGCATGTTCTTCACAATCTACTCCCTTATACATCCTATCATTGCTCCACAATGAGCATCATAGATGACATCACTTTCAAATCACAGGATTAGCATCATCAAAAATACACACATACCCTAGCCACCTCAAGATCAAGGAAATCTTGAAAACAAGATTCATAATACTCAAGTAAATATCCAAAAGGAGGTACAAAAACAAAATAAAAATGAGCAAGAGTCATAGTAAATAGATCACACTAGAAATTGGTGGCTTGGTAGTCACAAAGAACATAAAATTTCAAGCTAGTCCATGATCACATCAAAGTTCATGAAAAATGAACATAATCAAATGAAAAACCAATTCACACAAAGCACAGTGACACTCACTAGTCACCAAGAGGGAGTAGATGTTTAACAACACCTTGCGTCCAAGGGTTGCTAAGAATATAAACAAACTTCACATGCATCACATGAAATTTATCTTGATAATCACACATTTTAAATACATAATGGAACATGCAATACTTTTGCAAATGAAATCCATCTTCTTCTTACTTATCATATTAGGTTACTCAATTAACCTCATAAATCTAGCATAAAATAAAAATAAATTCTTGAACCACATGTGCATCAGATGACATTTACAAAATAAAAAAAAATATTTTCATTGCTATTACAAGCCTAATATTCAATTCATAAGCACTCATAACCTAGTACAAAAGTCAACCATCATTTGAATATCTCAACAGTTATTAGAAATTGACACCTTTCTTGCATCACACATGCAAATAAATAAAAACTTCAAGTATAATACAATAATATGCATATTAAACCATCACATAACTCAAATTTAAATATAGTTATAACTATATGAGATACACAAATTACCAAATCATTCCATAAACTTTCTATTTTGACTATCTTTAAAAGAAAGTATTTGTCAACCCAAAATCTTGACATGCATAAGAAGCATCTTATTCTTCTATGTCAAAATAATCATAACTAGAAGACACACCATGCAACCCATGTCATCAACCCAAATGATAGAATTTAAGCTAGTTGACTTATAGTTGTCTGGCTAGCATAGTGAACTCAAGGCCCAAATGTGGAACCAAGAGCTCTGATAACATATGTAAGGACTACCCCTGCAAAACCAAAGCCACATTAGGCGCAATCTCCCTAAAATGCAAAAAATTCAATGAGAGTAAAGTCTTTAGAATATTGACCAGTCAACATTAGTTGATTAACTATCATTAACTTTAACAAAAGTGATACATATACATATATGCTCAAATTAAAAAGAAACCATAATTTTATTACTCAAATACCGAGATTTATTGATTATGTCAACCATGTTAACAGAAGCTGAAGAACATGTTAAAGGAACACAAGGTCGAGAATATTGTAGGAGTGCTTTATCACCCTACCACAAAGCCGTTAAGCTTCCCCAGATCTTTCCTAACATGAAAGATGTCGAGCCTGACATTGAGGAAGGCTAACCAAGCAAAACTATGAGCAGTAATGGAAATGTGTGGTAAAAATATATCATGTCCTAAACCATTTTTAATCACTCAGATACTCACTATCACATAATTAGATCACAATCCATCTTATGATAGTCAAAATAAATTAATCATCCTTGTTTCCAATTCACATCACCACCTTCATAAATGCATGTGAAATATTTAAGTAACCATCGTAAGCAGGTTATAAAGTGGTATCATCAGCAATGTCACGTAAACCATCCCATAATCAAAATAAGGCTTTATTAATTTTTACATAAAGGCATATCATCATCAAAATCATATGTCCAACCAATATAATAATTAGGATGAAGGATAAAATGATCACATAATCAGACACATGGAAGCAATATCTTATTAAAATTTCTTAAACATATTATTCTTAGCATCTTCATGGATTGATCAATGTATAGAAAAATATGTATCGCAACAAACAATTCTAACCAACCTATAGTGAAGCAATTCAACCAAATTGAGCAACAATCTATGATCAATCATTAATATAAAGGTTCAATTATAAGTTTAAAGTTTAACTGAATTTCCAATGTTTCTCTAAGGGCCTTTATTATTTTTCTAAGGACATCATATACCATACTTCATTCATGTAACATAGCCAAACATCGAAGCATCATGTAGCCAACACATTTGTATCAATAACATCCGGTTGTTCTAGTAAGTGCATATGTTCAAAACCGTTGAAAGTTCAATACATAGGTACAATGTTTATACAATATTCTAGAGGTTTGATAACAACTATTGAATTTTACGATTAATTTGAAAATGGATTAATTTGAAAATGGAAAAAATTACGTTGTGACAAAGTGGTAGCTGAGAGAACAATGATTATTGAGGGTCCCAGAGCATCTCAAACATTTGACAAAGCGTCCACAAATCTTGACATTTGGATTGATTTGGCAGTCATTAATGTTTGGTCACAAATGTCGTACCAAGGATTCTCAGAAATCAAAATTATAATAGATCTATTTCAAATTTGACACAGATTTTACATATTGACACACAGATTTTACAGATTTTACATATACAAATAGAATCATTTCAATTTTATAAAGCAATTCAATATGCAGATGCTCATAAACAGTTGTTGGAACTTGGAACTTCTAATATTGGCAAATATTAAAGCGAGGTTTTTCCAAAGCCTGGAAAATATTGTCTTGCACAGATTACAGCTATGATTCCTCGGGAATATCATCGCACAAAGTAGGTAAAAAAAAAGAATTATTAAACACAATATTTGAATGCCATCGCACTATTTCTATTAAACACCATAGTTTGGGAAGGAACCCTTTTTCTAATTATAGAAAGTGGGATTGGTAGACACTAAGAAGACTGCATTATTTGTATTGAATAAGCAAGCCATGATACCATTTTGTCTGTTTCTGTCCTTCCTCTCTATAAGAAGCAGAGAACAAGGGGTAAGGCAAAACAACTGATTTGTATAGATTTAATTGCTTTGTGGTCACCATTACGAATTCATTTTCCATGGCAGCACTTAGTTTTTCTACCATCTCCACCACTGCCAACTATGCAATTCCTAAGCTGCCATCTTCAAATCTTCAAGGGCGGTCCAGAGATACAAAATACCATGTCTTGATAAGATCTGCAGGTTATATCACGCAAATGTCTTCTTTAGATAAATTCTAAAGCATTCCTGCTTGTTTTAATTTATATTTTTGTCTATAGTCATTATAAATGTTGCAATCTTAGTCAGCTTTTATAGGCTAATAAAGAACATAGTTGAATACTACAATAATTTTGTGGTTAAGCATTTGTGTTTTCCCTATTCATAGTCCAATTTATTTACAGTTTGGAAGGGTACGATTAGTGCACAATCTACAATTTTACACAATCTACAATTTTATACTCACACATATATTTGTTTCACAATCAATTCTATCATTGAGTTTTCTTGAACTGATTTGTAATAATATCTTTAATCTAGGGGCCTCTAATTTCAACTTCAATGGAAGAAAGAATTTCAATACAACAACACATCAGAAAGTCGAATCTATTAGTGTTGAAGATTCCTCCAATGTATTTAACTATATTACCTAATGTACTCTTTACATTTATGTTTACCTTAATCATCATATTTATAGTAAATCTGATAACCACTCGTCTCGTTATATGGCAGGCTGAGAAAGAGAACAAAGAGAACAAATCATTTGGTTCAATGTGCATAGATGATGATATTACAAAGATAAAAATGTTGTTCTCAGAAATTAAAAGAAGATATTCATCTCTTTCTGCTTATGATATAGGTTGGTCTTTAAATATTCTTTTATATAGTTTGATGATATTTTTATAATGATCATGTAAATGTAAGAGACATTTGTTTGTTGGTGCAGTGCACGGTGCTTATCCTATCAATTTGATTCTTGACCTCTCAATGGTAAATCATTTGGAGAGCTTGGGTATAGCAAGACATTTCAAACTTGAGATAAAAGAGGTTCTAGATGATGTCTATAGGTAATTGGGAGATATTTTTCTGACTAATTGTAGAATATTTTATGAATTGATTTCCATATTGTTTGAAATAAATATTCTTCCTGGGTAGATTTTGGATAGAGAATGAAATGGTTGAAGGAATGCCATCAGCATCAGACATAATGACCAGTTCTATCAGTTTCAGGATCTTGCAGTGGAATGGATATGACGTGTCTCCAGGTCTTTTGAAAAAATGTGAAATTTTGGGCATGTAGTTTCCAAGTCAAAGATTGATTATGTACAAGAGTTAATGTGAATTTTTTTATAAAAGTTTTTCATTCCATTTTCATTTCCTATTAATTTGATATCAGCAAAAATCATGTAGATGTCTTTTTCAATTCCCTGAGGGATGGTGACTTCCTACTATTTCTAGAAAATAGTGACCAAGCTACTATAGCATTGCTGAATTTATACAAGGCATCTCAGATGATGTTCCCAGGCAAAAGAATTCTTGAAGAAGCAAAATCGTTCTCCCAAAATTATCTTGAAAATATCAAGATGGGCGATCAAAGTGGAGCTCTCAAAGACATTGAAGCAGAGGTAATCAATTTATTAATTAGGCTGCAAAGCATCTGACAACAAATACATCACACACTAAGTTTCATTCTAATACGAAAAGTATTAAATAATTAAAATTGACTTCTTCTTTTTACTTAATTTTCTTCTTAATGTGTGATGTTTAAAGGTGGCGGCTGACAACAAATACATCACACACTAAGTTTCATTCTAACACAAAAAGTATTAAATAATTAAAATTGACTTCTTCTTTTTACTTAATTTTCTTCTTAATGTGTGATGTTTAAAGGTGGCGGCAAAACACAAGTGTTTAAATTTATTTATGACATAAGTATTTGTGAGTCATTGTGTTCTTTACAGATTAAGCATGCACTGGATGTCCCTTGGATGGCTAGTTTGGAGAGAATAGAACATCTGCGATACATGAAAGCATTTGCTTTTGACAATATTTGGATTGGAGATACCTCTTCTAGGTACCTTTTGACTGGATCTCCATATCTTTATAACCCTTCACTTTTACCTAAATTTTAAAATCTATATGCTTGTAGATGACCTTTTAATTGTATTGCAGCATCCCATTTACAGGAAAGGATTTATTTTTATCTTTAGCCAAACAAGACTTCAATATCTGCCAAGCAGCTCAACAAGAGGATTTGAAGGTGTTGGAAAAGTGGGTAGCTTTTTTGAAATTACAAGAATAATAATACCACCATTGTTAAACTGCTAATTTGATAAGATTTTATGGTGGTTCTCAATATTAACAGATGGACTGTAGACTCTAAACTTGGTGACCTACACTTAGCCTGCTATTTCTCTGCCGCCTCAATACTTTTTAGCCCTAAAATGTCTGCTACTCGGATTGTGTGGACTAAAAATGCTGTTCTCATTACTCTAATGGATGACTTTTATGATGTGGAGGGTTCCATTGAAGATATTCAATCCTTTGTTGAAGCGGTTAAGAGGTAATTCTAAATTATAAATGATATCAATGATCCAAACCATCGCAAAATCAGTTCTCATTACAAAAACCATCACAAAGAAATAGTAGGTATTTATTGGAAAGCCAAATTGGGCTCAAAGAGCACAGGCCCATTTCATTAATTTATAGAAGAGTACATATTAAATTCACTCTTTACTGTAGATCACAGTTAGGTGCAGCAATTATGAAGGATAGGTGAAACAGTAAAAATAGAAGGCTGTAGAAATTATTTGTGCAATTCTAGATAATTCTTGGTCAAATTCTAGTAATTCTAGATAATTCTAGAAACTATTAAAGCTCTATTCTTATTTGGGTCTTAGATTCCTTAATATATATATATATATATATATATATATATATATATATATATATATATATATATATATATATATATAAACATAGAGAAGAGCTACTAACATTCTTTGTTTTAAATGTTATGCAGATGGGACCCAATAGTTTTATGTAATTGTTCAGCTAATGTTAAAATTTTATTCTCTGCTATTTATAACACTGTGAATGATATTGCTCAAGATATATGGATTTTCCAGGGCTGGAACATTGGCACTCAGTTAAGAGAAATTGTGCGTATATCTCCCTTGAACATAAATTATGTGTACATTTTATTTATATTCTATAGATGTCAACAAAATTTACTTGGAGAAGCTGTGCAAACAACAGATCACTAGGGTAACAATATATGAGACCTTTTTTGTGCTTAATTTTATAGTGGTACGAACTGGCAATCTCAATGATGAAGGAGGCTGAATGGACCAAAACTGGATTTATACCATCCTTGGAAGAATACATGGAAAATGGGAGAACATCAATTGCCTTGGAACCAATTATTGGCCCTAAGCTTTCCCTATTTTTTATTGGCCCTAAGCTTTCCGAGCGAATGATCCACCATCACGAGTATAAGAGGCTTTTGCAACTCATGAATACTTGTGGGCGCCTTTTGAATGACATTCAGAGCGACAAGGTATTGAACATTTCTATCAACAAAATTAGGCTTTGTATTAATTAATGAATATTAATGAGATAAATTCTTCAAATAACAAATTTCAATGGAGGACTAAATTGTTCATTTATTTCAGAGGGAGATGAAGCAAGGAAAGCTCACCTCTGTATCATTGTTCGTGAAAGAATACCCAATTGAGGATGCTACTAAGTGGATTAGACTCACTGTAAGTGAAAACACACAAAATATACTCAAAAAATTATTGTAACCAAGTGAGATCCCTCTTGAATGCAAGCAGATATTTTGGAATATGGTCAAAATTATCCAACTATTCTGCCTCCACAGTGATGAATTCTCATCTCCTACCATAATGCTTGAACATATGAAGGCAGTTCTTTTTTATCCTGTTTTATAAATTCTACCCGAGAGTGTTGAGATAAGATGCTTGGGTCTATGAAAAAGGGAAATCCTTCACATAATCTAGGAATTGTAATCTCTTTTAAGTCAATAATTTTAACACGATAGAAAGTCAGGGAGTTGAACATGATTCTGCTTGATTTTGATATTTAGTACATGAATACTTATATTCAGACTTTAAATTAACTGAGCCTCTGCTCTTTCATACTAAAACTAATACAATCTAATTGCTCTTTACAATTCTAAAGAGCTGGACTCTTGGAAAAGTGCTTAACAGAATGCAAACACTCAATATGTATATTAACTGCTGAATAGTTATAGAGGAGACTGGAGATAATATAACATAATAATATTTTTCTTACATCCAAAAAGTGGGCGAGAGTATTCTTGATGGAACACTGACAGGTTTGAAGACTTATTACAAAATCTTTTCAAATCCTTAGAAATTTATTTAAATTTTATTGTTCACCGCACTGTTGGGTGTATGCGTGAAGTCTAACAACCATTCATTTTATTCTCTTTTTTTAATGCTTTTTTTTCTATATTTTTTTGACTCTTCAATTATTTCAGTGTTTATACATATATTGGAGGTTTATTAAACATATTGTATTCAAAGAGATGAAGCTATAGTTGTCATGTAACATCATAATTTATCATTAATAAGAGATTTCCCCTAAAGTGTGGAAGTAGCCACAATTTATGGTGAACCACGATAAATTCTTATGTTCGTGTTCTCTTTTTATCTTGTTATTTTGTTTCTTTTCACTCCACACTTTCAGCATACTTCACAATTGGTATTAGAGCTTGCCATAGTTGCTACGATCAATTTTGGTGGTGAAAACTTTGGACTCCTACAAGATTTGAGAGTGCATAAATTCTCAAGACATAATTTCAGTCTATGGAAAGTTCACATGCATTCATTGTTGGTTAAGCAAGACTTCTCACTTGCAACTAGGGTAAGAACCAAGAAGTTGACTATAATATCAAATGAAGATTGGGAAAATATTGATGAAAAGGAGATGGTAACACTATTTCTTTCATTATCTCAAAATGTCTTCTTCAACATTTCGAACGAAAAGACAAAAAAGGAAGTGTGGGATATACTTCAAAGTATGTGTGAAACAACATCTGCTGCAAATAAAATCCTTATTATAAAGAAGCTCTACAAGCTAAAAATGATGAAAGGGACTGTGATGTCAAATCATATAAATGATCTGAACACATTAATATATCAAGCAACCTCAATCGGTATGACTCAAGATGATGAATCTAAAGCTATCATCTTGTCATGTTCCTTACCTAGCACTTGGCATGTCATATTTAAAACAGTTAGCACTTCAAATTCTGTTAAGAGAAAATTAGTCTATGATAAAGTTGTGGTCACTCTACTTAGGGAGGATATGAGAATAAGTCACCAAGAATCCTCATCCAGTGAAGCCTTGATGGTGGTCATCACCAAAACTAGAGGAAGAAGCCACAATATCGAGAGATTGTTCAAAATGAAGAGAGTAACTAAGAATAGAGGGGTGAATCAGTTACTAAAAAATAATTCCCTTAACCCTAGATGTCAAATCAAACTTTTCACTAATCATGTAATATTGTCCAACTCAATTATAACTATTTTAATGTTGTAACTCAATTAACAAATAAATCTTGTGAATATTAAATGATTTTAACCTTTAGTAACTTAGTTGCAAAAAGATAAAGCATTAAGAAAATAAAATGAACACAGATCACACCAAGATTTAATGTGGAAACCAAATTTGAAAAAAACCTCTCTGCCACTTGTCACAATATTTTTCACTCTTTCGAAGTGAGCCATGTTAAGAGCCAACCCTATTAAAGGTTACAATATATACTATTAAGTATGACCTTATTAGAGGATTTAGATCACCTTGTTAGGAGTGGCTTGGTTAGAGCTCATCAAACACTTCAATATTGAAATGTCACATTGTTAAAAAATTTACAAAAGTGATTGTTCAATGTAATTCTACAATGATTACTGTTGATCACAATGAGATGTTATATGCTTCTATTACAATGGAAGAGGTTAGGAAAGTTTTTTTTAGTATGGGGGTTTGTTAGGAGATTTCTTTACTACTACAGTGGTTAGACGCTAACAAGATTTATGAAACAACTTTCTTTGCAAATTTAGATCTTTGTTATGGCTTGACCTCTAGATCCTTACTGATTAGAATATTCTTTGTAGCTTGTCTTTCACAATTTTCTACTTTGCCTTCGCTCAAATATCCATCTTATTCCATATCTTCCAACCTGTTCTTTATCCTCACTATTTAACCTTTCATATATATCAAGAACTTTGATAAGTTGTCACAAATACCCTTCCAGTTAATCAATAATCATCCAAATAGTTGACCTCAAACAATTAATTATTAAACAATTTTTATTATGTTTTTACTTGGTCAATATTAGGATTGAATGCTCGATTAGTACTAGAATGATCTTCATTACCCAACTCCTCAGTCAATACTGAGATATGCATGCTTAATACTGCCAGTCCTCCATTGCTCAGTTAATATTGACATTTTTGTAACAGATCAATGGCAACATACAATTGAAGAATTATTTCCAACAAACTCCCTTTTTGGCATTGATGGCAACACAAAATGTCAACATAAACTGATAAAGTATCAGCAATTTAATAATATCCTTAGTTTCATTTTTAATTCTCATCCATAACAACTCCCTCTATGATTCTTCCTAGTTTTGTCTCAGCTCCTTCCAAATTGATTTCTTCCTCTTGCATTTGTCATCAACTTTTTGTGGAATGTTATCATTTTCTCCATCTTTTCTATAGATTCTATCAACTAAATACAAAACTTTCCCTATTTCATTTTTACTTCAATGTCCCTTGCAACTTTTCCTTGTTGACACCAAATTCTCCTTCTTTGACATCAAATAATAAAGGATACAACCTTTGAAGGTATTGCATACTTTTGTACTGATTCATATCCATATATATTAGATCAATTGACTTCAAAAAATGATTAGACATTAAAATAAGTTGACAATATAATTTGCCACTTGACTAGCCTCGTGGTACTCATGAGATACGTGAAACTCTTGCAACTCATTCAATATAGACAATCAATCAATCATGTTTAATGAATTGTTTTCTATCCAGACTTTGGTTAAACCTTTTCCTTAGCCATGCCTAACCCCAGATAGATAGGTGTAGTTGAAACAAGTCTATCTATATGATCTCAAATCACTACCCCACAACTTGCAATTCTAGGTTTCCCCTTTGTTGCCTCATATGTGTTGATTTCTATGTTAACATAAGTGAAAATTAAAATAACACTGAAAACCTAATGATAAATGAAACAACAATGACCACTTGATGAGAAATAGGTTTTTTGAAGATTGCATAAAAGAAACGTGCATGCACGTGTGTGTATTGAATAGGAAGAAAATAGGACCTATCCTCAACCCAAATTTTCAAAAGGAATGATTCATATTTATCAACCACAAGGAAGTGATCAATGCACAAATGGATCAAGCAATAGAGAATATGAAGAAAAGAATAGATCCTATTGTCTTTCTATTTGAGAAGTATGTGCTTAAATCTTGAAATAGATAAAAGACAAATACTAACCTTGAAGTAGGATAAATCTAGAAAATGTTGATTTCTTATGTTTGCATATAGTTTTGGGGATCTTAGCAAGTTCAATGAAAAGGGTATCCAGATCTGCTCTTCATTTCGATGTTTCACACTTGTATTTGCAAGAAAAATGGTTTGTTTGTTTGGATGGGTGGTTTACCTTGGTCAAACCCCAGTTTGGAATCAATCTTGAAATATAAATGAAATTAAAATATGTATAAACAAAGTAAATTGAACTATTCACCTTGCTAATATTGAAATCCTTGTGGAGGATTTGAATCCTTGAATCTACAATTATAGATGCTCCTAATGAATGTAGAAATGCATGTAGGACATCTCAAATCAATGGCATTAGATCCTCAACAACAATCTTGAATGTATCTTTGCATAGGAAAAGGCTTGGATGAATATGGATGGAGAATCTTCAACAAGAGGGCTCCATAGAGATTGAATCCTTCAATAGCTAACAATGAACCTCCTTAATGAATTGGATCTTGAATGCTTGAACACATGAATGATTACTAGATCTCACTACATAGAATAATGGAAGTAGAAAGGTAATGGTTTGTCTGATATCATATTGCATCTTTGAGAAAAATGAGAGGAGGGGGCCTCTTTGTATGGAAATCTAGGGCATAAAATCCTATAGAAGGTCGACATGGGAGCATTCAATCCCAATTAACACTAACCCCTAGAAATGAACTTAGATTAAATGTAATTTAAGAATCTACCATTCTAAAACCCAAAATAGTCGACCTAGAGGTAGAAAAATTGAACTTTCTAAAGCCCGATATCCTCAAACTCCTAGAAATTGAAAATTGGACCTGAGGTCTAGGACAAGGTCAACACTCCCCTAGGTTAGGGTCGAGGTCATCCTTGAACTAGGAGTAAAAGTAAAAAGCTATGTCACCTTTCAGGCTGGCTTATCAGAATGATTGAATTTGAGTATTTCTATCTAAAATTCAAATTTTTAAAACATATGATCTACATAAATTCATTCTAGCTAAGTTATATATGGTCTCACACTTTTCCAATTGGAAAAGTTTATTAAATGCATGTTTTATACTAGTTTGTATCCAACCACTAAAGAAATAAAATTATTTCATAAAAGTGGCATTTCAAGAACTCTTTTCTTTTAATACTAAAAGAGGGGTAAAATTTTTATTGAATATCAAAGAGAGCTAAACAACACAAGAAACAAAGAGAACTACACAGCTTTATCCTGGTCCACAAGTTGATCTAGCATCTGAGATAAATCAAGGGGAAGCATCCTAGGATAAAGAATATTCCAAGCTGGTCCTTGCTCAGAGGGCCATTTAGCCAGACAATCAGCCACACCGTTCCACTCACAAGGGATATGCATAAAGGACACAGAATCTAGAGAATTGAATAACTGAATGATCTGTTGAATAACCAGAGCCAAATGCAAATCCACATGCACAAGATTCCTATTATGAAATAAGTTCACAACCACCTGCGAGTCAGTCTTGCAGATGATTCTTTTCTAGCCACGTAGACAACACTGTTCCACTGCAACCAAGAGAGCCAGGGCTTCCATGAGGTTATTAGTATGGTAACCCTTGTATATAGAAAATAGAAACAGGATATCACTAGAACTATCATGCTCAACTCCCCCAATACCAATTGGACCAGGATTTCCCGAAGAAGAACCATCAGTGTTGATTTTAAGAGTGTCTTCCTCAGGAGGAGACCAACATCTATGACGATTAACTCGCTAAGGGTGTTGCTTAGCTCTATTCCTAGAGCTAGTGTGGGGGATCGAGGGAGAGAAAACTCGAAGAGGAAAGGAGAGGCAAGAGTAAATACCAACATCAATAGGGTCCAAACCCCCACCGATGTCACATTTAGCAAGGAGTGTTTCCTTAACAGAATTAACAATTCTCCCCCATAGGTGCCTGATCTCAAACTGCAAATCATGAAAGATCCTTCTATTCCTCTCAAGAAAAACATGCCATAAAATAAGGCAAGGGCCGATAGTCCAAGCAACTTGAAGAAAGGAAGTCTTGGAAGGGGAATGGCCCAAATGGTCCTAGAATTTAGGCAAAGAGGACACATTCCAACACATGCATCCTCACACACTCCACCAGAGGTGCCAAATCTATTTGGCAAATGGGCACTGGAAAAAAAGGTGAGATATAGTCTCTTCACTACTGCAGCAGAGAACACAGATGGAAGGCCCCTAGAATCCTTTCTTGCAAAGATTATCCCAAGTGAGAGAATGATTGTAAACCAAAATCGAAAGGAAAAAGTTACACTTAGGCCATGAAAAACTATTCCAAACTTTCTTCCACCAAGAGACCTCCACCTCACCAAAAAGTTTCTTTGTTAGCGCAAGGTACCTAGAAGAAATAGAATACTTGCAAGAAGAAGAACCTCCCCAAGCCAAAACATCAGGTTCTTGCAACGAGCTACACTCCCTAGAAGCCAATATCTGAGATAGTTCCAACTGATCTCCTAGTGAGCCACCCAGAGGCCAATCAGAAGAAGTCTTCCATCTATAACCCACGGCAAGGTCCAGGTTAAAAGCCTTCTTATAATGAGCCACCTTATTCCATCTAGTAGAAAGGAAAGAATCACAAAGAGCCTAAAAGTGAGCATGGGAGGAAAGGAGAGGATGATGCCCATTCAAAGAATCACTCCAAAATAGAGCCTCAGTGCCTTTGTTGCAGTTCCAAAATAAACTTCTCTTCACTAGGTGAGCACCAATCTTGAGGGTATGCCACACCATAGAACCTCTTCCCTCAAGAGAAAACTTGGAAACTTTTGAAGGTTCAACACCAGGTAAATACTTGTGTGACAGGATATGGGCCCAAAGCTGAGACTGACTAGTACACCAACACCAATAGAGCTTAGCAGCAAGAGCTTGACTACACAAGATAGCAGACTGAAGGCCAAGGCCTCCTTCCTTTTTAGGCCTACAAATAGTATCCCAATTGATGAGGCTCCATTTGGTATGTTGCAAATTGCCAATCCAAAGAAATTGGTGAGACAAATTCTTTAAGAAAATACACCGGGGCAGCCTGAACCATGCTTCTATATATGGGAAGAGCTTGAATTACAGATTGAAGGAGTGTCACCCTACCAACAGTAGAGAGCCACCTATGAGTCCAATTATTGACCCTTTGTCAAAGTTTGTCAAGCAAGCTTTTCCAGAAAAGCCTAAGCTATCTACCCACCACAGTAGGGACCCCCAAGTAAGTTAGAGGGAGAGACACAATCTGAAATCTCAAGATATTAGCAATCCTCTGCTGGATCGGCTTAGGAGTGTTGAAGAAAAAAATAGAGGACTTGTGATCATTAATTTTCTACCCAGAGATAGCCAAATAAGAATCCAAGGTGAGCCAAAATCCTTTAGCTTCCCAAATCCAAGCTCTCCCAGCAAGCGCAGTATCATCAACAAATTGAAGGTGAGAAAGAGAAGGCAAACCATTTCCCCATTGCCATCCTTGAATCAAATTTTGGGAAACATGAAACTTGATAAGTTGACCAAGTCCCTCAGCCATAATGATAAAAAAATAAGGTGAGATGGGATCTCCCTGAAAAAGACCTCTAGAAGCCCCAAAAAGCTCTGTCGGTTCACCATTAAGAAGGACCGAGAAGGAAGGAGTAGTAATACAGCTAAGAACCCATCTAACCCAATCTTTACTGAAGCCAAAAGCAAGAAGAACTTTTTGCAAGAAATCCTAATTGAAATATTTTTATGATATATTTTTTATAATATATGAACACCATTTTATAGAGCTCAGAGTCAAGAATATTCTCATGTAGAGTTTATAGTGTTTTAATTAGATATAGTATACTGAAATTATGAAATTTCATAACCACATATTTTAACACTGAAAAGGATGTTAGTTTTGAGAAATTAAAAAATATTAAATCATATACAAAAGATCTAAAAATTATATGACATTCTAGAGGAGAGAGTCCTCTTCTAGAATGTACATCTTTTCTCCTAGTTAGAATAGATTTGTTTTGAAAAATGTGTTGGGAGATGAAAACTATCGATTTCAGGTGAGTTAAAATTTGAATACTTATAAAAGAGAAAATAGAGTTCTAATGCTAATTTTTATTTTTCATTGTTCTAGATATATATGTTATCTATAACATAGTTTGAGATCAAAGGGAAATAAGTTTATTTGCATATAGCTTTCTGGTGGGAACTAGACCCCTAATTTTTAGCATTTTTCAACACCTAAAAAATTATCTATAAAAATAAGGAAAATATTTCAATTCTTAATCCAAATAATTATTAAAAATTAAAACCATAAAATTCATCCATTTCTACACATTTCATTAATTTAGTTCATTTCTAAATTGAAAATAATAAAACTAGTTTTATGACATTGAAGGTGAACAGTAATACTTTTGTTAGCCTTTTCCTTTACAAAAGGGTGACATGAGTTTGTGCTTTTACTCCTAGGTTAGGTCAAGGTCAACCTTGACCCTTCAAGTTGTTCTTGACCCATAAAGTCAAAGTCATCAGTTTCACAAAGAAACTTGTCAAAAAGAGGTTTGAAATCAAGAGAGAGAAGCAAAACAAGGGAAAAATAGCTAGATTGATGCAAAGATCCATTCAAGGCACTTGACATGACCCTAGACCCCTTACTCAGAGGGCTAAATACTTTTAACATGGAAGTACTTCCACTTTAAGATGATACATTTAGCCCCCACTTGAGCAAGAGTATGGACTCGACGAAAACTCTTGGTAAAGTAGATCATAATGAAAAGCTAATCTTATTAAAATCAAAGAGACAAAGAGATCCTCAAGTCCCCAGAGGCTCAAGTCTTCATCAATTCTAAGATCACAATAAGAGAGATATCTCTAGAAAAAGAGAAAAAGAAAAAGAGTGTGATTATCTCACCCAATAAGAACTTATGTCCTATTATGAACCACACAAGGAAACTATACAACTAAAAAGATGGAATTGAACCGCCTAGTGAACGTGGCTACTCACTAGTCAACCCGTCAAGTATTTAACCTCAAGAATATTCTATTCTATAAGAGTAAAACCCAAATAAATGAAAAGAGATCCAATCTTAAGGACATCTTCGACCTTAAGGGATCAAAAAATATTTGAAACTGGAGGGATCAAGAGATCCTAAAATATAAATCCATGCTTTATGGATTAGTCATAAATACAAAAAGGGTAAAAAGGAGTCTTGAAAAATAAAATATGTGTTTTTGAAAAAGGACGAAAGATATCACATAAGAGATACAAAGGAGAACCTTTTTGGACCATGACTTGGAGATTAAAATGAATCAGTGCTACCAAGACACAAATCCAAGAAGATTACACAAGGAAACATGTACAAATAATAGCATAGGTACAACATAACATGAAATAATATATGGAAGAATAGAGATACATATAGAGGAATAACACAACAGGTTAGATTCTTTTATCACCTTGTACTAATAGAGAAATAGAGATCATATAAAAGAATCTAACAACATTTAGAAAATACATCATGGGAGAAATATAGTACAACAAACAAACACAAAATAAAGGCTACCATGAAGGACTAGCCAATCAAGTGTGTCACCTATTCTCCCTATCTTGTTGTATATCATTTAGGGAAGGTGGGTAACTTGCAAGACAAAATATATCCAACATAGTAGGAATGATAGCTAGTTCCAAACAAGGCTCCTCTTGAGAATCACAATGTTCAATATTAGGTGTTAGTGTCAATTGTGAGGAAAGAATATTAGGGAAATCAATGTCAATGTCAATAGATTCATATTCATCATTAACATCATCAGTATCAGTAAGAGTATGTTTTTCATCTAGATTAATCAAAATAAGATCTAAGATACAAATAGAATCATTAGAATCATGTATCTTAACATCATTATTAGCCATAACTTCTTCTAAACATCATGCATAGTTGTAATCAAAGAAGATAAAGAAGATAAAGATGATTTAAGAATAGAATTACAAGATTTAGCTTGAGCATGATACTTTTTATGAAATTCATTAGCATATTGATTACATTTTTCCTTACTCGAAATATGTTGAGAACTAGGAGGAACAATTAGATAATCATGTATAGGTTCTATAGGAGGATTATTAGGATTATTAGGAGACTGAAAAGCAACAATAGGAGATTTATTAAGACTTGTAGAAGCCATAGACAAAGGGGATATGGAAGGTGTAGGAAAAAGACCATGGTTAAGATCCATAGGAGGTAAACTTAACTCAAGAATCTTACAATTCTTATAGGCTTAATATGAATGGAAAAGATGATCAAGTTGAAAAGGACATGAATTAGGTAATGAAGGCCAAAAGAAGTCAATGGTAGCACAATCCCTAGGCCTAGAAGTATGATATAAACTATGATTGACTATCTTCACTTCTCCATCATAAATAAACTTAAGACATTTATTAATAGGGAAAGAAACAACATGCATGGAAATTAACCATGACAAACCAAGCTTAACTTGAAACTAATCAAAAATAGGAACAACAAAAAAGGTAGTGTTTAAAAATTTTCCACAAAGTTCAATCAGTAAATCAATAGAACCAAATGATGGATAAAGAAAACCATTAAAAGTTTGAATTCACACATCTGATTTATCATGATAATAATGTTGCAATCCTTTCATAAAAATATTTTCTTCTCTAATTACATAAACTAAGGAGGTAGGATCAATAAGACAACCATGGGTAGGTATCTCAACAATCTTGGCATAATTATAAAGGGGAGCATAAGGATCTTTAATAGTCTTAGAATCATCAAAGGTAATCAAAAGTTCTTGAGGTTATTTATTCTTAGGTTGTTGTTAAGGTTTAGGTTGAGGCTTTAATTTAGACTTACATTTCAGTTGAGGTAGAGCTAAAACTTGAGATTGAACTAAAGGTTGAGACTAAGGTGGAGATACAAATAGAAGACTTGAGAGTGCATCAATTCTCAAGACATAATTTCAATTTGTGGAATGTTCACATGCATTTATTTTTGGTTAAGAAAGACCTCTCACTTGCAATAGGGGGAAGAACCAAGATGTTGACTACAATATCAAATGAATATTGGGAAAAGATTGATGAAAAGGATATAGAAAAAATATTCCTTTCATTATCTCAAAATGTCTTCTTCAATGTATTGAATGAAAAGACAACAAAGGAAGTGTGGGATATACTTCAAAGTACGTGTTAGACAACATCTACTACAAATAAAATCTTTATTATAAAGAAGCTCTAGAAGCTCAAAATGAAGGAAGGGATTGTGATGTCAAATCATATAAGTGATTTGAATACCTTATTATGTCAAGAAACCTTGGTTAGTATGACTCAGGATGATGAATCTAAAGCTATCATCTTGTTATGTTCCTTACCTAGCAGTTGGCATGTCATAGTTAGAATAGTTAGCACTTCAAATTTTGCTAAGAGAAAATTGTTCTAAAATTGGTCTATGATGAAGTTGTGGTCACTCTACTTAGAGAGGATATGAGAATAAGTTGCCAAGAGTCATCATCCATTGAAGCTTTGACAATGGTCATCACCAAAGCTAGAGGAAGAAGCCACAATAGTGAGAGATTGTTTGAAATAAAGAGAGAAACTAAGAGGGGAGGGGTGAATCAATTACCACAAAAAAATTCCCTTGACCTTAGATGTCAAATCAAAACTTCTCACTAATCATGCAATTGTTGGAAATATTCAAGACTATGCTAAGTTATTGAGAGGGGAGGGGTGAATCAGTAACTTCTAAAACTTTAACAATTTTAGTTCATAATCTAATAATCCAAATATCAATTAATTCATCAAATCTGATCTAATTACATGCATGAGAAACCAACAACATGAAAGCATCCACAATGTTGTACTGGGGTGGCGATGATACCCACAAACTTTAGTACTGCAACATAAAGTTGGCCTGTTAAGGCTTACATTGATCATCTTTGTTAGGAGCAATTAAGACTGCTAGGTCCACCTTGTGAGAGGGTTTTACAAACATATAATGAAGTATGGACTCAGTAAAGAGATTTATGAAAGACTATTAGGTCTACCTTGTTAAAGGATTTTGACTGCTTCATCTATTAGGATGAAGCAATAGATCTCTGATCTTGCAACTTGATTTGCTAAAAGAGACTCCTTGTGTACTGACCACCTTTCTGTGATAGATATGTCTTTGTTGCTCCTTCTTCTGTTATGGCATTTACAATTCTCTCGTCTTATGCTATATTTATAACCTTGCACTTGCAAATTTACATTACATACATTTCTCACACTTGAATGTGGTAAAATACATTGCATATATATACCAATCCAAATTACATAATTACAAAGTCGACCATGAGACAAGTTAACACAAATATTACAAAGTTGGCCCACATGAAGACATTTGGGTTCTGAAGACTGATTCAGTGAAGTTCTAATACTTGGCATCCACTCTCACTGCTCGACATCATCATACACTCGGCAGACATAGAGTCTCAGTCCATACTGGTCACCTTAAGCTCAGTTAACACTAGCTTTGCATCACATGAACCACAAACTTGGTAATCATTGATCTACTCAATTTACATCGATAAACTTGACATACATTGAAATGCACTATTTGTACTATTGGACTTCACACTAACTTAATATGTTTGATAACCACTGAGATTTGTCCAAAGGACTTGATAGAAACTAAAATGCTTGGTAAATGTTACTAACTATATAATGAGCTCAGTAGCTATACACAATCTAAATAAGTGTGTGTCACTAATAATAAACTTGATTGATATGTCAACAATCTCCTCCTTTGGTATTAGTGACAAAAACACTTATCAGCCAAAATTGAATATCTTATATCCTTCACCACATAATAATTACCTAGTAGAGTATACTATTTAAAAAATATATATATATATTTTTCAAAATTGATTTTGTAAGGTATTATATAGTAAACTATACAACTTCTGTTATATACAACATGTCTACAGGTTCTCCCCCATAGCATATTTCTCATCATGCTATATGTCTCTCCTCCTTTTTTATAGTAATGCCAAAGATTTATTCTAACTTATTTATATAGAAAAACCAAAATGGGATAAGAATTTAGAATGTACCTTGAGAATGACTGCCAAGGTTTTATCCCAATTTTCTTGTAGGACCTTGCATTTATGAAGTGCAATTTGAACTTCTGTAGATAGTTCTATTATATGGTCTACAATAGAGAAGTTATTATCATGGACTAGAGTTTTTGAATATATAATATGTTTTTGCACTGCATCTATGTTTTGAAGGATCATATTCTATATGTCAATCAATGTTGATCAAATCCTTTCTTCTTCTCTTATCAATTCAGCCTGCATATCTCACAAAAATTTGATTTTCTTGAAATGTGCAAAGCTTGAACCAGTGTCAAGTTATAGCTACTGAGCACTAGCCTTTAGATCTATATCTATTTTGGACAATTTATCCTTTATTTCTTTTGTAAGCTTAGAGACATCACATAGTTTTCCAAAAAGTGATGACACATTTTAACACGACATTTCAAGATTGATCAAAATTGTAGAAAGCTCTACTTGATGAATTGTGATTTTCTAAGCAATATGCTCCAGTACTTTATTATTAAATTTATTTTCAACCTTTTCAACTAGCTTGTCTTGACCATTAATGTCCTCATTGAATTTTTGGACTACTTCTACTAGTTGATAAAAAATAGGTTGAGAAGAATCAATCTCAATTCCTATTGCCTTGGTCAAAATACTCTTGGCATCTTCTATTATCTTATACTCTTTATCTCTCTCCTCTCTTAGTCTTTTCTACTTAGCCTTTTTCTAAAGGAGTTCACCAAATGTATTCATTTGGTCTAGAGTAAGCTTGTAAATATCCCAATTGGGGATTACTATTTCTTCATCTAGATCAATATCTTTCTCTATCTCTTTTCCTTTCCCCAAAAAAATTATGCTTGGTTGAACCTTAGGATCAACTATCATTACACATATTGCTTTTGCATCCGAAATGGAAACAATGGTAGACATACTTGGACTTGTAGTAAAAATTGATATTGTACTAATTGAGGGAATATTTAAAGAAATGTTTGAAGAATCCAAAATTGATGAAGTCAAAATTGTAGTACCCAAAATTGAAGTAGTCAAAATCAGTGTGCTTACTAGTGATGTACTTAAAACTAAAGTAGCCAATGAATCTATAGTTGAGGATTCCAACTTGGTTGATGAAGAAGGATTTTGTAGCTCAGTAGATGAAATAGAGGTTATCTCCATCAATGATGTGCTGATCTGAGTAGGGGCAAAGAGTGATTGGATATTTGATGTATCACTAGTGGTTACAATCAAACTTTTTGGAGTTGTCTCTATACTTGATGTAGTCAATGGTTTGCTTGGGGAGTGAGGAAGTGAGGTAATCAGTATTGTAGATATCTTGACAAGGTTAGTCTTCTCATCATCTTGCTTATCTTCCTTAATAGCTTCTTTCTCCTTGAATTCTTCATAATCAATTGTGACAATATGTGTTTATCCATCATCATCCTTTTCATCCTTGTCTTTTTCATCATCATCATCATCTTTTACTTCAACTAGAAATTCACTTGGTTTGTGAAGATGATAGACATTTTGCCAAGTATTTGTTGCATTCTTCACAACATGTTCAATATCTTTCATCAAAATTAAACAAGTGTTAAAATTAAGAGTCATCTTATCTTCATTTTTCTTCAGTGACTTTCACCTCAGCATCTGTCATGCTCAGTAATAGTGTAAGGAAACTTGGAAATAAAGAATATAACCATTTCCACAAAACCCATAATAGATCTGAAATAAACAAAAAATTAAAAATCCACATGCAAGAGAATAGACAACATACCCACAAAAAATTGTGACACAAGATATACCCTGGAAAACCCTCATTGAGGGAAAAAACCCAGCCTCCAAAAGCATCCATCACCATGTATTATTCAGCCAAATAATACCATTGCCATACAACAATGGAAGCCTTCATGGCCATAGCCACAACCGAGAAAACTATGTGAACAAGCATGAATCCACACATCCCATGCCATGCTTCCAACCTTCACAAATGCTCCCTTGGCTAACCTATCAAGCCTTGTCTTGCTCGACTCTTGCCTTTTGTCTTCTCCTTGTCACTCTTTCTTCTCTATACAACAACTACCCTTGTGGCTGCTTATATAGTAGCAAGTCCCACAAAAACACCAAGTGGTAGTACATAAACCATGTGCTAAAACCATGTGCTACCTAACCCACTAACCCCACATTTAATTCTTTTCCCCCAATATTAAATAATTACATAAAATATTTTCACCATGTTACAATACAACTCATCAAGAATATTTCATGGGAATCTTTACATGTTGCACGTCCATCTAAGAACAACATTACATAACAAAAATAAAATAATAAAATAACAATATTATGCAATGTGTGCAACACCCATTATCTCAACAATCTCCCAATTGTTGTATACATTGCATAGGGTCAATCCGTAGCCACATAAATGAACAAGGGAACAATCCCTCCTAGCACATCCACCATCATGGATCAAAATACACCAAGTGCTCCATCCTGGTACCCGCAACAAAATCAAAGTATCCAGCATCTCAAACATGAATGATCTCACCTCCTATTATGCCACTCCCACTGGACATACATAGAAGCCATCCAAAGAGAAAACCACCCAACCTGTCACATTAGAAGATCATAAAATCCTGTACCAACTAAAATTCCAAGCACAAATAACCTGATCCAAAGGTAATCACATGTATCCGTAGTTGTCAAAAATATCCATAGCTGAAATAGCACCCACAGCAAAGTGCCAAACCCATCCAACTATCCATACCTCTAACGTATAACAAGTGAATCTCATATCACTGACATATCCAATCTATAACCTGCAATCACAAGCCTCAAGAGCAATACCTGCCACATATATACCAAGAAGTTCCCACTGCAAAAGATAATGTCAAATCTATAACCAATCCACTCAACACATCTCAAAGAAGTGAATCCATGTAGTATCAAGGACATCCACAATACATAAACTGATATCCTGCAAGAACAACACTCCAATGCTCTCCCAAGTTCACCACAACCAACAGAGGAAAGAGAAAGAAATAACCATGTCATCTCTCACATGATATACATGAGCACAAACCAGTGATCACAATCTCTAACCAATCTCAAATCCAATGTAAGCAAAACTGAACATCCAAGAAGATAACCAAGACCAGAGAAACCATGCAAATCATAACCTGTATCATGTCCTTCTAAACACACCTCTAGATGTAAACTGTGCAAGTATGATCTCCTCCATAAAACCCCAACAAGAAGCCTCAACAACACCCAAACCATACCATATAACTAATCATGGATGTAAGCCTCTCACAAGAAGATCAAACTCAATAAACCATTCCTAAACCAAGGAATAACCATTCCTAATCCAAAGAAAATGCCCAATATAAAACCATCTCCCAAACTCAACCAGCATAACAACATATGCACATGGAGATAACCAATGCTTAACCATCTCCCAAATGAACCCTCTAGAACTAACTCATGTACCATAGCTCAAGATCCATATCCATGAAAGACAAGCATAAATATAATGCAACTGAGAGAAACAATGTGCTATACCTCTCAAGTAGCAAACCGCCGAGTAGACCAAGAGTGGGGAATGAGAATGTTCATCAAGATACCCAAGTCTCCAACCAAGACTCATCTAAGAAGAATCTCCTCTCAAGTCCATATCAGGTGACTGCCCCTCGGACTTCCTGCTGAAACCATCAACCATCCCAACAAATACTTCTCTAATCCAAGAGAAATCAGCATCACCACCGTCTCTAAGTATCCATGAGCACCTCTAACCAATCAATCCATGCCAACTCCAAATGCAACATAGCAATATCATGAAGTATCCAGCTTATGATCAGTGTACTCAATACCAAGAAACTAAACCAAGATCAATGTCAAAGTTCCAACCATGGCCTCAGGAACATAAACATGACAACATGATCTTACCACCTCAACTAAAGAGATAACATGCTCCATATGAACATACCATAACATGTCACAACTCTAAACGTGTATCAAGAGTATACCATGACATAATAATGAAACCATCCTCACACCAAGGATAACATGCCAAATAAAAGCATAAACCACACCTTTGCCAAGAACCCTGTGAGTCCTCAAGATGCAACCATCTCCACACACCATGAAGAAAACCATCTCCACATACCATGAAGAACCATCTCCACACACCATGAAAATAACAAGTGCACCATGCAAATGTCAAAGACGCTTCTGCAACAACAGGATCTAAGAAAAACCTCCAACATCTACAAACACTCAACAAGTATATCAATGCCAAAAACTCCCACTCAACCGTGGTACCAAGTCACCTATGGCATCATACAATCCATCCTCTCCAAACCAAGAAGATATAAACCAAACCAGGAACTAATCCTGCACTGTCACCCCATCACCATCACAAGCTCCCACTAAATCGTGTATCCAAGCTATCTATGACATCATGATGAAAAACCATCCTCTAACCATGAGAATCAACCAAGGCATCAAACCATCAAAGAACTCAAAGTGTACATCATGAGCTCCTCAAAAGAAATCAAATAACCATGATCCTCAACCAAGAAGATATACCACCATAACCAAATCAGAAATCCAAGCTAATGAACATCAAAGATGTACCTGTATAACCAATCATGTCATGCCAAAAATCCATGACACCATGATCACATCCATGAACCGAGCATCTGGCTCTCAATCTATCCAACCTGTCAGCATAGTCAACCACAATCCTCTACCATGACTGTATGTGGTAACAACATCTCATCCCTTCTACATGAAGATAAAATCATGTGACTTAGGGCATAGACAACCTAAATCCAAGCCACCAATCTAAATATGCATCAATAATGAAAGATCAATGGGCAAAGACAACCCATAACCAAGATATAAATGCAACCTGTAAGTATAGACCGCTTACAACACTGCACAACTTGTAGACCCAACAAGTCATCATGCATATCCAAACCAAACACTAATAACCATATCATCATGAGACCAATCTGAAATATGAACTGAGTATACAATGACATCAAATCTTAAATCTCCAATGCCATAAACTCACAATGTTACCATAGTCAAAAATATATCTATAAACTATTTAGATCAATATATCACTAAATAAATCATGCCAAACCTGCACCAAATCTAAACCAATGTGTAGAGCTCTCCAAGAGCTTTTCGTTGACTACTCGAAGTCCAAAATCCGACTCTGTATGCCCAAGTTATGCCCTAATCCGTGCTCAAAATAAACAAAATCTGACTTTAGGGCTCTTAAAACCTAAAAAAATCTCAAAATCATAGAACCAAACCTACACCATGTTGTAGTGCTCTGAATTAGCTTTCCAACGCCTATAAGAACTCTAAAATCTGATATTCTAAGAGAAAGTTATGGCCATTTTACTAAGACAGTCTTTTACCATTTTTAGTACGATTTTTCAATTTTTATTTTTTCAGTGACAAAAATTCCGACAGGATTAAATTTGATGGCCATCATGGGCTGAAACTGAAAAACTCTTTCATTTCCTCTAAACATGGCCAAACTAGGGCATATTATATATCAAATTTTATGGAAATGTCGACCCGGATCCAATGGTGAGGTCTGTTTTTACCCAGGAGGTCATTTCTGCATGCTACCCCCCAAAATCCTCATTTAAATGAAACATCCGAAAAACTCTTTTGTCCAACAATTTCACATGCCCAAATCTTTTAACATCCCATCATAACAGCAAACCCAAAACCCTCAGATCTGCAATAAATCATTCATATATCTTGCCCTTTCTTTTATCCTCTCATGCATTCCCATTGATTCAATCTAGGGTTACAATAATAAAACCATAGCTCTGATACCACTTGTAAGGAAACTTGGAAATAAAGAATATAACCGTTTCCAGATAACCCATAATAGATCTGAAATAAACACGAAATTAAAAATCCACATGCAAGAGAATAGACAACATACCCACAAAAAATTGTGACACAAGATATACCTTGGAAAACCCTCATTGAGAGAAAAAACCCAGCCTCCAAAAGCATCCATCACCATGTATTATTAAGCCAAATAATACCATTGCCATACAACAATGGAAGCCTTCATGGCCATAGCCACAACCGAGCAAACTATGTGAACAAGCATGAATCCACACATCCCATGCCATGCTTCCAACCTTCACAAATGCTCCCTTGGCTAACCTATCAAGCCTTGTCTTGCTCGACTCTTGCCTTTTGTCTTCTCCTTGTCACTCTTTCTTCTCTATACAACAACTACCCTTGTGGCTGCTTATATAGTAGCAAGTCCCACAAAAACACCAAGTGGTAGTACATAAACCATGTGCTAAAACCATGTGCTACCTAACCCACTAACCCCACATTTAATTCTTTTCCCCCAATATTAAATAATTACATAAAATATTTTCACCATGTTACAATACAACTCATCAAGAATATTTCATGGGAATCTTTACATGTTGCACGTCCATCTAAGCACAACATTACATAACAAAAATAAAATAATAAAATAACAATATTATGCAATGTGTGCAACACCTATTATCTCAACAAATAGTTGCCTCAAGCTTTTCCCATATATGTCTTTGACAATTTTCTTGGCATGTTCCCATCTTGGCCTAATTTTCTCCATTAAAGTGTTAGGAATCTGAGAATCAAGTTGGCCAGCTAAGTACTTCCACTTACCCATTTTGTCCATGACCAAATCTTCTATTTGCATCTTCTCCACCTTAGTCCTAGTGTCATAATTTAATGCCTTGAAATATTTTATCCCTAGACCATCTTGCATTTCCTTCAATCTATCCTAGAAGGTGGGTGGAGGTCTGTTGAATCTGATGTCACCTCCTTCCTTGTCAGCTTTCTTTCTTGACCTCCTTGTGAATACAATAGTGGATGGTTTTGTTGGCTTGGTGATGATCACCTTGCCTTTCTTCTTTAAAGGTTATTCTTTCTTGAATTCTTCATCATCCTCTACTTCCTCCATATCCTCACCTTTTCCCTTGGTTAATAAGAGAGGTGCACTTGATTTTAGGTTTTCTATCCTTGTCTTTCCTTTATTAACCACCCATGGGAGCTTTATCTCAAGTTCAATCCTAGCCTTGGCTTCATCATATGTGCCAAAGTAAGAAACCTTAGGATCAACTAGTTCATTAACAAGGGCTTAAATTATGTCTTTAGTTTCATCAATGTTTACCTCATAACCAAGAGGTTTCACTTACACAATTCTAGGCCTTACTGCCTGAATGTACACCTTGTCACTGTCAACCATAAAACATACATCATCCTTATAGTCCTCAACTAAATTCTTTTGAATTCTAAACTTGTTATTCATTTTCTCCTTGAATGCATACAAGTAGTTGTCCATGATGTTGTTTTAGTTTTCACCCATCTCGATAATGTACTCATTGATTTGGTAGAGCACAGGCACATCCTTTCTCCGTACAATAGTGCCTTTAGAAGGAAAGAATTTTTGCACATAAAAGAATAGGTAGGTCAACAATGAACCAAACTTTTACGGGTTGTTCTTAGATGTTCTTATGCTTTCCATATTCTTGTTAAATTGTTTCAACAATAGGTCGGCAAGGTCATATGATAAATTGTTCTTCACAACCTTATATGCCAAATCCATGGCTTCACATGATACACTGTTTAGTCATCTTGAACTATATATTTTGTGGGCAATAACATGAATTCCAAACTTCAATTCTGCATCAGAAATGCTGCTAATTTTCAATCCCCTACTGTCCATTCAGTTAGGGTTTTCTTCTCCAACTCTACCAGACCTAGGGTTTTTTTCATTTTGGTTTTAGCTAGCATGGGGAGGCCAGTGCTTCAATGAATCATCTTCTTAGTTATCAAAATTAGTTTCTCTAGCCATAGCTATCCATTATGCACTTGACTAAGGATAAACCTAATCCATTTGATTTGAAATTCTCGAGGCATATGTAGGATATGTGTTAACCCTTTAGTTTCTAGATGTTTATGCTTAGGCTTCAATACTCCATTAACACATAATTGACCTAGGGAATCATCCATTTCTAGAGTACCAATCTCTTGAATAACACATTTAAAATGAGTGTGAATATCATTGATCAAGAGTACCTTTGGTGGGATTTGAGACTGAGCATCGCTTGCATCTAGGGTTTCAACAATCGTAGGGGTGAGCTTGAAGTTTGGCACTTTCCATTGAACTCCATAAACCAACATGTTAGATCCTCATTTGACCTTGCTGTTGCTTGATGTCATTTTCACTCAGTAGATTGAGAAAACTCAAAAAAAATTCATTTGGAATTCACTCAAATCGCTTGAGAACACTGAAAATTTCTTCTCGCAATAACACTTGAAATTTCATGGTAAGAAATAAATTTGATTTCATTCCTTTTGATAAAATTCTGCCATTAATGCTCAATATGAAGGTAGATCACTGGCGAAGTCTTTGCAACTTGGTAACCATTGGTGTCTTTATTACTCCTAACCTTGCTCAGTAGAGTCTATGACCTGACCTTAATCGGTAGACATTTGTACACGTATGAATCTATGATCCCTTTGTATCTTGCATACAGATTTGGATTTTTGTCACCTTTCACTTGGAACTGATTCAAATATTATCTTGATACCATGGTTCTAGTTCTCCCTTGAGAACTTAATTAGAAATGGTAGATTCACCCATTTCTTGAGTGACTTGACCATCATTGCTTGCACTAGTATCCTCGATAGACTTAGGAATCCATTGTTGTCTCATCTACTTTGGGATGTTGTTAGCTTTTTCCTTCTTTTCATCTTCAATTCTACCAGTATTCATGCAATTCTTGGCAAGATGACCAACTTTTGTACAAGTGAAACATCTTTTGGTGGTATCTCTTTTCCTCATATGATGTTTAGCACAATTCATACCAATGTGTCCAAATTCTCCACAGTAATGACATCTACACTAGGTATTGTAATCCTAACCAAATATTGCTTTCACAAATTGTTCTGCTAAATTGAATGACTTTGTTTTGCATTCTGATACCTTGTGTCCATGTTTCTTACATTTGTGACAATTATCTTCAAATCTTGGTTTCTCTTTGCATTAATTAGCCTTATGACCCTACTGATTGCAATTGTAGCATTTTCTATTGAATTTTATGTTTCCATTGCTCCAACATTTGTTTGATGTATGACCTATCTTACCATAGTGATTGCAAGTAGGTCTTTGATTCTTTTGAACATCTTGTTTGGATAATTCACCTTCTTCTTTGTAACCAATTCTTGCTTTCTACTTTTGTCTATAGAGATTCTGTTCATTCAACTGATTCATGTTTGCTTGGGATTTCATATCCTTTCATTGAGCTGCCTTTCAGAATTTAGATCATTCCTCAGTCTTTCATTCTTTGATCTCAGGTTCATGATTTCTTCATTTGCATTGGTGACCTGATTGATGAAGTCAATCTACTGGAGGGATAGATGTTGAATCTCATTATATTTTTCTTCTATTTTTTTTTTTTTTTCTCTTCCATGATTTCACATAGCCTTACTAACTCAATTTCTTTCTCTCTTCCTAGTTTCCTTACTTCTTTTGGTGAACCATTATTCTTGAGAAGTTATTTGATTGCATCATTTGCTTTATCTGACCTATTTGAATGGAAAAATTCTTCAATTCTTATTTCAATGTAGAGATGATCATTCATTTGATTTGCAAGTTCCTTTCTTCTTTTCAGGGATTGGAAAAGTTGCCCCTTAGCTTTCTTGAGTTGGGAAATGGTCATTTCCAAATCCAACTTTTCATTGTCAATAGCTTTGTCAAGTTTGAATATCTCCAAATCCTTGAACTTTGCTCAAGCTATTAAACTTTTTCCTGAGAATCACAATGCTTTGATACCAATTGTTGGAAATATTCAAGACAATGATAAGTTAATGAGAGGGGAGGGGTCAATTAGTAACTTCTAAAACTTTAATAATTTTAGTTCATAATCCAATAATCCAAATATCAATTAATTCATCACATATGATCTATTTGCATGCATGATAAACTGAAAACATGAAGGCATCCACAACACTATAACATAAAGATTTGGTAACCCAAAAACCTTCCAAATAGAAAGTAAAACTGGGGTGGGGATGATACCCACAAACTTTAGTATTGCGACAAAAAGTTGGCTTGTTAAGGCTTACATTGATCACTTCTGATGATTTTCCCTATTAGGAGCAATTAGGACTAGTAGTTCCACTTTATGAGAGGATTTTACAAACATACAATGAAGTATGCACTCGGTAAAGAGATTTATGAAAATTGTTAGGTCTACCTTGTTAAAGGATTTTGACTAGTTCACCTATTAGGATGAAGCAATAGATCTTTGATCTTGCAACTTGATTTGCTGAAAGAGATTCCTTGTGTAGTGAACACCTTTTTGTGATAGATATGTCTTTGTTGCTCCTTATGCTATTATGGCTTTTATATTTCACTCTTCTTCTACTATATTCATAACCTTGCACTTGCGCATTTACATTAAATACATTTTTCACACTTGAATGTGGTACAATACATTGCATATATATACCAATCCAAATTACATAATTACAAAGTCAGTCATGATACAAGTTAACACAAATATTAAAAAGTCAGCCCACATGAAGACACTTGGGTTTTGAAGATTCACTCGGTGAAGTACTGGTACTCGGCATCCACTGTCACTACTCACCATCATCATGCACTTTGTAGACATAGGAGCTCAGTCCATACTGATCACCTTTAAGTAGTCTTGAACTCTATCTACACTAGTGACTTAGTAGATACTATGCAACTTTGCATAAACTAAATCACTTGTTTACCATGTCAAAACTCGGTAAACACTAATCACCTTAAGCTCAGTTAACACTACCTTTGCTCACATGAGCTATGAACTTGATAATCACCGATCTTCTTGGTTTACATAGATAAACTCACCATACACTAAAATGCATGATTTATACTATTGGACTTCACACTAACTTAATTTGCTCTATAACCATTGAGATTTGTCCAGAGGACTCAATAACAACTAAAATCTTGGTAAACACTACTAACTATATAATGAGCTTAGTAGCTATACACAATCTAAATAAGTGTGTGTCACTAATAAAAAACTTGACTGATATGTCAACAGCAATATTGTCCAGCTCAGTTATAAATATGTTAATGTTTTAACTGGTTAACAAAGAAATCTTATGAATATTAAACTTTTTAAACCTTTAGTAACCTAGTTGCAAAAATATAAAGCATTAAGAAAATAACATGAACACAGATCACACCAAGATTTAATGTGGAAACCCAATTTTGGGAAAAACCACTTTGCAACTAGTCACAATAATTTTTACTCTTTTGAAGTGAACTCTGTTAAAAGCCAACCCTATTAAAAGGTAAAATACATACTATTAAGTATGACATTGTTGGAGGATTTAGATCACCTTGTTAGGAGTGGCCTAGTTAGAGGTCTTCAAACACTTCAATATTGAAATGTCACCTTGTTAAAGAAATTATATTGTTGATCTCAGATTGTTTTTAACAATTGAATGTCAACACACTCAAGTCATTTATTTAGTTCATGTTGAACTAGTAATGCATGTCGAGTACAACATGTAAACATTAGACCATGCCAAGTTTCAATGAATGTTGAGTCACTCATGTGTCAAGTCACTCAAGTGCTAAGTAGATAGACCATGGAGAGTGATTCAAGTGTCAAGTAAATAGTTGATGTTGAGTAGTTTAGGTGTTGATTCATAAGAAAAATTATGGTGTATGACAAGCATCAATAAATTCATATGTCAAGTGACACAGTTTTGACATATTTATTTGTTATGGAAAAAACAACTATGTAAACTATTTTCAAGCCAACTTAATGATAGATCATGATCTTTTGGAGATAAGGATGAATCTATATGTGGATTCCCTATGCAATTACTTGTAGCCAATCAGAAAACATGAAGGTTAAAGCTGAAAAATGAATAAATCTCAACTGTAGATTCATACCTAACCCTAAGCCACTAAAGTCTTTTTAAGGAGAAAAAAGCCCTAAATTTTTGTAAAGAAAGAGAGTATACAAGGGGTGAATGATTGAATGTTTTTTGTAGAGCACTCAAGGTGACTTAGTAGTAAGAGTGAATTGCAATATCAGTTAAGTGAAGAATAGAGGATATAGGATACAACATTGATGGATCTAATTGTGCACGATCAAGAAGGACATTGTGCAAAGTTGATCTATTATCTTGCAAGGAAGTGCCAATCACAAGGTCTATTCTGAGACAATTTTACAAGTTATTTCAGTTAAATCTCCTAGGCATAGTAGTCTTAATAGGCTTTACCAAATAGCTTTAAAAGGTGGCATTCCAAGTGAATGGCCTAAAGTCCTTTAACTAGGCACACTTCTAACAGAGTGTTTAAATCCTCTAACAAGGTGGAAATTAACAATCTTTGTAAGCCTTTAATAGGGTGGACCTTTCATAGTGTAGTTCATGTTTCATGGTCAAACCATTGTAACCTAAATTGGCTACACTTTATTACTATAGGAGTAAAGATTTGTGCATGTCATCCCCACCCCAGTTTCACCTTCTCACTTGGAGGGTTTCTGGGTAATCATATCTAGTGTTATGTGTGTGTTTGATTACATGTTTCAGATGCTTTTACTTTACATGTTATTTTTAGTTTATATATTGAATGCATCTAATGAATGGTGAAAATTTTATGGGTTGAAGTTTAAACTCCTAATTCGCCCCTCACCTCTTAGAATTTTACCTTTCCTACTTGTAAGTCCAATAATTGGTATCAGAGCCTAGTTCTCAGAAGGAGAATCTTTGTAACTTAGAGGAAAGATCTTGAAATGAAAGTCTACAAACTGGGAAAGATTATTGAGAATCAAGGAATTAAGATACAACTCATTCTACACCAACTTGATAAGGTGAGAGAAGAGTTAAGGAAATTCTTAAAGAGAAGGAAATACATTGCTATTGCAGAGAATGACACACAATATAAAGAGATTGACACCACCAAGCTATTTTCCAGTGGTGAGTCAAATGAGTTTGATGCATCAATTGTAGATCTAATGGAAAAGAATGAAGTACAAGCTAAGGAGATTAGAAATCTCAATCGAGAACAAGAATCTCAAGCCATGATGCTACGTGAGGTAATTGAAAAGAGAAAAAAAAAGAAAGTCATAGAAGAAAAAGCCATGATTGAAGAAGACAAAAGAATTCTAGCAAATAGACTGGAAGTGAAGTCAACAGAGCTAACAAGAATCTCCAACATGCAATTGGATACCCTTAGCCAAATGATGGATGCTCATCATGAGTTGAATGTCAAAGACATTAAGATAACCACATTAAAGTTCGAGAATGAACAACTACAAAATGATTTGAAAAGAGAAAAAGAAATTGCTAAAAGTTTCAACAAGTCAAATGAAGCCATCAAGTACTTTCAGCAATTACTGAAATCCCCTAGATCTAACAATGATGTAGTAGGATTAGGCTATGCAAGCATTGAAGAAGGAGAACCATCCAAAGTTTCTAAAGAAAGAAATATCAAATGTAAGAACTCCAAACCTAATTGTCATTTTTGTGATAAAAGAGGACATACTATAAATGTGTGTAGGAGCAAGAATGCAAAGCCCAAGAATATGACTTATTGTCATAAGTGCAACAAACAAGAACATCAAGCACATGAATGCAGAACAAGGACCATGCATGCATCAAGATTTGAAGGATACTACTACTATTGTTAGAAATATGGACATAGAGCCTTTGAATGCAAATCCAAGTCCATATGGTCATCAAACAAGTCAACAAAAGTAAGAAGTCATGGAAACTTTTATAATTGAGATTACAACACAAGACAAAGCTGTCATTTTTGTCAAGAATATAGACATACCCTTGAGAATTGCAATAGGACACACTTCAGTGGTACTTACAATAGATGGTTAAGTCAAACTACATGTTTTAGCTATTTGAAGACTAGTCACATTAGTAAAAATTGTTCAACTAGGTCAAAGGCACCCAATTGTGAATTTGACAAAGGAACATGCAAGGCATATATTGAACACATCAAAGATGAGATGAAAAAGACATGGAAAAAGAAAAATGGTTGTAGTACATCAAAGAGTAGGTATCACTTGACCTAATAGGCCAAGTGGTCACACCTCATCAAACTAAGAAAATAAGAGGTATGAGGGACTGATATTCAAAGTTTTATATCATACATCAGTTCCAAAAGAAGTTAGTACTGAAAGGACTACAACAACATAAATGAAGATGCGAGATGTTGAAAATTCAAGATTAAATCTTTAAGTTTTCATGTTGTTTCCAAACATGGAAAGTTTTTGATTGATGCCAAGTTCCTAGACAAGTCATTTGAAGTTGTGTTTGTAGTAGAGATGTCGAATGAATCTAGAATCATGTTGATGTCTAGTTTATAGTTGTACAAGCACCAACTATTAAATGCAAGGTTTTGAAGGGTATATGGTCATTTTTCACTCTTTTTTTGTCATTTCAAATTTGAGAAAGAGCAAGTGGAGCAGAAAGCAACTCAGAAAATTTTCCACAACATTCTTAATAATCTCAGCAAAAAATTCACACTAGCTTTCCAAGGTTTTTAAGGTATTTATCACAAGCTGAGATATGCAGTTTACATTTACATAAACCCTAGTTTATCAAATGGCATCTAGTTCAAGGAACATAGAAGGAAAAGAGGTTGTAAATTTTTAGCTTGTTAGTAATGAGGTGAAACAATCCATATTCAAGGCCATCCTTAACATAGCATACAAACAAGATTCCTTTAGCACACTTTCAATGATCCTGCCCAAAGTTAATATGATTCAAGATGTTAGAAAATGTTACAATTGTAAGATAGGAGGAATAGGAGATATGGAAATCAGACAAGCCTATGACAGATTGTGTGAAAATGGTGTTCTAAAGGAAGAGAGTTAAAAAAATTTGAAAGCAAGGGTTCAATGCGTGCCTTAGATTTTCCCACTATATTCAAATCTGAATAGATTAATATTGTGTTAATACATATACAAAATGGACCCTTGTGGCTGGAATGTGGACCAATAAAGATTTCCAAATGAATAATCCATGGAGTTACTGGTTTCCCAACCCTAGATTTTCCCAAGACTATATGGAGTGACTCCAAAGTGGTAATAGAGAATAATACAGGAGCAAAGTGGAATAAAAGAGGGATGACAATAGATACTATAACTAATCCATTGATAAAATTTGTAGTAAGGGTTATTTCTCACAAGTTTTATCAATCTAGTAGATTGAATAATGTACCCTATATTATTGTGGATGTGGGATACAAAACTGTGAAGAAAGATCATACTTATGATCTAGTGACCTTCAACTAAAACAACTAATGGAAAACCTTGGAGCTATAAGGAAAGCTAGAAGTGCATAATGTAATTTTGGATCAATACTTGTTTGCATATTCTTCTATGTATAGAATACATTCCCATCCTTTGGTACATTTGGATGGAAAACAAATAGGTCAGTTTTTGTTTAGATAAATGAGTATATTGAATAGATGGGAGAAAATTTTGAAACATTAATGACTAGCTATTTTGAAGATTTTAAGGAATCCATGAAAGAAAGAATGAGGGTACCGATTTCTTTGGTTGAGCAACATTACAATGACATATGTTTCCTTTTTGATGCTAACTATACATATGTGCAAGCTACCATACCAAGGGTCAAATGGTTAAGGCCACTTGGATATGAGATCAATGTTGATGAAGCATCAGCAACAATCACTACACTCCTAGTAGAGGAGATTGAAAAAAGTGCAAATATATTTGGCAACTATGAAATGGTAAAATAAAAAATTACCATGGAGTTGAAAACTACCTTCACACTTAAAAAGAATATAAGCTGGTAAATAAGCTAAAGACTAAATTAAGTGAAGGTGCAGGTAATGAAGAAGAGGAAGATGATGAAGAGGATGAAGAGGAAGAGAAAGAACAAACCCAAGAACCTCTTGCATTAAATCAAGGGATGGAAGAGAACAAGGAAGAAGAGATAATGGAATGTGCTAAGAGAGAAGAAGCCAAGGAAGCACAAACACATGCCGAGCCAAAGAAGAGAAAGGCTAAGGTATAGCCTTTGACTAAGGCAAAGAAAATTGCAAAGCCAAGCCCAGCCAAGCCAACAGCTCCTACTACTAGAGCCAGCACACAAGCAAGCACATAGAAGGCCAAGGAAAAGACTAAGGCTACAGAACAAGTAGGCCAAGTATAGAAGAAATAGAGAAGAAAATATATTGCATAGCTTGACTTAGATGAAGAAAGAATTGAATCAGAAGATACAAGCATATTTAGAGTGGTAAATAAAAAACCATAATCTGATCTTGAAAATATATGTGAGAATGTCAGAAATAATGCAAATTTGTCTAGTTTAAAGAATATTGATTTTGAGAAACTTGAAAGAGAGAACAAAAATCGAGTGGAAGAAGTAGTGTATGCAATGATGTCTAAATTTAAGAACACTACACTTGAATTTGATAAAACTATACAAAAAGGCCTATATGACATTGTTGAACAAAAGTGGCATTACTGTTTAAATTTGGAAAATTAGATTAGAGAATCAACATTAGCCCAAGTAATGCCAAAATTGACAAAAGGGAAGATTTCCAAGGAAAAAAAGAAATATGGAGGAAGATTTGCACCAAAGTATAGAGCCTTCAACATTCTTAGAAATAACATTGAAGATGTTGTAAAGAAATCCACTCAAATGAGGAAATTAATATATGGATTGACAACTGTAAAACAAGGAGAAGAGGATCTCTTTGAGGGTAGAAATGATGATGATGATAAGGAAGATGAAAAAGGAAAAAATATAGTTGAGGAGGAGACACGAAGGAAAGATGATGACACAGAAATAGTTGAACAACAACAAGAGGAACAGAGTGTGAAAGACACACAAATATAGAGTGCCAATCCCCCTCATGACACTAGTGCAACTGTAGAAACTATAATTGTCAAGAATGTCTCTAATGTTTCAACTCAGAATATCAATCCTTTAACTATAGATGATTTGAAAAATATATTAGACCAATCTACACTACAAGAAAAGTTATGTGAAAATCCAGTATTGGTTAGTGTAGATGAGCTCCAAAAGGTAGTAGTTGCTATCACAAGGGACAAGGTGAATCCACAAGAACCACCTTCTTTTATCCCTTTAGTTATTAAAGTACAACCTCCTATCCAAGAAACAATAGATACATCTACTAAGGTTGATACTAATATAAAAGTTGACACAAGTGATAAAGTGGTTACTATTGAAAAGAAGTAGGAAGAAAAAATTGAATAGATAGATACATCTGTACCTAAGGCACAAGAGCGAGGTGCTATCCAAATCATTCTAATAGAAAAGAGAAAATCTAAAGAGAGTGAGGATACACTAAAGGTAAATTAATAAGAGGCTATCCAAGAATTGGTAACTCTACCAACACCTAGCACTTCTCCTAAAAAAGTCCTTCAGAAGCCAAGTATAGAAGCTATACCCCTGCAAATCTCAGCAACTGGCTCAAGCACTTCAAAAGTTGATGAGGTAACTCGCTATGGTGATATCACTTTAGATGAAGAGATAATTATTCCCAAATTTGATTATGACTCAATGACAATAGACCAAATAAGCATTTTGCAACAACCATTAGATAAGAAGAAGCACGAAGAAATGCTTAGGAAAAAATATAGGCAAAAGCAAGCATTGTAAGAAATTAAAGACATATTTTTAGATGCATTTAGCTTGCCTACTCCTGAAGAGAGAAAGCCACTATTAGAACAATTTTCAGATATTGTGGAAAAGGTCAACAATGATGACATTGATACAAGTGCTAAACTTTTAGAGTGGTCAAAAAAGAAATTCCAGAGCAAGATCAATGAGAAGATATATGGTGAGATAGCACTGACTCAAGTTGCACTGGAAACAAAGGTTGGGCATGTGAGGAAGGTACTTGAGACTATCTTCTCACTGTACATCAAATTTTGTGACCCCACACTCTTCAGCCAAGAGACCAAACATCATATTATGAGCCTAGAGAGGAATCTAAACATCCAAAGTACACAACTAACTTAAAACCCAACTCAGAGTGAGAAGAATTTTCATACATTTCTTTATTCATAGAGTCAATTAGCTATGCTAACAGTAGAAGAGGCTAACATAAGAGCCAAATTGACAAATATTCAAGCCTCCCTCACCCCACACATAGAAAAACTAGACAAGGAACAAGGTTATGCATAAACTCTACTGAAGAAAGATCCCAATCTTTCTACTCTAGATGGCCTAGTACACCTTGCAACAAAGCTAGCTATCCAACTCATGTCATTGGATGTTTCATGTGACAACTAGGATGTAGTTCTTAAAATCATCATTGAATTCCATAAATCATTTTTTGAAAAATACACTATAAGTGTATATCACATTTGACATAAGTGTCAAAAAAGGGGGAGTAAGTACACAAATGGGAGAATAGTGCAAGGGGGAGACAACAAAAAGGGAAAGAATAAATAAAGGGGGAGCAATAAAAGCAATAGAAACATAGCAGAATAGAGAGTATAAGTGTATTGAAGTCAAAGAGTATTAGCAGAAACAAAACTACTAAGAATGGAGAACAAATTTTGGATATAAAATAGACATATTAACTCAGGGGGAGTTATAAATTTTGAGGTATATAGGTTATATTTTGAAATTTTGTATATAAGCCAAGTCATGGATATTTATACTCGGGAAGATTAAGTTGATTACATATATTCAAGTGTTTTTGACACTCATGTCAAAGGGGCAGATTTTTGATCTCAAATTGGTTTTGACAATTGATTGTCAACACACTTAAGTCATTTACTTAGTTTATGCTAAACTAGTAATGCATGCCGAGTACAACATGTAAACATTAGACCATGTTGAGTTGCAATGAGTGTAGAGTCACTCATGTGCCAAGTCACTTAGGTGCCAAGCAGATAGACCATGCCAAGTGATTCAAGTGCCAAATAAATAGTTGATGCCAGAATTTCAGGTGGTGATTAGAAGTAGAATTGTAGTGTATGTTGAGCATTAGTAACTTCATAAGCCAAGTGACACAATTCTAATATACATGTTTTTTATGGCACAAATAACTATGTAAACCATTTTCAAGCCAACTTAAGGATAGATCTTGATCTTTTGGAGATAAGGATGAATCTATATGTAGATTCCCTATGAATCAAAAAATAGGAAGGTTTAGGAAAAAAAATGAATGAATCTTAGTCATACATTCATACCTGACCCTAAGCCACCAAAGTATTTTTAAGGAGAAAAAAGCCCTAACCTTTTGTAAAGAAAGAGAGTATACAAGGGGAAAATGATTGAATGTGTTTTGCAGAGCATTCAAGGTGACTTAGTAGTAAGAGTGAATTGCAATATCAACTAAGTGAAGAATAGGGGATAGGAGATACAACATTGTGCAGAGTTGATATGTTATTAGGCAAGCAAGTGCCAATCACAAGATCTATGGTGAGACATTTTAATAGATGATTTTAGTTAAATCTCCTTGATGGAGTAGTCCTAATAGGCTTTACCAAATCCTTTAACAATGTGGCATTCCAAGTGAATGACCTAACTTCATTTAACTAGGCACACTTCTAATAGGGTGTTGAAATCCTCTAACAAGGTGGTACTTAATAGTCTTTGTAAGCCTCTAACAAGGTAGGCCTTTCATGGGGCAAATCATATTTCATAGTCAAATCATTGTAACCTTAATTGGCTACACTTTATTGATACAAGAGTAAATATTTGTAAGTGTCATCCCCACCCCAGTTTTACCTTCTCACTTGGAGGGTTTTTGGGTAATCATATCTCATGTTATATGTGTGTTTGATTACATGTTTCAGATGCATTTACTTTACATGTTATTTTTAGTTTATATATTGAATGCATCTAACGAATGGTGTAAATTTTATTGGTCAACATTTAAACTTCTAATTCACCACCCCCCCACCATAAGTTTACCTTTCCTATATGTAATTCCAACAAGGTATGACCTTGTTAGAGGATTTAGATCACTTTGTTAGGAGTGGCCTGGTTAGAGGTCTTCAAACACTTCAATTTTGAAATGTCACCTTGTTGAAGAATTTATAAAATGACTATTCAATAAACTCTATTAGGAAATTTCTTTACAACTACAATGGTTAGAGGGTAACAAAAATTTGACCTGGTTTATGAAACAACTTCCTCTGCAAATTCATATCTTTGTTATGGCTTGACCTCTAGATCCTTACTAGTTATAATATTCTTTGTAGCTTATCTTTCACAATTTTCTACTCTACCTTCACTCACATATCCATCTTATTCCACATCTTCCAACTTGTTGTTTATCCTCACTATTTCACCTTTCATATATATCATGAGCTTTGATAAGTCATCTTGAATACTCTTCCGAATAATCAATAACCATTAAAATAGTTGGCCTCAAACAATTAATTATTGAACAATTTGTATTATGTCGTTACTCAGTCAATTTTGAACTCTCGATTAATACTAAAGTGATATTCATTACATGACTGCTCAGTCAGTGTTGACTTATGCATGCTTAATACTACCAGTCCTCTATTGCTCAATTAATACTAATATTTTTATAACAAATTAATGGAAGTGTACAATTGAGGAATTGTTTCTAAAAAAATCCCTCTTTGGCATTGATGGCAACTCAAAATGCCAACATAAATTGATAAAAGTATCAACAATTTAATAATATCCTTACTTTCATTTTATATTCTCATCCATACCTAATCCCTCTATGATTCTTCCTAGTTTTGTCTCAGCTTCTTCCAAATTGATTTCTTCCTTTTTCATTAGTCATCACTTTGTTGTGGACTATCGTCATTTTCTCCATCTTTGCTATAGATTCCATCAACTGAATACAAAAAATTTCCCTTTTTTTTTAACTCAACTATCCCTTGCAACTTTTCCTTGTTAACACCAAACTCTCCCTCTGTGACATCAAATGCCAAAGGATACAACCTTTGAAGGTACTATGTACCTTTGTACTAATTCATATCCATATGTATTAGATCAATTGAATCCAAACAATGATTAGACATTTAAAAAAAGTTAGCAAGATAATTTTTCACTTGACTAGGCTCATGGTACTTATTAGATATGCAAAAATATTGCAACTCATTCAATATAGACAAGCAATGAATTATGTTTAATGAATTTTTTTCTATCCAAACTTTGTTAAACCTTTTTTGTATCCACGCTTAGCCCGGGATAGATAGGTTTAGCTTAAATGAGTCTATCTATATGATCTCAAATCACTACCCCACAACTTGAAATTCTAGGGTTCCCCTTTTTTGCCTCATATGCATTGATTTTTATGTTAGCATAAATGAAAAATGAAACAACACTGACAACCTAATGATAAAAAAAATAGCAATGACCACCTGATGAGAAATGAGATTTTTTAAGATTGCATAAAAGAAATATATATATATATATATATATACATTGAATAGGAAGAAAATAGGACCTATTCTTTGGTTGTTGTCTAGGTTTAGGTTGAGGGTTCAATTTAGGCTTAGCTTTCAATTGAGTTAGAGCTGAAACTTGAGATTGAAGTGGAGGTTGAGACTAAGGTGGAGATAAAAATTGAACCACATGCTCCACTTGATTAACAAAATGATTAAGATCATCCATCTTTGAATCATACACAATATCCATAGAAGATGGTTGAGCAATAGTATTAGTGTCATGTGTAGGTAAAGGATTCATGTCTATTTGTAGATTGTTATTAGGAGGAGAAATAAATTTATTCCCACTACCATAAAAATTATCAACAAATAAAGCATTGGAATCAATTAAGTTTTGAACCTTATGTTTTAAAGAATAAAATTTCACAGTATCATGACCATTTTGATGATGATATGGAAAAAAAAAATTTGGATGAAAGGATTTAGATACACTAGAGAAATGAACAAAAGAAGTTTCTACACTAGTGATAGGAGGAATCAACCCTAAACCTTGAGCTTCTTGAGCTAAAGGTTTAATATTGGAATGCACAAGGGGAGTAATACCACACAAGAGATTAACATCTTGGTCACTATCACAAAGAACTTTCTTAAGAGCCTCTATAGCTTGAACGTAATCCTGATAATTTTTTTCTTGAATAAGCCAATTGCCCATTTTATCAAGTTCAGTTGAAAGATTTTGGACTTGTTCAGGAGGAACTCTTAAAGCATCATCCTCATCATGAGATAGTGAGAATAATTTCACTCCATAAGAGGATTAGAATCAGTAATAATCAAAGTCTCAACTAGAATCCTAAGGAAAGGAGAAGACTCTAGCTCAAAGGTACCCATAAATATAAAATTGCTTCTAACCCTAAGATTAGAAGTAGGACTAGAAGTAATAAAGCTCATAAACCAATGCAATGTAAATGAAGTAAACTAATAAAATGGTAAGTGCACCAAGTTGTGGTGCCAAAAGGGGGTAATAAGTGGACACCTTTTTTCTGAAATCAAAAAATTTTGAAATTCAACAAGAATTTGAAGATAGTTACGCTCAAAAGTTTAAGATATGACAAAAGAAAAAGTAGCAGTCCTATGAATCTAGTTTCTAAACTACTATTTTTTTTTCAAAATGGTTTAGTTTTAGGTCCTCAAAAAAGGGGGCCACAGAAAGTGGTACTATTTATTTAGAAAAAAACATAACATGGCACAATGTGTGGCCCCCCTAAAATTTTAACTTTTTTTTTGAAATTCTTTAATCACTCTAGTCAAAAGTTACCAGTCACAGTGTAGTTTATCCTAGATTTTTTAGGTAATTTTATAATGTGTATTTTTTTATGAGTTTTTTAGTTGGGCACATCTCAAAAATGTGAAATATATGTGTGCTCCCCCTAGAAATGATTAAGAACTAATCTAAAATTAAAACTTATTTTTTTCAAAGTGTGTAGAATGGAGTCTAGTTTCTAAAAAACTAAGTTGTTGGAAAATTTGATGAACAAACTAAAATCTATAGCCCAATTAGTACATGTTAATTTTTGACAAAAAATGGAAAGACATTCAAAAGAAATTATAGTTGAAAGGCTTGAAATAGTTAAAATAAAAAATAAATTATATGGTTATATAGCTAACACAAAAACTTACAATATCATGTAACCTGGTTTTATCGATGCTCAACCACGAGGAAACATGAAGGAAAGCACACAAGAAAAATCAATCATTTTTCATATGTTTGTAGCAAAATACATCTCAGACTAATTTAGAGACTCCAAACCTTTGGGTTGGATCCCCAAGGAAAAACCAAACTTTAGACTTGGTAGAATGCAAAGCTTTAAATAGCATGTGCACACTATAGCACACATTCACTATTTAAATCTTTTAAAAATTTGGGTCTTAATAGCACGTGCATGCTTTAGTGCACACACACTATTAAGACCTAAATTTCAATAGAGAGGGAAGGAGAGAGGTAGAGAGGGTAGAGAATGAGAGATATTAGAAGATGGGAAGAGAGTAGGAGGTGGGATAGGGAGAGAGAAGGGAGAGAGAAATAGAGAGAGAGAGAGTAGGGGATCAAAGAAGGTTGGATAGGGAGACAAGGATAGAGAAAGAAAGAGAGAGTAGGGGATGGGCGAGAAAGAGAGAGCAAGAGTAGGGGAAGGGGGAGGGAGAGAGAGAGAGAGAGAGAGAGAGAGAGAGAGAGTAGGGAGACAAAGAGAGAGTGATGGGCGTGTGTGTGTGTGTGTGTGTGTTTGTGAGAGAGAGTAGGGGATAGGAGAGAGAAAGTGTGAAGAGAGAGAGTAGGGGGTGGTAGAGAGAGTAGGGGATTGGAGAGAGAGTGTGTGAGAGAGAGTAGGGGATGGGAGAGAGAGAGAGTAGGGGGTGATAGAGAGAGAGAGTAGGGGATGGGAGAGAGAGTAGGAGGTGGAAGAGAGATAAAGTAGGGGATGGGAGAGAGAGAAGAGAGAGAGGAGAGAGAAGGTAGTGGGAGAGGGAGAGAAATAGATAGAGAGAGAGTAAGAGAGAGAAAGTAGGGGATGTGAAAGAGAGAAATTAGGGGATTTGAGAGAGAGTAGGCAGTGGTAGAGGAAGTGGGAGAGTGAGAGAAAGAGAGAGAGGGGATGAGAGAGAGAGTGAGAGAGAGTAGGAGGTGGGAGAGAGAGAGAGAGAGAGAGTAGGGGGTAGGAGAATGAGAGAGAGTAGGGGATGGGGGAGAGAGAGTGAGTGAGAGTAGGTGGTGGGAGAGGGAGAGCCAGATTGAGAGAGAGAGGAGAGGGGGGATGGTAGTGTGTGTGTGTGTATGAGAGAGAGAGAGAGAGAGAGTAGGGGATGATAGAGAGAGGAAGTGTGAGAGAGAGTAGGGGATGGCAAAGAGAGTAGGGGTAGGGAGAGAGAGAGTAGAGAGGGAGAGAGAGTGAGAGAGAGTAGGCAGTGGGAGAGAGAGAGGGATAGGGAGAGCGAGAGTGAGAGAGAGGGGGGATGGGAGTGTGTGTGAAAGAGAGAGAGAGTAAGGGATGAGAGAGGGGAGAGAGAGAGTATCCAAAGAGAGAGTATGGGATGGGAAACAGAGTGAGAGAGAGAGAGTAGGTGGTGAGAGAGGGAGTGAGAGAGGAAGAGTGAGAGAGATAGAGAGTAGGGGATAGGGGAGAGAGTGAGAGAGAGTAGGAGGTGGGAGAGGGAGAGGGAGAGGGAGATAGATAGAGAGAATAGCAGTGGGAGAGGGAGTGGGAGAGGGAGAGTGAGAGAGAGAGAGAGAGGGGATGTGAGTGTGTATAAGAGAGAGTAGGTAGTAGGAGGAGTGGGAGAGGGAGAGTAAGAGAGAGAGGGGGATTGGAGTGTGTGTCTATGAGAGAGAGTAGGGGATGGGAGAGGAGAGAGAGTAGGGGATGGGAGAGAGAGTAGGGGGTGGGGGAATGAGAGAGAGTAGGGGATGGGAGAGAGAGTGGGAGAGAGTATGCAGTGGGAGAGGGAGAGTGAGAGAGAGAGAGAGAGTGAGAGAGAGAATAGATGGTGGGAGAGGGAGTGGGAGAGGGAGAGGGAGAGAGAGAGAGGAATGGGAGTTTGTGTAAGAGAGAGGGAGATAGTAGGGGATGGGAGAGAGAAAGAGTGAGAGAGAGAGGTTAGGCAGTGGGAGAGGGAGTGGGAGAGGGAGAGCGCGAGAGAGGGGGGATGGGAGTGTGTGTAAGAGAGAGAATAGGGGATGGGAGAGAGAGAGTAGGGGATGAGAGAGGTGAGAGAGATAGTAGGAGGTGGGAGAATGAGAGAGAGAGAGTAGGGGAGGTGAGAGAGTGAGAGAGAGAGTAGGTAGTGAGAGAGGGAGAGAGAGTAGGGGATGGGAGAGAGAGAGTGAGAGAGAGGGAGAGCACGTGAGAGAGAGAGTAAGGGATGGTGGGAGAGGGAGTGGGAGAGGGAGAACATGTGAGAGAGAGTAGGGGATGGGGAGAGAGAGAGAGAGAGAGAGAGAGAGAGTAGGGTATGGGAGAGAGAGTGTGAGAGAGAGAGTAGGTGGTGGGAGATGGAGAGAAAGAGAGAGAGGATGGGAGTGTGTGTCTCTGACAGAGAGTAGGGGATGGGAGGAGAGAGATTAGGGGATGGGAGAGAGAGATTGAGAGAGAGTAGGGGGTGGGAGAATGAGAGAGAGTAGGGGATGGGAGAGAGAGAGAGTGAGATAGAGAGTAGGTGATGGGAGAGGCAGAGCCAGAGAGAGAAGGGGATGGGAGAGTGAGAGAGAGAGTGTGGGATGGGAGTTTGTGTAAGAGAGAAAGTAGGGGATGGGAGGGAGAGAGAGAGTGAGAGAGAGAAGGTGGTGGGGAGAGGGAGAGCAAGAGAGAGGGGGATGGAAGTGTGTGTCTATTAGAGAGAGTAGGGGATGGGAGAGAGAGAGAGAGTAGGGGATGACAGAGAGAGAGAGAGAGTAAGGGGTGGGAGAATGAGAGAGAGAGAGAGAGAGAGAGAGAGAGAGAGAGATTAGGGAATGGGAGAGAGAGTGGGAGAAAAAGTAGGCATTGAGAGAGGGAGAAATAGAGAGAGAGAGAGAGAGAAAGTTGGGGATGGGAGAGACAAAGTAGGTAGTGGGAGAGGCAGAGGGAGAGAGATAGTAGGGGATGGGAGAGAGAGTGAGAGAGAGTAGGCATTGGGAGAGGGAGTGGGAGAGGGAGATAGATAGAGAGAGAGAGAGAGTAGCCCAAGAGAGAGTAGGGGATGGGAGAGAAGAGAGATTGAGAGAGAGAGAGAGTAGGGGATGGGAGAGAGAGTCAGAGAGAGTAGGCAATGGGAGAGGGAGAGCAAGAGAGAGATTAGGGGATGGGAGAGAGAGAGTGAGAGAGAGTATAGGTGGTGGGAGAGGTAGTGGGAGAGGGAGATAGATAGAGAGTGAGAGAGTAGCCCAAGAGAGAGAGAGTAGGGGATGGGAGAGGGTAGAGAGGGAGAGAAGGGGATAAGAGAGGAGAGAGAAAGTGAGAGAGAATAGGTGATGGTAGAGAGAGAGAGTGAGAGAGTAGACAGTGAGAGGGAAAGTGGGAGAGGGAGATAGATAGAGAGAGACTAGGGGATGGGAGAGGAGAGAGAGTGTGAGAGAGTAGGGGATGGGAGAGGAGAGAGAGTGAGAGAGAGTAGGGAGAAAGAGAGTAGGGGAAGTAGGATGGTGGGATAGGGAGAGATCATTTTTCACATAGTGCATATGCACTATAGTGTGTGCATGCTTTATAGTGCATACACACTATATGAAAAAAGGTTATAAGGAAAGTTTGGGTCCCTATTGATCCATATTCTTCTTTTTTTATGTTGTGTATTCTATTGTTCTGATAGAAAACAAGGATTTCATGCAATTGGAAGTTAGCAAACACTATTTGAGTTCTTTTTGAACATTCTTTCATTCTATTTGAATCTAGCAAACACCAAATTCAATCATTGGATACAATAATTGAAGGCTTTTTGAATATTATTTCTATAGAAAATTTTAGTGTAGTCCTTTTTAAATATTATTTGTTATTATATAGAGAAAAAAATGATTATAATTTGACATGTTGTTTAATATATGGTGAATTCATTGAAATTTGTATGTTTGAATGAATTATTATTTGAAAAAGGTTAGAAATTTGATGGGTTTTTTAATATATATATTGTGTATTCATTGAAATAATTGTAATTTTTATATGTATTTGAATGATTTCTAATTTATAAATTGTAAGTAGTTCAAATGTCTGAATAATTTGGCATATATAAATTATCATCATGCCAAGGAAGAAACCGAAAACTCAAACAACTTAAGAGGGGGAGAGAGATTTGGCAAATAAAAGAGATAAAATGAAACTAGTACATGAACAAAGAAAATTGCAACGGAATAATGAAGAATTGACTTTCAAAGAGGAACAAGAACCTCCGATACAAAGAAACAAAGAGGAATTGGAAAGACAAAGAGAACGAATGAGACTGTTATGCTCAAGAAGACAATTGAATTGTGAAGCTACACTGTCTTCCAATGTTGTAGTCATATCATCATCTCATGTTGAAGAGATGCTAATTTGTAGATCCAACAATGTACGCATTCCATCATGTAATGTTGAAGCTGCAACATCAACATATCAAGTAGGTGATATTCCATCTTTTGCATCTTATTGCCAAGGCACATCATATTCGGTTCAAGGTATGAAAAGCACTCAACCTTATGTTGATGTTCAAAATGTTGAGGGAATGGAAGAGATTATAATACCTTCTTGAATTCATTTATTTGATTGATATTGATACTAATATTTTGAAATCAATGTTTGACAAGATTAGCAAGCGTACTTGTCAAAGAAATGTT